>CP136055.1:164114071-164458413 GCA_032464435.1 Aegilops umbellulata | reverse complement strand
ATGAACAGGACCACCCCGTGGAGGGCAGGATGAACAGTATCCCATGGAGGGGTGGTTGAACAGGAGCCCGTGGAGAGGGCTGGTTGAATAGTAGCCGGTGGAGTAGCGCGGTGGAGGCTGGATGAATAGGAACCCGTGGATGGACAGTCATAGGTGGAGGCTGGAGGAGGTCGACGGTGGATGAACAGTAGCTCATGGAGGCTGGAGGGGGTCGACGGTGGAGATGAACAGTATCCCGTGGAGTCCCGTTTTGCGGTACGCCATACCCCTCCCGATGAACAGGACCCCCGTTTCGACCATAGCGCTCCAACACAAGTCCGTTTCGTCCGTTTTGCGGTACGCCACACCCCTCCCGATCAAGAGGACCCCCGTTTTGAACATAGGAGGTCCATTTCCTCCATTTTGCGGTACGCTAGACCCCTCCCGATGAACAGGATCCCGTTTCGAACGTGGCCGGTCGAACACAAGGTTGTTTCCTCCGTTCTGCGGTATGCCAGGCCTCGTTTCCATTGCCTGTTCCGTCCAAGCCCTCCCAATGAACACGACACATTTCGTTGTCGCCCCGTGAACACGACGCATTCCGTTGCCTCCCCATGAACACGACGACGACGACGTTGTTTCTCCGTTCCGACCCAGCCATGTACATGAGCCCTGGCCGTACGTATGCGCGAGTAGGCGTTCGAGACCCCGCCTGTATGTACACATACGTGGCCGTATTTTCTTTCTTGCACCCTGGCCGTTGTACGTATGTGTACATGCTACGTGCGCGCCTCCACTACGACGCGTGCGCGCATCTACATCGACCAGTATATATGTACGTACACGTTCGCGACCAGAATGACAACGCTACGTACGCTTCGACCAGGTGGGTCCCGACTGTCAGACACTTCCTTGCGTGCGAAGATGTAGCTGGTGGGTCCCAGCAGTCAAGGGCAAACATTTTTTTTCACGAAATACGGTGGCTCGTCCGGTGGGTCCCCGCTGTCAGGTGGAGGAATAATTATTTTGCATGTAATAAGGAGGCACTTCCTTGCTGCGGCCGTGGACCCAGCTATCAGCCTCTCCACGTACAGTCCACGTCTGATGGAAGCCGTTCCTTGACCACGTTGACCATGCCGCGCCGAGAGCACCAGGGTGGTGGACGACGGCGAGGCCTAGGAAGGGGACGGCGTGGAGCCGGGGAAGACACGACAGTGGATGCCCATGCGTAGAGGAGTACGAGGGTTCACTGGTCGCTGCAGTGTGAGGCTGCCGTCGCCGCAGAATAACAGGGGTGTGGGTGAGTAGAGGGATGGCCTGGCCAGCGGTGGGAGTAGTAGGGGCGGTGAGGCCTCTGCCGCATCGCAGCCGGCCACCGGAGGCAGGAGCACGAGACACGACCTGCGCTGGTTTGGGCGGCTGGAGCAAGAAGACCAGAGGTTGAAGAAGCACTACGGCCGTTGGATGGACATCGTACGGTCACTAGAGCTAGAATCGTGCATATTGACTAAGTTGACAAAGCCCTCCGTCCCCGTCAACTTAGTAGGCCCACAAGTCAGCCTCCCACCAAGGTGGGTCCCAGCCAGCAGGGGGTATTCATTTTTTTGTGCGTAATAAGGAGGCACTTCCGGTGGGTCCGAGCTGACAGCAGGGGGAACGTTTTTTTCGCGAAATACGGTGGCCCGTCGGGTGGGTCCCAGAAGTCAGGGGCAAACGTTTTTTTCGCGATATACTGGTGGGCATCCGGTGGGTCCCTGCTGTCAGGTGGAGGAATAATTATTTTCCGCGTAATAAGGAGGCACTTCCTTGCGGCTGTCGTGGACCCAGCTGTCAGCCTCTCCACGTACAGTAATCTTCCGATGGAATTCGGTCGTTGGCCACATTGACCACGCCGCACCGACAGCACCACGGCGGTGGACGACGGCGAGGCCTAGGAAGGGGACGACGCGGAGCCGGGGAAGACGCGGAAGTGGATGCCCACGCGTAGAGGAGTACGAGGGTTCACTGGTTCGGCTGCGCTACCGTCGCCGCAGAATAACAGGGGGTGTGGGTGAGTGGAGTGGAGGGATGGCCTGGCCAGCGGTAGTAGTATGGGGGCGGTGAGGCCTCCGCGGTAGCACAGCCGGCCACAGGAGGCAGGAGCAGGCGGCACGACCGGCGCTGCTTTGGGCGGCTGGAGCAAGAAGACCAGAGGTTGAAGAAGCACTACGGTCGTTGGATGGACATCGTACGGTCAATCAAACTAGAATCGTGCATATTGACTAAGTTGTCAAAGCCCTTCGTCCCCGTCAACTTAGTAGGCCCACTATACTGGGTCCCAGCTAGCAGGGGGAGTATTCATTTTTTTGTGCGTAATAAGGATGCACTTCCTTGCGTGCGAAGATATAGCTTGTGGGTCCGAGCTGTCAGCGGCGGTAACGTTTTTTTCGTGAAATACAGAGGCTGTTTCGGTGGGTCCTAGATGTCAGGTGGAGGAAATCATTATTTTGCGCGTAATAAGGAGGCATTTCCTTGCGTGCGGCCGTGGACCGAGCTGTCAGCCTATCCACGTACAGTCCACTTCAGATGCATGTCGGTCGTTGACCACGCTGACCACGCCACGCCGAGAACACCAGGGCGGTGGACGACGGCGAGGCCTAGGAAGGGAACGACACGAAGGCAGGGAAGACTCGGCCGTTGTTTTTGTTTCCCACGCGGAGGGGAGTACGACTGTATGAGGGTTTACTGGTTCGTCTGCCGTTGTCGGAGAATAACAGCAGGTGTGGGTGAGTAGAGGGATGACTAGGCCAGCGATGGGAGTACGGTGGGGCGGTGAGGCCTGCGCGACAGCACAGCTGGCTGCGGGGAGGAGGGAGCAAGCAGTCCCGCCGGCGCTTGTTTGAGTGGCTGGAGCAGGAAGAGCAGAGATTGAAGAAGCATGACGGCCATTGGATGGACATCCAACAGTATACAGGCCATCTGTGGAAAGCCTCAAATCTATGAAAACAGCATACAACCCATCTGCCATTATTTCAAATAATTTACAGCCCATTTGCTAATTCTTAAGGGTTTTTTTGGAGCCCATATTCTTTATGTTAGCATTACAGCCCATATTATAGCCACGGTTAAAAAATTATACAAAATTTTGCATATGTCGGTGCAGTCTGAACTGTTTTTAATCCCGAAATTTCGAGTCACATTCAGACTGATTTTAAAAATAAATGTATATCAATATAAAATCCAATAAATTGTCCACGCATAAAAATCAATGCAATTTAAAATCTCGAAATGAAAAAAAGATATTTGAAAATAATTGCTGGTTTGATGTGTTTTAAAAATGTACAGCCGTTTTAAAAAATGTACATCCCATTTCTCATTACTGATAGGCCATTTTCTCGGCCAGCCGAATCAAGCTCTCCTCGTCTTGAAAGATTTGCAGCCCAACAGGCCTGATAAAGCGACTTACTTGACAAATCACAAAAGAACTGGGCTAGCCATTTTCATAAAGAAAAAAACTACTGGGCTGGTCTGTGGTAAACATAAAAGAAAAGGCTGTCTAGACATGCCAGAGTGTCCCGCACAGCCCAGTTGACACCCTGCTTCCGTCTCAAAAACAAATTAGATAAATGCCACTCCAATTATGGCGATTCATAAAAATGCCACTGCAATTTCCAAACTTTGAAAAATGCCACTGCAATTTTTTCAAACTTTGAAAAACGCCACTGCAGTTTGCAAACTTTGAAAAACGCCACTCCAGACTTCGAAAAATGCCACTAGAAATGGCATTTTTCAAAGTTTGGAAATTGAAGTGGCATTTCTCGGATACACCAGATTTGGAGTGGCATTTATCAAATTAACCCAAAACAAAAATAACTGGGCGAGCTACTGGGTCCCTGGTGCCAGCCGCTCATTGTGCAATTCTCTCATTTATTGACTACGTTGACAATGGCATGGGACCCATATGTCAGAAATCCACTAGAAGGAGCCATTTTTTTATTGGCTTGAAATAAGGAGGCACTTGCTTGCGTACTGCCATGACCTTGGCGGGTCCCTGCTATCATCCTCTCCACGTACAATCATCTCCTGTTTGTGTACGCGTCAACTTGCTAGGCCCACAAGTCAGCCTCTAAACCATGGAGGGCAAATACAACCCATTTAAAAAAATAACAGCCCATTCCATACGTTTAAACGGAAAGTTCAACATCCAGAGCAAAGTAACAGGTTTGATCCACATATAGAGTACTGAACTTCCACGTTGACAACCATCATAGCCAAGTTAACTATCTACTCCCACTAACACTCTAGTAGCGTACAAGTACTAACTTACTCTTTGCTAACTAGACGATGCCGGCCGCCATCTGCTGTCCATGCTAAACGCCGGCACCGGCGTCCTCCGCCTCGCCTCGGTCTTGCCAGAGGTGCGATAGGGCGTGTTGCTCGCGCGCATTGGCCCTTTCCATGCCGGCGTGGTCCACCGAAGCTTCGACTTCCAAGCAGGAAACCCACTTAACGAGCTGGTAGAAAAATCGGCGTCGCGAACATGAGCGTGCCCGACAGCCTCCAGGGCTATTTGTCGGGCGCCGGCCTCCATGTAGTCAGCCCAGTTGCGAGCGCTCTGCTCGCGACTCAGAGCGTCGGTGCGCTGCTGCTCCATGTCCCGCTGGCGGCGCAAATCGGCGATACGCTGCTCCTCCGCCAGGCGGTCGCGCTCCAACAACTCCTGCTCCTCCGCCATGCGGTCGCGTTCCAACAACTCCTCGATCTCCGCATTGCCATCTAAAAATAGATAGAATGCCTCCTCCCTCCGTCTGCCTTCCGATGAAAACCCGAACACTAGTTCCGGCGGTGACCGCCTTCGGCGTCACCTACCACAGACGGGCGGGGGCATGGCGGACGTGGCGAGTGACGTCGGGCCGGTGGGGGCTTATGAGGATATGGCGAGTTGGGTCACGGTGGCACCTGAGAAGGCCGGGAAACAGTACTTATAGGCGGAAGGTAGCGCGACGGTCATCGGAATTCAATGCATAATGGCTTAGTGCGCCAGCTTGCCGTGGAAAACTAGAGAAACTGAAATTATGATTGTGCCGTCCCTTCTCGTCTGGGTCGCACGCCGGCATGGCGATCAAATGAGTGCACTCGAATCATCTCCCTCCTTGTCAACAATGATTCCACGGATTTAAAGCGTATCTTTTTTCGCATCAGTTAGCTGCCTTAATTACGGCCGGCTGCATGCAGGCACTCAAAATCGCTCGCAGGCAGTACGCGAAGCAGCATGCAACGAGTCACAGCCGAGTGCACGCATGCAGCCACTTAAATCGCTGGAATTAATTAGGCTTAAACTTATGCATGCCGTTAATTATTGCCACGCCTTGGTCTTGCTGCTTTGCTCACGGGACTAATAAATCCCGAACGGAGGGAGACCTTGGTTGGTGAGAGGTTTGAATTAAGCCCTGCAAACCGGAAAGGAGGTACTAGTACGTGCGTGATCTGCTATTTATTCGTGTAGGATCGAGTAGGTCGTTTCTTGAATTGAGCCCTGCAAACCGGAAAGGAGGTAGTACGTGCGTGATCCGCTATTTATCCGTGTAGGATCGATAGTGTAGCTTGTCAGTTTCTTCAAAGGTAGGCATTTTTATCCGTGTAGGATCGATAGTGTAGCTTGTCAGTTTCTTCAGAGGTAGGCATTTTTATTCAGAAAACTGTCACTTCGCATCTTGCGTCGCAAATAAAACTGCCAGGAGCGCATTTGTAGGCTAGCTAGTGATCAATCAGTAAGTTGTAAACACTGAGCGAACAAAAATAAGTAACTGTTAATGCATCTCAATGATTCACAGATCATATACAAATATGTAGCTCCAAAAGCAAAGATCAGCCACTTCGGATCTTGCGTCGCAACTAAAACTAACTAGTACGATTCCCTTACATAAGATCAACATGTTAATGCATCTCAATGATTCACAGATCATATAAAAATATGTAGCTCCAGAAGCAAAGATCTAGAAAAAACATCTATTCTTCCTACTAACATGGATGCTTCTCTTGGCCAACATTCAGTACAGACTGAAAGACAAATTTGTTTGTGAAGTCTACAATTCCTGTTGCAAACGTAAGTGGTTTCACCAACAGCTGGAACCATGAGAATGAACCACACATGATGGAGGAACATCCACTGCAATATGATTTGGTCTTCTCTCGATCACACGGCTTCGGAATACAAACTTTAACTTAGGCAAAATGATGCCCATTGTATAATCAGACCAAAGCAATGAAGAACCTAGTGTTGGCCAATAAATAGTACAATACTACTTTTCTGCAGTCCATGAAGTGACTATCCAATCTTTTTGTGTCTATTTTCAAATGGCACTGCATGCAGTGACTATACTATTCTCTTGTGCAGTTCAACCAAAATTGCGGGCACTTTGTTTGTTTGCCAAATAGCAACGGGCAGACATCTCTGTCTGCACAAATATCAAGCAGCTAGTAAACATATACCACACCTTGTATTTTCGGTTTAAACATGTCTCTTCCGCTTAGCATCTGTCATGTTCTGCACTGGACAATCTAATACAGTTATGTTTTGCCCTGGACAATTTCATACTGAATTGATTTGCTGGTTCAGAGCAGAAATATAGCGCCTATTCTTCATCAGACCAAGGATATCCATGTCCGCAGTGATGGAAGAGGTGAAATCGATACAACCGAAATTGAGCATCCAATCATTGAACCCTGTCCTGCACTTCCAACGTAGGTCCACCCTGCCAATAAATTCACATGCAAACCACTAGTATTACTATCTAATGACAGTACAAAAAGAGTAGCAAGATAGTAGCAAACCATGTACCTTCGTAATGAACAGCTCATAGTGCCACCTGCTCCTAATGTTGAACCAGTTGGACTTTTTGTGCAGTTCCACTAAAATTGAGCATCCTTGTTTGCATAGATATTGAAAGTGTGATTACTCTAAAAGTGGCACTAGTTGAAGCATAGACTCACAAATATAAGCATTCCAATTTCTTAATGGGAAAAGGTAGCAAGACTGTTTCTAACCACCTGTTTGAAGGAATAAATAAATCAACAGTGGCTGATGTCAGGAAGGCATACATAGTTTTTTCTGGAAAAGTGAACCATTCCTCACATTTCCTCTTCTTTTAAGCAAATTTTGTCCAGTTCTACTAAAATAAAATGCCATCACCGCCTTGACAATTCAGTGACACTGTACAAAAGGAAATGACTTAACATTACATCATGATGTCAGGTGTGTAGTCGACGGGCATTAGAGACAAACATACAGACCTCCTCAAGAGAACAGCCGGAAGAGGAGGTGACCACTCTTGACCTTTCCTCTTGTCTTCATAATTGTCTGTGCAGTTTAACCAAAATAAAATGACATCAGCGCCTTGGCATTTTGGTGACACTCTACAAACAAATTAACTTATCTCATGAAAGTGAGGTATGTAATCTATAAGCATTAACAGTGCAAAAATCTGAAGGTAGTAACAAGTTTCATCGTTGGTATACTAGTTGTGCAACAGCATTAGAATGCCTTAGCTGAAAAATCTTTAATACATCCACAGTCAACAGTTAACCCTGAAATAATCCAGTGACATTAAATGGCATTGCTTAAATTTATGGGTGGCATTAGACTGAGAGCGGCATTAGTTAAATGTGGCATCACTTTAGCAGTAGCATTGCTTGACTTTACTGCTGCCGTTATAGTAACAGCAAAAAAACTGGCAATAAGAGCATGGGAGGCCCATTCGGACAGTGGGCGCACCAGTACGATGTACCTCCACGGACGCAGAGTGGTGAGGGAGGTATGGTTGCCCAGAGCAACAAATATCCAGGCAGCATATGTGGATTACGTCCCATTTTTGTTCTCTTTAGCCACCTTTTCCTATGCGAGGACAACAAACCGATCGACCTGGTCGTTCTCTATTGCGTTGTCATGCCTTTCTACCCTTCTTCAACCAAGAGACACGAGACTCGTTCCTTAGCTACTGATTTTCCCCTTTTCAACCTAGATGCGGGTTCGATGCCTACTCTCTTGGACAGTACAGTCTCCCTTCCTTTCCTTATTCAACCCAGACATGGATTAGTCTGCATGAAGTAGGGTTTCCTTTAATAGTGCAAATTATGGATTTCGTCTGCGTGGCCAGTAGAGTAGAGGATAGCAAATTGGGAAGATGGTGGAGTGGAAAAAGATCCACATGCAACGACGTAGCAGATGGGGCAATAGAACAAGGTTATGGCTCGAAAAGAGGTAGCATACCTGAGGGTCGGCGGGAAGTGGCTTCGCTCGTGGTCGTCGTCCTCCGCACACACTACGGCAGCGAGCTTGGGGACGGAGGCCATCCCGCGCGGGCGCTAGGTCTGAGAGGACGGCCTTGTTGTCAGTGCGTGACCTCGCTCGCCGCCGACGAGTGCGTCAACGCTGCACGTCCTTTTCTTCCCCGGCGGATCTGTGACCACCGGTGAGGAGGGAGAGAGGGGCCGTCTTTTTTAGATCTGGAGAGAGGGTGGTAGTGTGAGAAGCAAGTGGGCAGCCCTTAGCAAGAAAGCGCTGAAGCTCCAGCCTATATGTCTTTTTATACTACTAGTACTGGAGTTGGGGTAGTGGTAGAGTAGTTTATATTTTCTCTGCATACAGTACCAGTTAGTCGTGCTTCAAAACTGATCGGCTCGCCATTAAAAAAATAAAGGTCGATAACTAATGCGGAACCTCGGGCCAGCGCGGCCAGATCGCATTTTGCACGAGAAATTACACACCATGTTTCATTGACATGTGGTCATGTTCCGAACGGACGTGTAGGCCGGGGCGCCTCTTCGTGAACCGTGGCAAACTCGCAACCGTCCACCGACTCTTCGCCTTTCCCTCTCGATTTGGAACTGTTGTCGCACGCTCTTCCTCTCCCTCCTCCATTTTCCTTCAGCCCTTCACCCTTTCTTCTGACATTGTTCGATCATCTTCTCCATGGAGGGAACAGGCCGGAAACGACCCCGTTATTCTTGCCCCGATCTGAAAGATGACATGGTGGAGGAACTCATTGATTGGTGCGACGTCATCACCTCGGCTAGCATGGCAGGTTCGTTCAAGCCCATTCTCGACTCAACTAATAACATCATTGCAAGGAACCCAAGAGTCAAGGAGCGGTTTGATCTCCCCTATCTTCTTCGCCGTGACCCTAATGACTGGCGCCGGCACGACGGAGGCCTCGCCCTGTGCAAGTTGATGCCGCTTGATAATGATACGTATGATGTTAAGATGCCATCGCTTGAGGGCAAGGCTTGGTCGGGCGCAAATGGAGATTGGGTTGTTTACAATGGGTCCAACTGCGAGTGGGAACTTGTGAATGTGTACACTTGTCACCGGGTTCCACTTCCAAAAATCTCAGCACACTGCCCAGAGGTTGAGCACACCGGTAATGTACGCACGTTCAAATACGATCATGGTGACTGTCTTCTACGGAAGATAGCAATTTGTCGAGTTCCCAACCGCTCTTGGAATTACAAAAACTATGATGTTGTTTCTATCTTCGACAAGCTTGTTGCTGTCTTGATGGTTTCAATCGATGGATATTGCTCAAAATCAGTTTCCGTACACGGATAAGTATTGTGATGCAATTCAATACGAGGGCCTTGTGTTTGCTTCCACCACTCATGGCACTGTTTTCGCATGCCATCCTCGTAGTTACAGTATGTTTGTCTTCCACCGTAATTATAATTGTTTCATCCACATGCATGCAGGTTAGCAAGTTTCCCTTTACTAATTAACCTTCTTCTTGTGTTTCCAAGGTCCTGTGAACATCCCACCACCTATACTTGAAAAAAATTATAACCAAGGGGGAGATGCCGATGGTGATGATCACGAGCAGCGCCCATATACTCTATGGTGCCTGGCAACTAATTCCGATGGATCACCTCTTCTTGTGTGTATACAGCCCACTGATGATGTTACTGCTAAGGAAGCAGGTGTACTCTCCCATGGCCGCACTCTCTGGACCTATTCCAACACCCGTTGCATGGTATTCTGGATGGATACTAGTGTGCTAGCGCCAACTCCTTCTCCCTGGTACAGAATTGATAGTCTTGGAGAAAACTTGCTCTTCCTTGGACAAAACTATCCGATGATGGTGAAAGGCGGTCCAACTGCTGTTGACACATTTATGAGAAGCAACTATGTCTATACCTCGAACATTTGGGTGGTTCCCTACCCTGGTACTGATATAGTAGGCCGCTTCAGCCTGGATGATCAGTCCTGCGTTGGTCTCCAGATCAACAACGGGTGGCCCGTCCGAGAGAATCACTTGTGGTTCAAAGCAAGCGTTTCCAACGCCGCGGAATGGTTGAGTTGAAGTTCATTTCATGGCTTGTTATTTGTTGTGTGGTGAAAACTTTAGTATTTATAATGTATCCTCGTTGTCGATGTGGGTTGATCACCTGTTGTATGTAATAAAATGATATGCCTGTGATAAACTTACTAAATTTATGAATGGCTTTCGAGTCGCTTCTCTGAGTGAGTGGTGTGACGAGGCAAAAAAATATTTTCCGAATACATAATTGTACGTGCATTGCAACAGGTTATCAGATGAGGCCAATCAACAATAGTAGTACACTATTTGTACTAGCTTCACATGCTTCGCGTGTCGGGCGGGTGTTTTTACTGTAGCCATATGTTAATGTGTTCGTTGTACGTAACCAGCACCTCGAATTCTCGATACTAGTATACTATATAGTAGGAGTAAGTAGTAGGAGTAGTAGGGTGGCATGGGCCAGAACAAGCATTCACGTCCAGGAGTACGGCACACGCCACCACCACGACATCCATCTGACACCATATTATTTCTTGGAGTCCATGCTAGAGCAATCTCTTCAAAACCTCGTCGTTTCTTTAACTTCAGCCATCGCGTGGCCGGCGAGGTGGGGGTTTGCCGATAGTCGGTTTCCTTAACTGCGGTCCCACTTGTAAGGCCAACTCCAACGCACGACCCCAAACGGACCTCCATTTTGCACGAACTCCAACGATAATTTTGACAATAAAAGCAAGACCAAAGAAAACAAGAACCACAAGAATACATTTTACTACTCCTGTAAGTTGGATTAGTGCCTTCTCGATGCATTCATTGTTGATCTGTGGAGGCTCGATCTTGTGTGCTTCTTTCTTCTTCGAGTGTAAAGAAGTAGACGCTACTTCCTCGCATCTAGTCTCATGTCTAGCCTCTATTCTAGTAGGAGTATCAACAAGTGAACTAATCTCATCTCTAGCCTTTGGGCTACTAGCTAAAAGTGATAGAACATCTACTAAATTGCGCTCTATCAATATATGGATGTACTCTTCTTCCCAATACAAAAACTTGCATCCATTCTACTCCCTCCGTTGCACAATACATGCCTTCTATTTGTCAAAATATATATGTATCTAGACATGTCTTAGTATATAGGTACATCCATTTTTGGACAAATGGAAGTCAAGTATTTTGGAACGGAGGGAGTACACAATAAAAATTTTAAGTTAGCACAACTGGTCTAATCCGAGAGCAGAACCGAAGATTTGGTTGGTTTCTTCCTCCTTTTGCCGACACATGGGACATCCAGCATCCAGGTCGTGTCATGAAAGAAAATAGAGTGGTAGTTGAAGCCATGAGATGTGCATCTTGGGTTAAACTGTAAATAGAATCTTACTACTCTTGAGTAACTCCAAAAGCAGCCACCTAAGATCTTTATTGGATTTGTTTTTCATCACCAGCACATCGAGGTGAAAGATGTGCAGGTTCAGTGGGTCCTCTTGCGTTTTCACTGACATGTGGGGCCGCAAGTGAGCAAACAGACGATGGGCTCCGCGCATCCACTGGCTGGCTGAGAAGAGAGATAGAGGAGGGCTGAGCACGGACTGCAGGAAATTTGTTCTACGTACCTCGATATAGGCTCGATATAGCTAGTGGGGTGGCATGGGCCATAACTAGCATTCACGTCTAGCAGTACGGCACACGCCACCCACACGAGTCCCATCCGACACCAATTTTCTTGGAGTCCGTGCTACAGCCATCTCTTCTCCCTCCTATTTTCTCAGCCATCGCGCGGTGGGCGGGGTGGGGGTTTGCCGATAGTCGGTTTGCTCAACTGCGGTACCCCTTGTAAGTGAAAATGCAACACCGCACGCATTCCCGCTTGAGCGGCGTGCCAGACCAACCGTGTGGGGGTGCGACGCGAACACGGCAGGCTTTTCCTTTTGAACTCGTAACTTGTAAAATTTTGTTCTGCTCCATGGCGCGACCGATAGATAGAAAATAACATTTTTTCCTAGAGTAATGAGAAGTTTGGTTCTGGCGCCGTTCATGCATGGAGTACGTACGAAAATTATGAAGTTGATGCGAAAGGTAAGATAATTACTGTAGTATCATATACTACTACATGGATTTGACGGAAAGATAAAAATACATACGGATCCATCAACATTCAACGACATCCTCACGCCCTAGTGCGCCGGGTCACCAACCGACGTGTGAGGAGCAGCGGCATTGGCGGCGAGCTCAACGTGCTTCTGAACAGTGCCGTCCAAGGTTGCCCTGTGCTCCAAGAAGGCCAGCGTCCTATCGTCCTCCTATTGCATGTAGTAGTCCTTGTGGAAGATTTGCGCGTAGACGTGGGTGATTATGTCGATGGTGTCTTGCTGCGACAGGCGCTGCATGGCGAGCGCGACCTCGAGGTGGACATTCTCCGGCGCGACGGCGGGCAGTCGCAGGACCACCAGTGCGTCGAAGAGGTTGTTACCGTAGTGGTCGTTGAGGGTGGCGGGCATCGCAGAGCCTGGGCGCGTCGGCTGGAGGCTTACGTCAAAGTCGTCCGCAAGCTTCTTGATGACGGTGAACTTGTCGAGGAAACCGACGAGGACCTCGTCGAACAAGGAGACGAAGCTGTCGCCCAAGCAGCCCCTCGCCCTAGCGGCCTCAAGCAATACTACCTAGAGACGTTCCTCAGTGCCGGGCCGCAGGCCGGCATCGTGGACCATCTGGCACAGCCGGCTGATGCTCGCGCTCATCGCCTCCATGGGTCTAGCATAGCTTCTAGTCAACTGATCTTGCGATTCGAGTGATCACTCAGCCCTTGGTTAGCGTGCGTAGGTGCATAGGATTTTGTACTACTCATCGGCCCTCTACTGCACCTGCCTTTGGCTGTATGATAGGTGGGCTAGCCACCCCCTGGGGCCACGTGTCATTCACCCAAAGGCAGTTGTCGTAAGTCAATGAAGCTGTGTCCCCCTCCGTGTCGGTGCAGTATAGTCATCTCACCGGACCTCAAGTTAGGGCCAAACGAGAGAAGTTTGATGTTTACTGGTTTATTGGTCCCCTTTGCATTTTGCGCCAAGTTTTGACCTTTGATTTCTATACCTACTAATAAAGCAAGGTGCGTTTCGTCGATTTTTTCATCCGTTCACCACCGATTTTTTTGTTCTATCCAAGGTGGTACTAATTTTTTGTATGTCCATCTGCCATAAAAGAAACAGTTTATCCAAAAATATCGTACGTGGCCGCACGCGCTGAGGCCCAGCCCATCTATTTCCTATCCATGCAGCTGAGGACCATTATTTACCGCACTGCGCGCAAAATAGACGAAGTTCCGCATATGGCGCCCAGTATTGGGACGGCCCGTTTTTATTTTTTCTCTGTTCTGCTTCTTTTTCCTCTTTCTTTTATTTCCCTTCTCTTTTATATTTCCTTTTTCTTTTTTCTCTTCCAAGTTTCTTTTTGTTTTTTCCTTTTTTCATAAATTATATTTTTCAGAATTTTAGTTTTTGATTAATTTTCATAAAATCTCCAAAATTTATTATATTTTTACCATTTTGAATTTTTTCCAAATTCTAGATTTTTATTCCCATTCCGGAATTTATTGAAAACTATAGACAATTTTCGCATTTTAATTGTTTTTTATGTTTTCCAAAACTGTTCGATATTTTCAAAAAAAATTGCATTTTCAAAATGATACAAATTAAAAAATATTCATTTTTATTGAAACGCTCACAAATTCAAAGTAATGCTTGTGTTAGAAAACAAGTTTTTCAAAATTGTTTCAATGTTCAAAACATATTAATTTTCAAAAATTGTTCATTTTCTTATAAAAGGTTCATGTTTTTTAAAAAAATTTGTGAATTTCAATAAATTTTCATGTTTCGAAGAATATTCGAGATATCATAGTTATTAATTTATTTTTTGATAAGTTCAATAAGATGAGAAAAAATGTTTTGAATGGTACACTACAGTATATTATTAAACATTCGCGCTGGCCATTTGTTAGCACGAGTTGTTTGTTCGAGTGGCTAGCAGCACGTGGTCGAGTTTTTGAGGTCGTGAGTTTTATCCTTCAACTCAGTGGTTGTTTTGGATTTTCGTTCGCGCCTTACAAACACATGTCGTTTTGGTGCCTGCCACTTGCCTGGCCAGACTTGAACTGTTGTGCATCCGACGTGCTATTTGACAATAAAAAGCATATTTTTGTTGAATATAATTAAAAGAAATTGTGGACACATGGCAATAAAAGAGGATATGTTGGTTTGGCTCTGACTAAAAATATGTGGGCAAGTGATCGCTGAAATAATTACAGAGAATATACCCTGGTAAAGTAGGGACTACCTGGTTATGTGTTGATTATACTAATGAAATGGGATTCGCTGCAATTTGTACTATATCTGTTACGCCATCATAGGAGAGAGTGGTCGAAGCAACTATGCCCTGAAGGTCGCCGTGCTGCCACAAAATGAGGAGGCAACCACAACATAGACACGGTGGCGGACACAAAGAAAAAAAAGGCACAAGTTGGGTGGTGGCCACCACTCCGACCAACCCCATCACTATTAAGATCTCGTGGGCCAAACATGACCCTTGAGAACATCGCAGCTCCTCGCTCTGTAGCCCCACCACTATGGAGACCATTTTGATGGACACATCAATTATCTCTCCAATGCTTCTCGTAAAAAAATATCTCTCCCGTTGCAACGCACAGGCATATGTGCTAGTAACTAATAAAATGTTAATGCATGCAAACAAAAATGTTGTGTAAGTCACCTTATGAAAACCAAATAATCCCAAAATACTTAGGCACGGTGCATTAACTCCCTCCTTGTTTCTTATTTCGTGACATATCAACCAATGAGAGATGTGGGCCGTGCATGCTTTCAATGACTTGAGACTACCAAACATGACATGCAGTGTTTAGTTCATTGCATGTAATCCTATTAGTACTCTAGTTAGGAGTAGCAAACAAAATTAAGTTCTCTCGCCAATAGGAATAAAACACCATGTATTTATTTACAGAGGGAGTAGTACATTTTTGGTGACATGCATTACTAGATATTGCTAGTCAAATACTAAAATCCAGATGGACGTGGTAGTACTCCTAAATCCAGACGGTGGTGCTACAAGTACTAGTAGTAGTACTACCAATGTAGTAGTAGGAGTACTGGCACTGTACTACCCGTTGGTCAAATTATTACGTGCTGCTCCTCACAGTGAAGTGACAAGACCCTGCGCTGGAGATGACACCTGAGTATAGGCGCCGTGTTCGGCATACCATAGTCAGTCTCACCGTCTGTAGTCACTATCATCATGGCTGTAGAGCTAGCCTGCTTACAACTAGCCCTGTTCGACATAATTTCCCATGCGTAGATGCCCGTGCATTGCACGGAACACCAAGATTGGGGGTGGACGGCTCCGGCAGCGGCCATCGCGCCAGATTTTTCCACGGCCTTCTACTCCTAGATGTGGTGGGGAGGAGATGAGGCTGATTGTGAGAGACAAGGAGTTGTTTGTAAATAGGGAACAAGTGCGGGCATCTTTTTGCAAAACTGGAGAAGCTTGGTTTGTATGCGTCAGATCTAGATCCGACGGCTATTGGTGAAAGATGGGAGGCACAACATCATCACCAACTCAGGACCTGTTTGATTCGCAGGATTTTGAAAATGCAGGAATAATACACGGCAATATTACAAGTCTCAAACTAATATTACAAATGTTAGGATTAATGCTGCACCTACGAAGAGGGAATTACTAGGAAATTTATGCAAGAACTTTCGTTACTTTAGGTGGATGCAGCATTACCGTACAAACTAAAATCCACCGCCCTGACAAGTCACTAATGGTCAAATAAGTTTTCGAGTCTCTGGCCACTTGATGTTTCAAAAACAAATTCAGCTTCTGCGGAGACTTTGTCGTTTAGGCTTAGACGCTTGCGGTGATCAGCACGCCATTCATTGTTGCGCTAGAGAATGCCGAACCTCATTACCTTGAGCACACTTGCCTCCAGAACAAAGAACCTGGCCAATTTAATCTCAGATGTGCTGCCTCGGTAGTCGATCAAATCAATTTCTGTAAGACGGAGATCAAGGCATTCAATGAGATTGTTATAGTGCAGCACATTTTTCACTTTCGGGTCTTTTTTTATC
Organism: Aegilops umbellulata; assembly: GCA_032464435.1. NCBI lineage: Eukaryota > Viridiplantae > Streptophyta > Magnoliopsida > Poales > Poaceae > Aegilops > Aegilops umbellulata. The sequence continues at coordinate 164,442,023 of CP136055.1, read as the reverse complement.
TGCAAAAGAAGAGAACATATTAGAGCAGCTGGCTGCATAAGATTGTCGTGTCATCAAGAGGTACCAATATCATTCGCTCATACCATAGGGTTGGCTGGCTAGTGATATTCTCTCTCTCTCTCTCTCTCTCTCTCTCTCTCTCTCTTTCTGTTTCCTCTCAAAGCTTCAAAGCTGAGCTCCTCGAGCTGATCTAGGGCGGGGGATAAGAACCACTCGTCGAACTTGGGTTGGACCTTGCAGTTGGTACTGAACATGCGGATGTCAAGGCGTTTGGCTGGCCCAGGGTGCGATGAAAGGATCTTGGATACTGCGGCCATGCGTTTGCAATCCCTGTCGCAGAGGCAGCTGTCGACGGTGAGGTTGAGAGGGACGCAGCGCCAGAGGGGGCGCCACCGTCGGGAGAGCAGGGCGGTCCGCATGGCAGATTTGGTGGGGAGGAGGCCGATGATGACAAGCAGCGTGTCATCGGGGAGGCTGCTGATGAAGTCCAGGCTCGCCGGATGCGGTTTTGGCTCGAGCCGCCTCTGCTTGTTGGCTGCCTCGCCGTCCATCTCAACTGGTGGCGACGCCGGTGTACACGTGTGCTGGTGTGTGTTATGTGCTGGGTGTGCGCGAGTGCGTCCTTCTGTGCATGCCGTTGCGCAGTGGTGAATTGTGCGCGAGTGCGTCCTTCGCGCGCAAGAAGTTTGTCCTCAATGCGCCCTCAATTTACTAGCGTGCGGGGTGCTACCCCGAGTGGTTTGAACTTTGTTTACTTCACTGCGTGTCAGATGGGCCTCTAGTTTACTTATTTTCACCCACTGCCACATGGGCCAACACACGAAGATACAGAACACGAGCTGACAAGGCAGCATGTGGATTGGTTGACCGGTCAACTAAACAATATACGGAGCTATACGCTGACACAGTGAGCGTATAATTCGTCGGTATAGAGAGTTCGAGTGAGAAGGGAGGCCCGTGAGAGATAGCAGAGAGAGAGAGAGAGAGAGAGAGAAAGAGCTACTCCCTCCGTTCGATAATGTAGTTCCAACATTTTTTTAAGTCAAACTTTTGAAACTTTGACCAAGTTTACAAAGAATTTACTTATATCTACAATACCAAAGATAAATGATAGTATGAAGTAAGTACATGTTGTGATGAATCTAATGATCGTTCCAGATGTAAATTTTTTTCTCCACATATACCTGGTCAAACGTATCTGAGGTTTGACTTTTCAAAACATCCATATGCTTATGGACGTGACAGAGTCCCTAACGAGAGAGAGAGAGAGAGAGAGTGAAAAAAGTGTGTGTGCGTGTGTGAAAGAGACATGGAGAACGCACGATAAATGTAGAGAAAAAGCGTGCGTGCCTTATATAAACATATCACACATGCATCTTCGACAACGGAGGCAAGGTGAGGAGATAGTGTGTGGTTGTTTGGAACCGAGAGAGCAAGACCCCTAGCACGTGGCCAAGAGGGGTCTGACAAACAAGGGAAAGAGGTCGAGAGAGACGTATGGAGAAAATGCAGACATGGGGAGGAGAGAGTGTATGTTTGTCATAGAGAGATCCCCTGGAGATCGTGATGGGACTACATGGGTGGGAGATCGAGTGACAAGGTGTGTGCGCGATAGAAGATGCCCCGAGAGATATCGAGATAGACATATGGATGGAAGGAGACAATACGTGTGTTCCTGATGGCTAGTAAGAGATAATCATACTTAGGAGGGGGGAGTGCTTGCGCCTATGATGGATTGAGGGATTATGGTACTTAGGGGGGTGCGTGTCACATGGAGAGAGAACAAGGGCGGAGAGTGTTGGATGGGTCTATATGTATAGCGCGAGCGAGACATGTGTATGTGTGAACCAGGGAGATATAAGGCCAGTTTGGCTTGCGTCCTGAGCATCTTTTGCCTGCCCTGGGGTTGTGGCTGGATTTCATGCACGCTTGTTTGGTTGCTACCCTGTGAAAAAGAAAGCCCGCCTGGCCTGGGTTCCCTTGCACTTTAATTAGTCTGGCTGAACTCCAGATACTACAAGTAGCCCGGCCCAGGCGATCGATTTCGAATGCCTGGCCGTGCTTGGTCGTGTGGCCACGAGGCTAACAGCAACATGGATGGATATTAGCATTAAATAATTGATGCATGGATGGATTGATGGGACGTTGATGCTTTGCCTGGCCCAGGCATGAACCAAACGCTTCAACACCACACAAGCCTGGCCAGGTAGAAATATTTTAACATCTCACATCCACACTAGGCAGTACCGGCCATCAAGGCATGAGGGTCAGGTCACGAACCAAACTGACCAATAAAGTTTGAGAGAGATTGAGGAGCCCCGATAAGGCTGAGTGGTGCGTCAGATAGCTGAGAGGGGGAAAGAGATATTCCATCCGCTCGATAATGCAGTGCATGTAAATTTTTTAGAAGTTAAACTTTGGAAACTTTGATCAGGTTTAGGCAAATGTTATTTATATCTACAATACCAAAGATACATCATACAAAACTACATCTCATGGTGAATCTAATGGTATATGTTTGCCGTACTAGATGTAATTCTTTTTCTCTACGTACATGGTCAAACTTTGTGATGTTTGACTTTTCAATAAATATATATGCTATGGACCGAGGAGAGTGCCTCAGTCGAGATAGATCAAGTGCGTGTGAAGGAGAATGAGTAAGTGTGCAAAAAGAGTATGTGCGTGAAAGAGAAAGTGACAACAAACGATAAATTAGAGAGAGTGTGTGTGTTTTTGTTTCTTATGCGAACATATCACGCATGCATCTCCGAGATGGAAAAGCGAGGCGAGGAGATACACGAAGATAGCTAGTGTGTGATTGTTTGCAACGGAGAGAGACACCCCTGTAGCACATGTCCAATAGAGGTGTGGCCAACAAGGAACAAAGGTCGACAGGGACACATGGATGGCATGGACGCATGGGTGGAGAGAGAGGGTGTGTTTTTGATAGAGAGATCCCGTCGAGACCGTGAGGGGACTATATGGATGGGAGATCGAGGGAGTGCGTGCGCGATAGAAAGATGCCCTGAGAGAAATCGAGATAGACCATGCACATGTTTGTGATGGAGACTAAGATTAGCTAGTCATATACATATAGGGGGGACTGCGTGTGCCTACAATTGAGTGAGAGACCATCATACTTGGCTAGCTGGGCATGAGATTGTGTGTGTGTGCGCGTGTGAGATGGAGTGAGAACAAGGGGGAGAGATATAGTTTTTAGATGGGCCTATCGAGTGCGAGTGAGATATGCATGTGTATGTCTGACCCAGGTGGATGGAGAGTTTGAGAGAGGGGGGAAGAGCTTCGAGACGGCATAGTGGTGCGTGAGAGAGTTACAGGCAAAGAGCCAAGGAATCTGTGTGCGTACGATGAGTGCACCCAAGATATCTAGCTTGGACTAGCTAGAGTATCATACATAGTGTGCGAGAGAGACCTATAGATGGTGTATATATGCATGCGAACTAGAAAGACCCCCTCCCCCCCCCACACACACACACAAAGAGAGAGAGAGATGGAGAGAAAGGGAGAGGGACCAACAAGGTTTTTGTGTCAGATGCGTGCGAAAAAATTGAAGATTGTCGGCGAGAGAGAGAGAGAGAGAGAGAGAGAGAGAGAGAGAGAGAGAGAGAGAGAACAGGAGTCTGGGAAAGGGGAGGTCGCGTTTTATGCATCAAAGACTGATATAAATCATGTTTCGATATAAACTTGCATTCAAATATTTAAATTGGAGAACATGTTGTCTGCAATCCACACATGAACGGATATATGCATATATCAAACAAGTTCATTAATTTGACTTTCAACATGTTCATGGAGTACTATAATACTGTACAACATGCTACTCGATTGAGGTGTTTAATTTTGGATTTAGTTCACTATTTTGACCTACTGAACGAGCTATTTCATTGAATAGAGATATTTCATTTTGGGTTTGATTCGCGTTTTTTAGTGGGTCAACTATTTGTCATATAGTAAATCGCAAGCAACGAGCATGTAAAAACACATTACTCCCAAGCATCATCTCTCCATCTAAAAAAGAAGTGGCAAGCTAACATTTACTTGGTAAGGTCGACGTGGATGCCCGTTCTCCCAAAATTTGAACGAACCGTTAAACATCCTCTCTGCTCGGTGGAATTCGCCCGAGCAAATAAATGGGAGACGCGAAATTACCGTCCTATGTGGGACACGCATCAATTGGCCCGTTGTACATCGAGGGTAGGTTCGTAACTTCATCCAAGCGCGCCTTCTCCTCGGCCGAAATGACATGTGCCAAATAATTCATAAACCATGTTCGGCAAAACACGCTCTCCTCGCCCGAAATAGCTCGCGCCCACTATTTCAAAACACGCTCTCCTCGCCTGAAATCGCTCACGCTCACTATAGTTCAAAACACGCCCTCCTCGCCCGAAATCGCTCCTGCCCAGAGAAGCAAAGTTACTCTTCTATCCCCGACCCTCAGTACACAGACCCAAGCCGAGAAGCCTATAGGCAAGGGTAGAACTATAACTCCTCTCACATTTCAGACAAATGCGTCTGTAAGACATGGTTCCACTCCCCTCCCAATTCCCCCCCCCCCCGCCCGCCCCCATTCATACCTCGTGGGCGCCAAATCACCTTGTCCCCGGGAAGCTTCCTTCTCCCGAGCCGCGAAACCTCAGCCCCACCTCCATGGCACCCCCCCACCGCACCAATTTCACAGCCGCCCTCCTCCCTAATGCCGGAGATGCTGTCCATTTGCCGTCGTGCACTGGGTCGTGTGCCTCTTACTACGTGCTACTGGTGCTGCCTCGACAACGGCCGCGTGAACCGTACCGGAGCCAATTCACCCCCGCCATTGTTCACAGTGCCGGAGCGGCTCCAACTTCGGATCCGTCCAGAGTCCTGGTGCTGCTTCGGCGTAGCCGTCGACCGTCGCGACATCGCTCTTTCCCTGCCGCCGGTCGCCACGGCAACCATGCCGGCCTCACTGACTCGGCAGCTGGACCTGCCTACTTCATCATGCCACCAGATAGGTCGCACCCTCATCTCAAATCACTTTATTTAGGCGTCAGTTGTCTGAATTTTTATTCTGGGCCAATCAATTTGCAATGGGAAGCAGCACCCCTCGAGGCGGCGGAGCTCCTAGGCTGCCGGTTGGCTGGTGTCTAATGTAAGGGTGCGGGGCCGCAAGTTCGCCGTGGAAGCAGCGCTTAGATGGCTATCTTTTAGAGTTGCGTGGGTTGAAGGTACTGCCGCCGCCGGATCTGGATGACGGGGAGTCTTTGTGGATTGGCCCGGGGGTGGCGCAACCACGGCAGTGCGGTGGGGCGGGGAGCGGGGTTTTGGCCGGGGCCACGGATGGCGGAGGCAGGCTGCTCTGCCGTTGGTCGCTGGCTCTTCGGGGAAGATTCCGAAGAGTGTCAGCCGGGAGGCACAAGACGGCCAGCCATCTGGCATAGATCGGATAGTACTAAAAAATATAAAATTGTGTGACCCCAATTTAGTCTTCAGTCAACAGACGTGTGACCACTCTCGTACCTTGTTGTTCATCTCTTAGTGTATTTCTTTAGATCAAAGAGATATGTCGTTCTTAACATTATGCGTTATCTGCATCTTCAGACACACCGTCTTCCGACTCACCGCAGCTGCTCCAACAAGGGAAGCATAAAGCATACACCAGAAGGGAGCTATAGTCCCCACTCAACAGTTCCCTGCATCGAATGCGCGTGCCCGACATGCACAGCCACAACAACTGCAGGGCCATCGACAAGTCAGCACATGATGCTCACTCCTATGGATGGCAGCCAGATAGGTTGTACCCTCATCTTACTTGTGTGCAACATTTATGGCTTTGTTATTCATCTAAGCATGGAAAATAGATCATCACATTTCACTGTATATTCATGCTGATCTCTTACGGGTCTTGTTCAGGAGTTAACGATGTTCCATAGTTTAGCTAAGATACTTGTTCTTTAGGTAACACTGTTCCATAGTTATCATCCATCAGCCAATGCTATCCCACAGGCTGGTGATTATAGTATTATACCACTTCTAGTATTTCCTATGTTGTTCTTTAATACTTTTGTGTGCCATCTAGTTAATCTCGAGTACAAACGATACACATTCCATAACTTTCATCTGTGTTCTCCCTTTAGTTTATGAGACCTGTTGCTGCTAGTTAACCCCAGTCCTACTATTTATGTCGTCTCCTACAGGCACTCATTACATAAATCTAACTACTAGTTGTCTTCCATGCATGTCAGATATAATTGCACACACTGATATATCCACAAGAACCTCATGGAGCAATGTAAAGGCCAATAAACTTGATGTCAATGATACCCAATATGATGGAACATGTAAAGGCAGTTCTTTAGAAGACTTGCAGAAAGATCATGAATCCTCTTCACCCCACAAGGTCCTTGCTCTAACTTGGCCTGTGATATGGGTACAACATGCATATAATGTCCTGGAGTGTATCTACTCTGTTGCAATGCCATGTGCTTAGCATGCTGATCATGCATGTAAATATGGCATGCCTTCCTGTTTTTCAGTACCTATTCCATTCATGATAACATGTTTTCAAATTCAAGTATTGTCATTCTACTCTATCGCAATGCCATCTGCTTAATTTGGACATCATGCTTCTGAATATCTTATGCATTGTTATTCATCAGTATGTACTTCATCTGTCTACCATGCCATGTTTTTTTACATTGAAGTGATGTTCTAGTGCTCTGTTGCAATGCCATCTTATTTTCCCAATCATACACGTGTATGTTGCCTTAGTTATTTCTGTATGTATTCCGCTAGCATACAGTTTTACATTCAACTAGTGTTTTTTTTGTTGTGTTGTCATGTCGTGTCCCTAGCTCTTACACCATACTCCCTCCGTCCGGATTATATGTTGCCGAAATGAATAAAAAAGGATGTATCTAGGACTGAAATATGCCTAGACCCATCCATTTTTTTCCGGATGGAGGGAATACATGTCAATATGTCATGCCTTTCTATTCTTCAGTACCTATTCCATCTCTCTGCTGCCGCATGTTTTATACTTAAAGCACCATTCTTCTATACAAGGCATGCAAGGGGAAGACGACTATGTTAGAATCTGAAGGGTTACAAACAAGGCCTTTGCAAAAGACCCAAACGCCAGGAGATAATAAACCAACTCCAATTTTTATAGATACTGCTCCAGCATAGAGAAACCCAACTCCTACTGATAATAAGCAGATTCCAGTGGCCAAAGAACTAGTCCGCTCTAGTCCAGCAAAAATATGTCAACTCAATTCTAAGAAGCGTGTGCGTATCCTTGCATCATGAAATTTTATAGCATGTTGATCATATTTTCTACATGTTTCTTACCCATCTCTCTTTTAGAAAATAAGCTTAACAGATAAAAGATTTTCTGCAATGGTATCGTTTATGAGGAAAGATTCTTGCAGGAATTCTCTATGCTCCAATGTAGATATAAGTACCTGTTGTATATCACTATATTTTTACATCAGCATGTATTTTGTTAATCAGCGTGAATACAACCTTTATCTGATCTAAATTTAGTTGTAGCAAAATGTATGATTAAAGGCCACAATGTTGATTTTTGCAAGGAAAACTGTCTGGTAGTTTTGCATCCTGAGCTGCATGAGTGTACTATCTCATATCAGTGGGTTTGAATACTTTGGTTCTGCAGTGGGTTTTTCAGTGTTTTTTTACTGTGTTGACCTGTCGTATCCCTAGCTCTTACATCATACTCCCTCCGTTCGGATTAAATGTCGCAGAAATGGATAAAGCTGGATGTATCTAGAACTGAAATACGCCTAGACCCATCCATTTATTTCCGGATGGAGTGAATACATGTCAATATGTCATGCCTTTCTATTCTTCAGTACCTATTCCATCTCTGTTGTAGCATGTTTTATAACTGAATCACCATTCTTCTATATAAGGCATGCAAGGGGAAGACGGCTATGTTAGAATCTGAAGGGTTACAAACCAGGTCTTTGCAAAAGATCAAACGCCACGCGATAATAAACCAACTCCATTTTTCATAGATACTGCTCCAGCACAGAGAAACCCAACTCCCAGTGATAATAAGCAGATTCCAGTGGCCAAAGAACTAGTCCGCTCCAGTCCAGCAAAAGAATGTCAACTCCATTCTAAGAAGCGTGTGCGTATCCTTGCATCATGAAATTTTATAGCATTCTGATCATACTTTCTACATGTTTCTTACCCATCTCTCTTTTAGAAAATAAGGTTAAACGATACAAGACTTCCTCCATTGGGATCGTATTCGAGGAAAATATCTTGTGTCACATCCCTAGCTTCTGGTACTGCCTGGTGTTTTGCATCTTGTTGCATCCTGATTAAATTCTATTTGAATTTGAAATGGGGATTGATCAAGCCCTAGCACTTTGAAATTCAATTAGGTCTAGTGAAAAAATGCTTTCAATGAACCAAAGTACCCTTCATCAATGTTTGCTAATTTTGGCAAGGCTTTGGATCCAAACCAAAAATATTGAACATTTTTAAGGAATATTTTGGGCACTGAAATTAAATCATATTGTATTTGAATTTGATTTTATATTCCTAATATATAGAATATATTTTCAAATGTATTAGAAATATTTGTGTGCACTTGGAAAAGTCCATATAAGCCACATAGGTATTTACAGAAAGTTTTGGCACTGATTTGAAATTCTTTTGAGTTTAAACAGTGGCAAAACAAAACAAAACAGAAAACAGAATAGAAAAACAGAAACAAAAGAAAAACGATAGGCCACCGGGCCTCTTACTCGCACCCACCTGGCGGCCCACCTACCTGGCCCAGCCCACCAGAGCCGCCACCGTCTCCCACCTCGCGCCAGAAGGACGCGAGGCGTGTGGCCACCGCACACCGGCACGCCCCCGGCCACCTCCTCCCTGCCTGGCTGCCCCCTTTCCCCTCTGGACGCCCTGGACATCGACACGTACCCTCCCCGGCCCCTCTCACTCTCTCCCGAGTCGATCCCCTCCTCTATTCCCCTCCGTCGAGCTCCACCGAGCGAGCTCCTTGCCGCCGTTGCCGTAGTCGTAGCCACCGTGCTCCTCGCGCTCAGACGACCTACCAGGGAGCTCCGCCTCAACGCTCTCGTCCTCTCCACCGACTCACGCGAGCCGGGAAGCTCTGCTTCGTCCCCAATGCCGCCGTCTTCCTCCTCGGCCGTCCGAGATCGCCGGCAACGCCACGTCATCGTTCGGCCTCCCCCGAGCCAGCTGACCTTCTCATCTTCCCCGCCGTGAGCTCCTGACTCGAACTCCCCTCTCTGTTTTCTCTGCTGCACGCTGTAGCTGCCACACCTCGCCTGCCCGCACGCGCCGCCGCCTGAGCTCCTCGCCGCCGTGGCCACCTCCACTGGAGCTCAAAAACCGAGCACATCACCGCGCGTAGCGCGTCACCGCGGGGTCGTAGCAACCACCCGTTGCTCCTGCCGTGCCCTGCGGCGTCGAGTCCAGTGACGTCCGAACTTCGGCGCCGCTTCGCTCGTCGGTGCCGTCGACTCCGGCCACCCCGGCCCCTCTCATGTGCTTCCCTAGATGCGGCGCACGCCCAGCTCCACGCAGAGCCCCTCCGCCGTCCTTTTGGTCGCCTCAGGGCGAAACCCGAGCCTCTGCCATGCCTGCTGTCGCCGGCGACGAGCCGCCGGCAAGTTTGACCCAGCTGACCAGGGGTTTGACCTCCCCTGGCTCACTGTGCGGGCCCTGCCCGGCTAACCAAGTTAGTTAGGGTTAATTTTAATTAGTTTAGTTAGTAACTAACACGCAGGACCCACTGGTCAGATTTGACCTGGGCCGCTCCGTTGACCGATGACGTCAGCGTGACGTCATGCTGACGCAATAACTCTTTTCTGGATTTATTCTTTTACAGGAAATTCCAGAAAATTGCCTAAACTTCTAAAAATCATAGAAAATTAACCGTAACTCCAAATGAAAAGATTTATATATGAAAAATGATCAGAAAAATCCAATCTATCCATCTGTATCATTTGCATGCATGTTAGAGCAACTTATGTCCTCTGTTTAGGAAAATTCAATTAAATGGCATTTAAATAACCACATGTGGAGTTTGAATTTGAATCTTAGGTTCAAACCAACCTCATTTAACTTGTTGCTAGTTGCATTAGCTCAAACCACAACATTTTTCCATGTCATGATCATGCATCATAATTGTTGCATTGCATTGATTGTGTTCCTCTTTGTTTGCCGGTATTTGTCCCCTCTCAATAGACGTGGTTTCGGCGATGAGATCGATGACACCGATGAAGAGCTATAATATCTTTAGAAGTGCCAGGCAAGCAAAACCCCCTTGTTCATTTCGATACAATCCCACTCTCTCGCTCCTGCTCTCTTTTACTGCATTAGGACAACAACGATTCATGTGTTACTTGCTGCGGTAGTTGAACCCCTTATCCTCTGCATGACCTGTCATTGCCACAGTAAATAGATGAAACCCACTAGCATGAGTAGGAGTTGTTTGAGCCCTGATGTGCCTACTCATTCATGCTTGTTTGTCATGCCTGCTACTTCTTAGAGTTGAGTCAGGTCTGATTCATCAGGGATGAATTGGAATGTGATGAACATGTCCTACTGTTGAGAGCTAAGTGTGTGAACACGATTTGGTAAAGGTAGCGGTGAGAGGCCATGTAGGAGTACATGGTGGGTTGTATCATTGAAACCGTCCTCAGGAACTGAGTTCTGTGTATGTGATCCATGAATAGTTACTACCACACATTGGGTTCCGGTAACTTGACCCCTCTCGGCTTATTAACCGCCTCGATCTCTGTCCAGGAGTTGCAACTAGTTTCTGGTGTTTGTAGGTTGTGTTAGTAGTCTACCAAGTGGTACCCGGTACAGGTGGGCTTGGGACAGACTAGGCACCATGGCACGGTGTACCAAGCGTAGATCTACCCGTCGAGGTGGGCTTGGGAACCCTGCACACATCGTTTGGGGCCGTGAGCGACACCCCAGCCGGATCTCCTTGCGGATGGAACCCGAATAGGCGATAAACCTGGACTAGAGACTTGTGTGGTTAGTCAGGTCGTGGCCGACTCCCTCGCCCGGCTTCCGCTTGAAGGTTGCCGAGGTACATGACGTGTACAGGGCGATATGTGGCGAGAGCGTGTGTGAAGAAGTACACCCCTGCAGGGTTATCATTATCTATTCGAATAGCCGGATTCCTCGGATATGGAAACTTGGACCCCTTGTACAGTTCGTAGACAAGTGAAAGTGGATACTCTAAAATGCGCAAGATAAGCGTGAGTGCTATGGATGGCGTTCTCGTAGGGAGACGGGAGCGAATCCATAGTGGTGTATTGATATGGTGAATATGTGGACTCGTGTGCGCCACCTCAAAAGAGTTACTTGCAGTCGTAGTTCAGGATAGCCACCGAGTCAAAGCTGGCTTGCTGCAGTTAAACTCCACCACCCCCTTTTTTGATACCGATGCATATGTAGCTAGTTCTGATGTAAGTCTTGCTGGGTACATTTGTACTCACGTTTGCCTATTTTATGTTTTTGTAGAGAGACGTCAGTCTCGCTAGTAGTACCACTTGGACTTCGACGTTTAGCTTGATACCTCAGCTACGATCTTGTGCCCTCGGCAGGATCTGGTAGATAGTCAGGCTTCTCAGCCTTTTTCATTTGTAGATGTCTGTACTCAGACATGTTAAGCTTCCGCATGTGTTTGACTTGTATGCTCTGAATGTTGGGTCATGAGACCCATGTTTGTAATATCTCACTCCTCGGAGCCTAATGAATAAATACTTGAGTCATAGAGTCTTGTTGTGATGCCATGTTGTATTTACATATATCAAGCATATTGTGTGTATGATTGAAATGCTTGGTATGTGTGGGATCTGACAATCTAGTTGTTTATCCTTGGCAGCCTCTCTTATGGGGAAATGTAGTCTAGTGCTTCCATGAGCCATAGTAGTCCGCTACAGCCTGGTTCACCGGAGTCCTGCTAGCCCAGCACTACTGCTCAGGACACTTGACTGGCCGGCATGTGTTTCACTTCGTTCCTGTGTCTGTCCCTTCGGGGAAATGTCACGCGGTGACATCCGGAGTCCTGCCTAGCCTGCTACAGCCCGGTTCACCGGAGTCCTGTTAGCCCAGTGCTACAGCCCGGATTCACACGCTGTTGACCGACATGCTCGAGGTTGATTCATGTATTCCTGTCCCCATAGGTTAGTGCCGCTTTGGGTTCACGACTAGCCATGTCGGCCCGGGTTCTTTGTCATATGGATGCTAGCGACACTATCATATACGTGAGCCAAAAGGCGCAAACGGTCCCGGGCCAGGTAAGGTGGCACCCGTGGGAATACCGTGCGTGAGGCCGCAAAGTGATATGATGTGTTACATGCTAGATCAGTGTGACTTAGGATCGGGGTCCTGACATCTTGCGGGAAAACTCTGTGCTCCAGTGCTGATGTAAGTACCTGTTGTATATCACTATATTTTTACATCAGCATGTATTTTGTTAATCAGCGTGAATCTAACCTTTATCTGATCTAAAATTAGTTGTAGCAAAATGTTAAAGGCGCCAATGTTGATTTTTTTGAAGCAAAACTGCCTGGTAGTTTTGCGTACTGGGCTGCATGAATGTGCTATCTCATATCATGCACATTACTGAATTGTAGTGCTTCTCTGGTTGCCCATTCATTCATTGTGTCAATGTTGCTTTCCTATTATCTGACTTGGCCAATGATATCAATGCTAGTGTGTTAATTTTGTGCAGGCTGCTGAAGATAAGAAGACAAACTCTGAAAACAGCAAGGCAACCCCATTGTTTCTTTCCAGTAAATCTAGGCCAGGTAATATGGCAATAACTCATGATTAATCTGTTTGGTTCCCGTCCTAATTTATGTTATGATGCAGTGGTCAAGACACTCTCCACTATCAATAATACAAGCCTGCCAAAATTGCCATCTGAATCTGTTCAGTATCCTTTGTCTCGAATGCAACGGAATAAATGTATGTTTGTGAACCAATTAATGGCTGAAGCAATGATGGAAATGGTGGATGAATCAGAGGTGCAGAGTCGTGCGACACAACAACTGATCAATGTTTTCAGAGACAGTGTGGCAAAGCAGCAAGAACTTGCCCACATGCTTATGGGCGTCATCTGTGCTGAGGTTGCAGATTGTGACGTTGTAGATGGTTAGGTTCTGCTCATTTATTTGCACTGGCATCAATCTTTGATTGCCTAGTGGATGTATCATGTAATATATTATGGATGTGCAACGTTATTCCCTGTATGTCGTACCTTTGCTCGTCGTAATGGGCTCAAATTATCTAATTTGGCCTAAAGACATGAACGAACTTTAGTGGGCCCATTAAGTTAATGGGCCGTTACTAGGCCGAAAGTTAATGGTCGGCCCTCTTACCTCCCGGGTCGTTAACAGGCCGACATCGAAGCGGGCAACAGGTGGCCCCAATTTATTTCACGGGCCATTAACAGGTCATTACTAAGTTTGGGCTACATATGGCCCAACTATACTGTAGGCCTTTAGCAGGCCGAAAGAGACAGCGGGCTTGTATTGGACCATGAAGAGCATGGGCCACTAAGAGGCCGAAAGTCAGGTCGTATTGTAAACGGCCGAACTATGTTGTGGGCCTTTAGCAGGCCGAAAGAGAAACCGGGCTGGTATTGGACCATGAAGGGCATGGGCCGTTAAGAGGCCAAAACTAAGGTCCGACTACAAATGGCCCAACTCATTTACGGTCCGTTAACAAGCCGAAAGGCACATGGGGCCGGGAATTGGCCCAACACTTAAATGGGTCGCTAAAAGGCCAAAACTCAGGTCCGACTACAATTGGCCCAACTGATTTATGGGCCGTCAACAGGCTGAAAGTGACACCGGGCCAGAAATTGGCCCAATACTTAAATGGGCCGCTAAAAGGCCGAAACTCAGGTCCGACTACAAATGGCCCATCAGATTTATGGGTCGTCAACAGGCTGAAAGACACACCGGGCCGGAAATTAGCCCAACATTTAAATGGGTCGCTAAAAGGCCGAAAGATGTACATCGTGAAAATTGGTCCATCCATTAAATGGGCCTTTAACAGGCCGAAATCTCATTGGGCCGATATTGATCCCAAATATATAGCAGGTTGTTAACGGGCTCAAACTGATGATGGGCTGCAATGGTGTCAAATATTTAACGGGCCGAATTGGCACATCTCGTATGGGCCGTGGGCTTAAATGGACCTGACACAAGTAGGCCTTATATGGGCCGGCCTGCTAATTTTTACTGGGCCGGCCTTTTTCACCAGAATGGGCCACTGTTGGGCCGTGCCACGTGTCGACCTATCATAGGCGCCTCCTGTCCAATGAGTGGATGACATCTGTCCCAACGATGAGCCGACACGTGTTTCCTCTAGCCAATGATGATTTTACACGTGGAAATCCCCATTGGTTGGGGCTATTAACGGGTTATCGGATCCAAAACCCGACCCGATAGCTTAACGGCGTTCCCTTACAGTGGATGCCACGTGTCGGTCACCCTTGACGAAAGCACTTCTGTGACGCGCGATTTATCGTCATGGAAGTGGACACTTCCGTGATGATAATTTTGGTAATGTCATGGAACACTTCTACGACAGCACAGGTATGACTATCTTGATTCTGTAATAAATTTGTCATGGATGTACATGCATGACAAAAAACGCGACCTACTGTGACAAACACGTATCATCACGGAAGTGTATTTTTTGTAGTGTGAGGGGCAGCTCATCCCCACCCCCAGGCCCCATGAGAGGGTAGTATTCCTTACCCACTTCCTCCGTGGACTGGGATTTCCCCTCACCCATTCGTCCGAGGGCTCATGTTCTACTACGTCCTGGATTTTCACGATCTGGCCCCGAACTTCATCCTCAACATCTCGGCATTTATCGTCGTGTGTGAGGCCTTCCTCTGCATCAAGCACCACTTCGGCTTATGGCTGAAGACCTTCAATGTCAAACCGAAGGTGGTGGGCGGACAGCAGGTGGAGTGCGGAGGCACCATGGTGGGCAAAAAGCCCATCGTCACATGGCTCGAGGGCTCCTATGTGGAGACCATAAAGGGGTGGCAATCGGGGTGGTTCTACATCACCGAGCCGCGCGACACCAAATGGGTGGCGGCCCCCGAATACCGATCCGGAATCCCCACGTGGCTCACCTCCTGGAAAGAGAAGGGCCTGGCCTGGGGTAATCCGATAGAGCTGACCGGACTCCAGACCTGTATCCAAAATATGATAAATAGGAAGCTTAAGCTTGTTAACATAGTCCAGGTCATGCTCATCCCCCGGATCCTCTCGTGTCAACAACGGGTGTTCAATTTGTGGGAGTTCGACCTTGTCCAGCACCACACTCTGAGCGAGCTCTTCGGCACGACGCACGAGGATGTCTGGAAGGTGCTGTTTAAGAGTGTCGAGGTTCCCCCTCCCCTCACCGAGGATTGCGGACTCAGCGCGAAGCGCCAAGCCGGCGCGATAAGCTTTTTTTATTTCTTATAGGGTATTCATTTTCCATAGTTTAACTATGTGCAGAATCTGAGCTCCCATGCCTTTGACAAGAATGGGTGGAGACATCGGGGCAGATTGACTGCCCGGCCCCTCTGCCCGAAGACCCTGCAGACGCTCTCCTGACGAGATGCTGACTCCTGCCCCTTACGAGGTGCCGGAGAAGAAGATCAAGAAGAAGGCCACGGGAACCCGAAAGAGTTCCCAGCGCCAGGTGGTATCGGACTCATCGTCCGGTAACTCTGAGACGCACTCCTCCCGTTAAAGCGAGGAGGAGGCAGATAAAGGTTCTTGATCCCCCCCCCAGCCGGGGAAGACAAGAAAAGGAAGGCCGCCCCAACCGGGGAGGCCGGAGGGTCCAAGAAGGGAAGGACTCTCCTTCCGGACTGCTCCGCCACCACCGCCGACAGCGAAGACGAGTGGTTACCCAGGGCCAAGCCCCTGGCGAAATCGTAAGTATTCGGATACCAGAGTAACTCGTGGCACAGTTTTAATTGCACAGCTTCTCCTAACGCCGAACATGGTTATGCAGTCCGTCCCGGGCCCGTATCGACGTATCCTCGTCGAGCGGTTCTTTGGATCCGTTGTCTATGAGTAGCGGATCACTTCCGACCGCCTCCACCCCTCGTCCTACGAACAATACCGAGGTGTTGTCTCAAAGGGCACCAAGCCGAGGGGAGGTAGTCCTGGAGGGGCCTCAAGGCGACCTTCCGGACTCCAGGCGCAAGGGGAGCAAGGCCCCCAAGGGCTCCAAGTTCGGCCCTAGGCCGAACACCGCACCGTAACCTTCAGTGGTTCCGGGCTCCGGCAGGCGGCCTCCTATCAAGAAGAGCAAGCCGCCCGTGCTGGTGACCTCCGTCCATCCGGAGGCACCGGACAATTTGTTGGAAGTGCTTAGCGGCGCTTCCATCGACGAGGAGCACCGCACTATTATGAGTGCGGTGATCAAGAAGGTTCAGTCCACCAAGAGCGGACTGACTGAAGCCTGTCCAGCCTTCTAACAGGCTTTGAGGTAAGTATTTAAAATATAGGAAAACATTA
The DNA here is from genome assembly GCA_032464435.1 of Aegilops umbellulata. Classification (NCBI taxonomy): domain Eukaryota; kingdom Viridiplantae; phylum Streptophyta; class Magnoliopsida; order Poales; family Poaceae; genus Aegilops; species Aegilops umbellulata. The sequence continues at coordinate 164,425,461 of CP136055.1, read as the reverse complement.
CCGCATAGACAGTAGCCCCTGATGCTCTGCTTGGCGTTCACAAAGAAAAGTCGGATAGAGGATCAAAATAACATTTGCAGGAGTCTAATACAAGTATGTCTATATGCGTATGCAGGCTTCCCTGCTGACCTCTGTAGCACTGACTGCGGAGGTCACCGCACTGATGCAGAACCTCGAGCGGTCCGAGAAAGAGCCCGGCCTTGCCAAGAGGCAGCTCGAGGAGAACAAAGGTAAGTAGTACCTTGTCTATATATATAAAAAAAGGATGTGGTTGCAAAATGATAGGATCATCATGAATGTGCCAGGTGCCACGACAGAAGTGGCGGCCTTGAAGCAAGCGATGTCTGAGGCCGAAAACAAAGCGGCCACGGAGCGCACCGAGCAGGAGAAGCAAGAGGCACGAGTGGGCGAGGTGCAGCAAGAGCTCCAGGCTCTCGTGAAGAAGCACGAGACTTTGGAGCTTGACTCGAAGACGCAAGAGTTCGAGCTTGCCCCGGCCCTCAAGAGCACCAAGCATGCCAAGGCTGAAGCCCAAAAGGCCCTCCAGGAAATTGAGGCGATGAAGAAGATAGCGGCGGGTAAGGCATTCATTATGTAAAGAAAACATGTGAAAGTAAATTACTTGTTACTTACCCGAGTACGGAGCTCCCTAAGAGCATTCGCAGATTTGCCCCGTAGCGTGTCGGATGCCGCAAAGTACTACCGAGCCGAGGAGGGGAGCTCGACGGAGAAGGTGTTCCGATCTCAGTATACTGAGGCCGAACACCCGGTGCCCTTAAGCGACCAGCTGAAGCAATTGGTCGAGCTCCATAAGGCGGCCGAACAGGCCATGAAGGGTCTTGTAGTCCTGCTGTGGCCTGGCGATGCCCTTCCAAACAGCGTCGGCCTGGTGAGGCGGCTTGTGGATGCCTGCCCATGGCTGGAAGTCATAAAGCGGTCCGTCTGCATCGAAGGCGCGCGCCGGGCTTTTGCCCGTGCGAAGATGCACTGGGACAAGATGGACGCCGAGAAGCTGGTAAAGGAGGGGCCGCCGCAGGGCAAGGAGCATCGCCACCCTGAGATGTATTATGAGGGCGTCCTGAAGGGTGCCCGCCTTGTGGCGGATGAGTGTTCCAAAGATGTAATTTTTGAGTGAACTTGCTCGTGTGATCCTGTATTATGAAAACTTGTTCACATGCGCTATGCAACGCTTGTTTGAATTTAAAATATTACCTTCTGTGCGGCTGTTTATCAAATCTGAGAGATGGCAAGTCGTCGGCTTCTGCCCCCATGACACGAGTGCTGGGGTGTTCGGGATAAATCTGAGCACTCTTTTTCCCATTCTTGGGTCCTTCGAGGGAGGTGCTCAGCGCAACGAACAAGGCAAACAGACTATAATGCTTTATCACTCTCACTTAGCCATAGAAGTCTACAATTTTAAATTTTGGTGAAGCCCCTAGTATTCGGAAGGCCAAATTCGGGGCGCTATACACGCCTAAGCCGGACAAAGCCGACTCCTCGCTCTAAGCGGCATAAGTCTTTAGGGACTTGAGACCTCTCGAACAGCGACCAGCTCTCGCCTTATCATGACAGTCAGTTTTAGCTTCCTCTACTGAGGTGCTTGCCAGATGAACCAGGGCACAATCGCAGTAGTTCTCCCAGTGCTACCTTAGCCGATATAGCGGAATGTAAGGTACCAAAACATGGGAGCCGGGCAAACCCAACTATTGACCCAAGACATGATTCGGAGCTGATGCATATAATGCTATAAGTTCGGGGTGCCGCACTGTCGAAAGTGTTCGGACTTCTCACGCCGTATTATGGGGTATGCTTAAGCCCCTGGCGTATTGGCCGTACCAGAGTGTACGGGTGCTGAATGTCATGAATGAACATATATATATAATGAAAAAAGGAAGAATAGAGAATGCAGTAATAGACTAGTGTTATGCATTGTTTATTCAAAAAGGTGCGTCGAAGCAGAATGGTACAAGTAGTGCGATAAGCAAAAAATAGAACTATTTGACATGTCCACTCCAAGGGCAAGCTGCGGAATGGTATTTAAAGCAGGTATTTCGCTCGTTATCAGATACCACCTGGGAGTTCCATGATGTGACGTAGCTTTCTGCCTTGTTGGTTTTTGTACCGTGTGTCTGGTAATCGTACTGCCGGACTGGGCTTCCAGAGAGTAAAGTCCTGAAAGAGAGAAAAAATAACAAAGGTGGGAGCCCCTAGTGCGGTTGAGCCGCGTTTTGAGGCGTGCCGTAGTCGTGCCCCCTCCCACCTATGTCCATGGTATTTTCAATGCGTAATTATGTAAGCGTGGCACGGATTTCGCCGTTTGGCTAGGACTGGGGTGGGGGCCGCATTGCTATGCGAGCTCGGAACGTGCCAGGCGGTCTTGTTGCAGATTACTCCGGGCACGCTTGACGGCGTCCGGGTGTTTGATCGCCGAACTGGTGAATTTCCTTGAGAGGCTGCTTTGCGCTTCTGCTGCGAGGGCCGCAGTGTGCTCCTTCGTTCGGAGAGAGCGCTCTGTGTTTCCATTGACTGTGATGACCCCCCGAGGTCCTGGCATCTTGAGCTTGAGGTATGCATAATGCGGTACCGCATTGAATCTCGCAAATGCGGTTCGCCCGAGCATTGCGTGGTAGCCACTGCGGAACGGGACTATATCGAAGATTAACTCCTCACTTTGGAAGTTATCCGGGGATCCGAAGACCACTTCTAGTGTGACTGAGCCTGTACAATGGGCCTCTACACCTGGTATGATGCCTTTGAAGGTCGTTTTTGTGGGTTTGATCCTTGAGGGGTCTATACCCATTTTGCGCACTGTGTCCTGATAAAGCAGGTCCAGGCTGCTGCCGCCATCCATAAGGACTCGAGTGAGGTGGAATCCATCTATGATTGGGTCTAGGACTAGTGCGGCGAATCCGCAATGACGGATACTAGTGGTGTGGTCCCTGCGATCGAAGGTGATCGGACAGGAGGACCATGGGTTGAACTTTGGGGCGACTGGCTCCAACGCATATACGTCCCTTAGCGCACGCTTCCGCTCCCTCATGGGGATGTGGGTTGCGTATATCATGTTCACCGTCCGCACTTGTGGGGGGAACCTCTTCTGTCCTCCGGTGTTCGGCGGCCGGGGCTCCTCCTCGTCATCGCTATGTAGCCCCTTGTCCTTGTTTTCGGCATTTACCTTGCCGGCCTTCTTGAACACCCAACATTCTCTATTTGTGTGGTTGGCTGGCTTGTCGGGGGTGCCGTGTATTTGACACGAGCGATCGAGTATGCGGTCCAAACTGGACAGGCCCGGAGTGCTTCTTTTGAATGAATTTTTCCGCTGACCGGGTTCAGAGCCTCTGAATCCGGCATTGACTGTCGTATCCTCAGTATTGTCGCTGTTGATGTGGCGCTTGTATTTGTTGCGACGTGACCTGTTGTTGCTATCCTTGGTATCCGAAGTACCAGGGTTTTTTGATATGTTATTGCTGTGAGCCAGCCAGTTGTCCTCTCCCGCGCAAAAGTGGGTCATGAGTGTCGTGAGGGCTGCCATAGATTTTGGCTTTTCCTGGGCCAGGTGCCGGGCGAGCCACTCGTCGCGGATGTTATGTGTAACACCCCGGATGTAACTTGCCATATTTGTAACTCCAACTCTTGCCATTTTTGGCAATGTGATATGATATTCCCTCGTGGTTGGGTTCTTCTTCGTTTTGCATTTTGTCCTTGTCATGCATTTCATATCATGTCATCATGTGCATCGCATTTGCATACGTGTTCGTTTCATGAATCCGAGCATTTTCCCCGTTGTCCGTTTTGCAATCCGGCGCTCCTATGTTCCCCGGCGTCCCCTTTTACCTTTTTCCGTGAGCGGGTATTAAACTTTCTCGAAATGGACCGAGGTTTTCCAAGCGGCCTTGGTATAGCACCGGTAGACCGCCTGTCAAGTTTCGGGTCATTCGGAGGTCGTTTGATACTCCAACGGTTAACCGGGTAACCGCGAAAGTCTCTTTTGGGTTGCAGCCCAAAACCCCTCCAAAACAGCCCAATAACCCATCTAAGTCACTCCCATGTCCATCGCCGTTCGATCACGATCGTGTGGCCGCAAACCGCTCTCCATTTGGAGCCTCCTAGCCCCTCCTACCTATAAATATACCCTCCTCCCGAAATTTGCGGATCATTTCTACCCCTAACCCTAGCCCCGCTCCCCTCCGCGCCGCCGGACACGTCCGGCCCGAGCCGGACGAAATCCCGCCGCCGCCCGCGGCCACTCACCGCGCGCCACGTGTCCCGTGCCCACTTCGCCACGCCTCCCACCGCGCCGGCCCGCTCGGCCCGCCGCGGGCCCCCACGGCCCGTACGCCGCCGCCCGCGCGCGCGCCTCGAGCCGCCGCTCGCCGCCTCGCCGCCGCCGCCCGGAGTTCGCCGCTCCGCTTCCCCACCGCCGGCGCGCCGCTCCGCCGCCGCCTGCACCGCCCGCCAGCGCCCCGCCGAGCTCCGCGCGCCACCGCCTCCTCCCGTCGTCTCCGGCGACCTTGCCGGCCCGATCCGGATCCAGATCTGACGAGGATTGACTTCTCACCCCCCCCCCCCTAATTCCTCTGTCTTTTTCTGTCAGGATTTTTGTTGCATGTTCATTGCATCATAACTTGCTGCATACTGCTTCGTTTCGTGCGTGTAATATGTCAAATTGTTCGTATCGATGAGTTCATCATTTCGTCTCATTGCATCATTCTCATTTGAGCTCATATTGATGCCCGAAATGCTGTTAGAAGAGGGCTATGTGATGTTAGTTTCAGATCTGTTTCAGTACATGCACTTTTGTCATTTTTGCCATGATTGATGTGTGCACCCTATGAACTTGAGTCCTACGTGTGTTTTGTAATATGCCATGCTATCTTTCTAGGGGTGTATGCCTTGTATTTTTGTGATCTCTGTGGTGACTAGCACAAGCATGCAAACTAGGGATCATAAAGTTGCTGATTCAGGGACTTAGTAATTTCACTAAGTTATTCCCTGCTGTTATTTTTATGCCATGTGTTCATGTTGTTTCAGAGAGATCTATGTCTCTTTTGAGCATGATAAGTAAGGGTGTTTTGAACATATGGATTTGCTATATCCATCCACGCCTTTGTTTGTAATTATGGAGGGCCATAGCTTGAGTCAATCGAGCTCTACTTTTGCTATAAAATGTTTCCTGGCAGATTGTTTACATGTTATTCGATTTTGCCAAGCTTGTTGTAGTTGATCTTTACAGGCTATGATGTTGTTCTTGCCATGTATAGCTTCTATGCCATGTCTTCTTGATGATTGTATGCTTAGTTTATCATGAAATGCTCCGTAGTGAGCGCATCGAGCTCATAAACATGCCTACTTGCTATCTGTTTTTGACATGTCCAGTTTTCTGCTGTCTGAAAACTATAACGAAACTTGCTTAATTGACATGGGTGTCATTATATTTTCTGGTCCTTTTTGGCTCATGGTCAGTAAGGAACTTTTGTTCAATGCTTTGATTAAATTCATGCCATGCCATATTTTGCTATGTCCTGTTCATGTAGCATGTTGTTTATTTGCTCTAAACATGTCATCCTGATGTTAATTTCTGGCATGATAGTATTTTCATCAAGTCTGTGAACCTGTTGTCTTTTGCTCTTTTGCCATGCTTGTTTGAACCTGTTGTGTTGTGATTTAGCCGTAGCTTAGTGTTCATCTTTTGTCGAGCATCTTGAGTAGATCACTTCCATATGCTTTTCTGATATGTTTGGGTGCAGTAGCTTAATTTCTTGTTGCTTGCTAAGTAGCATCATGCTGTTAATGGCAGAATCTTGTCATTCTTGTTTTGCTTGTCGTTTGCAAACCGTGCATCCGATTCCGGTGATCTTTATATCGATTTCAACCGAAATAACCTCACCTTTCCAGTGGCATACTTGGTTTGCCAAGATTATGCCTTGTTCATCTTTTTCCTTCCGGAGCACGCATATGCATTGCATACCACATCTCGCATATCATGCCATGTTTTGCATCATGTTGCTTGCGTATTGCATCGTGGTTGATAGTTGTTCCTTTGCTTGTGTTCTTGCCTTGGGTAGAGCCAGGAGACGAGTACGTGAACGAGGAACCTGTTGAGAACGCTTACGAGGATCAAGCTTTCGACAACTCTGAGAACCTTGCAGGCAAGATGACCATACCCTCGAAATCACTTGTATCTTTGCTTGCTAGATGCTCGCTCTTTTGCTATGCCTATGCTGCGATACCTACCACTTGCTATATCATGCCACCCATATTGCCATGTCAAACCTCTAACCATCCTTTCCTAGCAAACCGTTGATTGGCTATGTTGCCGCTTTGCTTAGCCCCTCTTATAGCGTTGCTAGTTGCAGGTGAAGATGAAGTTTGTTCCTTGATGGAACATGATTATGTTGGGATATCACAATATCTCTTATTTAATTAATGCATCTATATACTTGGTAAAGGGTGGAAGGCTCGGCCTTATGCCTGGTGTTTTGTTCCACTCTTGCCACCCTAGTTTCCGTCATGCCGGTGTTATGTTCCTTAATTTTGCGTTCCTTACACGGTTGGGTGATTTATGGGACCCCCTTGAAAGTTCGCTTTGAATAAGACTCCTCCAGCAAGGCCCAACTTTGGTTTTACCATTTGCCACCTAAGCCTTTTTCCCCCGGGTTTTCGCGAGCCCGAGGGTCATCTTTATTTTTAACCCCCGGGCCAGTTCTCCTTCGATTGCTGGTCCAAACCGAGCGATGTCCGGCGCCCCTTGGGCAACCAGGGTCTATGCCAACCCGACGTCTTTCTCATCCAGTGTGCCCTGAGAACGAGATATGTGCAGCTCCTATCGGGATTTGTCGGCACATTCGGGCGGCTTTGCTGGTCTTGTTTTATTACTGTCGAAATGTCTTGTAGTCCGGGATTCCGAGACTGATCGGGTCTTCCCGGTAGAAGGAATATCCTTCGTTGACCGTGAGAGCTTATAATGGGCTAAGTTGGGACACCCCTGCAGGGTATTATCTTTCGAAAGCCGTGCCCGCGGTTATGAGGCAGATGGGAATTTGTTAATGTCCGGTTGTAGAAAACCCGAAGTTGACCTTAATTAAAACACATCAACCGCGTGTGTAATCGTGATGGTCTCTTCTCGGCGGAGTCCGGGAAGTGAACACGGTGTTGGAGTTATGTCTGACGTAGGTTGTTCTAGGATCACTTATTGATCACTTCTAGCTTCACGACCGTGCTTTGCTTCTCTTCTCGCTCTCTTTGGCGTTGTTAGCCACCATATATGCTAGTCGCTTGCTGCAGCTCCACCTCACAACCCTATCCTACCTTTAAGCTTAAATAGTCTTGATCTCGCGGGTGTGAGATTGCTGAGTCCCCGTGACTCACGGATTCTACCAAAACAGTTGCAGGTGCCAACGATGCCAGTGCAGATGACGCATCCGAGCTCAAGTGGGAGTTCGACGAGGAACGTGGTCGTTACTATGTGTCTTTTCCTGATGATCAGTAGTGGAGCCCAGTTGGGACGATCGGGGATCTGTGTAGCATTTGGGGTAGTCTTCTTTCATTTTGGTTCCGTAGTCGGACCTTGAGTGTAATCTGGATGATGAATGTTTATTTATGTATTGTGTGAAGTGGCGACTGTAAGCCAACTATGTATCTCTTTCCCTTATGTATTACATGGGTTGTGTGAAGATTACCTCACTTGCGACATTGCTTTCAATGCGGTTATGCCTCTAAGTCGTGCTTCGACACATAGGAGATATAGCCGCATCGAGGGCGTTACATTATGCTTGAAAGCTGCTAGTTCCTCTGCATCCGGACAGTTGATGATTTGGTTTTTCTTGGTTAGGAACCGTGTCCAGAATTGCCTGGCCGATTCCTCTGGCTGCTAAATTATGTGGCTCAAGTCATCGGCATCTGGTGGTCACACATAAGTGCCCTGGAAGCTGTCGAGGAATGTGGCTTCCAGATCTTCCCAACAGCCAATGGATTCTGCTGGCAAGCTGTTCAGCCAATGCCGAGCTGGTCCTTTGAGTTTGAGTGGAAGGTATTTGGTGGCGTGTAGATCGTCACCGCGGGCCATGTGTATATGCAGGAGGTAGTCCTCGATCCATACCGTGGGATATGTTGTACCATCGTATGATTCAATATTTACGAGTTTGAAACCCTCTGGGATTTGGTGATCCATTACTTCGTCTGTGAAGCATAGGGGGTGTGCGGTGCCTCTGTACTGGGCTATATCGCGACGCAGCTCATATGAGTCTTGTCTGCTGTGTTCGGCCCGGCCGTATTTACTTTTACTGTATCCGACGTGACGGTTATCGTCTCGCGTCGTGGTGCGCCCTCGTGATCCGTAGATCGATCTTGCATGTTTTGCTTTGTCCTCCAGTATGTCTCGCAGGTCTAGCGTATTTCCTCGTGCCTTTTTATTTGAGTGGCGCTAGGGTGCGGGCTGGGCCTTCGGCAGAAGTGCCGCTCTGTCGTGGCCACGAGGTGGCCGATCAGCCGCATCATACGCTGGAGATGTAGGCTTTAATGCTTCCTCCTCTAACCGGGGTAACAACATGCGCTTTGGGTAACTCTTGGAGGGGCGTTCGAGTTCATATTCCTCGGCCGCCAGGACTTCAGTCCATCTGTCAGCTAGCAAATCTTGATTAGCTCGAAGCTGCTATTGCTTTTTCTTAAGGCTATTTGTCGTGGCTATAAGCCGGCGCTTGAAGCGCTCTTGTTCGACGGGATCCTCAGCACGACAAATTCGTCATCGTCGAGGCTTGCCTCATCTTCGGAGGGAGGCATGTAATTATCATCCTCCGCCTCTCTATCTGCCACTCTCTCAGGAGGGCTGGCTTCTCCATCCTCCTGCTTTGAATCTTGCTGGAGAGGGTTGTCGTTATCTTCGGCACTGTCCGGAGTGTTATTATCTCCTGTGCCGGTATCACCGCTTTTGCTTTGGCGAGACTTAGAGCGGCACCGCTGACGTCGGCGCTTGGGTTGCCTCTTGGAGGGGTCATCCCCCGCTGTCCCGTCGCCATTGCCTTCTCTGGGTGTGTCCACCATATATATATCATATGATGAGGTGGCTGTCCAGTGCCCTGTGGGCAGTGGTTCCTGTTCGTCTCCTGCATCGTCGTCCATACCGTCGATGTCTTTGGATTCGAAGTCGAGCATGTCGGCCAAATCATCGACAGTGGATACTCAATGGGTGGTGGGTGGGCGGCGAATTTCTTCATCATCCGCATCCCAATCCTGCCAGACATAGTTCGCCAAGGTTTCTCCTGACAAGGAGAGGGACCTTAATGAGTTCAGTATGTCGCCGAAGGGCGAGTGCTGAAAGATATCCGTGGAGGTGAACTCCATGATCGGCGCCCAGTCGGATTCGATAGGCATGGGCGCAGGCGGTTCGGAGTCCGTGTCCGGAGAAGAATCCTGCAGCATGGCGTCACGGCTCTCGTGAAGGGTAAGGTTGGTATTCGGCTCGATCGCCGCTAAGACTGCGGCCTCCGTGGCGGGGTCTAGCCACCCGTCCATGGATGGCGCAATTGGCTCCGAATTGAGGGTCGGAGTGATTGCAGGTGCGATCTCCTGAACACTGTCCGACGGTAGAGCTAAATCATGCTCATCGTGACGGTGCGGCGCACTCGGCAGGGGCTCGAATCCGTCGAAGATCAAGTCACCGCGGATGTCGGTCATGTAGTTTAAGCTTCCAAACCTGACCTGATGGCCAGGGGCATAACTCTCGATCTGCTCTAGATGGCTAAGCGAGTTGGCCCGCAGTGCGAAGCCGCCGAATACAAAGATCTGTCCGGGGAGAAAAGTCTCACCCTGGACTGCATCGCTATCGATGATCGAAGGAGCCATCAAGCCTGACGATGACGACACAGAGGAAATCTCAATGAAAGCACCAATGTCGGTGTCAAAACCGGCGGATCTCGGGTAGGGGGTCCCGAACTGTGCGTCTAGGCGGATGGTAACAGGAGACAGGGGACACGATGTTTTTACCCAGGTTCGGGCCCTCTCGATGGAGGTAAAACCCTACTCTTGCTTGATTGATATTGATGATATGGGTATTACAAGAGTTGATCTACCACGAGATCGAAGAGGCTAAACCCTAGAAGCTAGCCTATGGTATGATTGTTGTTCTTGGTCCTACGGACTAAACCCTCCGGTTTATATAGACACCGGAGGGGGCTAGGGTTACACAGAGTCGGTTACAAGGAAGGAGATCTACATATCCGTATTGCCAAGCTTGCCTTCCACACCAAGGAGGGTCCCATCCGGACACGGGACGAAGTCTTCAATCTTGTATCTTCATAGTCCAACAGTCCGGCCAAAGGATATAGTCTGGCTATCCGGATACCCGCTAATCCAGGACTCCCTCACTCACCCTGTGCACAGTGCAGTCTATCACCGCCGTTGTACATCACATTGGTGCCTCGCCTCGTCTCCCTCTCCGCTCCCATAGCACCACTCCATCTCCATCTCCATCTCCTTCTCCGTCTCCGTCTCCATCTCACTGTGCCCCCGTGTACCGTCGCCTCACTCGCCTCCCCCAGTACCACTATTCCCTCGCTAGCCGCTCCAGCACCGACATCCTTCTCCCCCGTAAATCAAGCCCCTTCCAAACTCCACCATGGCCGAACGCGAACTGCGCAGCATCCATATGAGCCGCGATTGGAGTAATCTCCAAAGTGACATCCTCGACCTCTGTTGTTCGTGTATGGATATGTTGAGCGCCCTGCGGCTGGCTACATGCTCGAGGGACATGCACACGGCCATCGTTGAAGCGAGGCCTAAGCTTTTCAAGACACCCTGCTTGCTGCTATCTGGTCTTGCGAGATTGGCTCACCATGATACGGAGGCGTGCACGATGCCCCTCGACTTCAATCCGATCTCTATTAGCCGAAACTTCCTTGCAGGTATGTAGTGGGTCGCCATACATCATTTCCCTCGACATCGATCCGATCACCATCGCCTGAAACTTCTTGGCAGGTATGTACTGGGTCGGCATGAACTCCCACTGGATGGATGCCTTCAGAGAAGACGGTAAAAAGTTGGTGCTCATGAACTTCCAGACCTCCCATGAGATTATCCTTCCTTCGTTGGATTATATAGAATATTACCATCACGGTCCAAGTCATCTAGATTACTACGTCAGTTGGACGGACCTTGTTTTGCAGAAGATTGTAATCTGCCAAGTGCCCACATGACATGCGAATTACGCAGACTTCAAGCTAATTGCCTTGTTCGACCGTTTACGGCGGTGCCTTCTTTAGCTGGAGACAACTCGGCTCGCAGTGGATCATCGTCAAAGCTGATACACACTTTTGTGATGCTATTGAACACAATGGCATCATCTACGCGATCGACAAAGCAGATGGCACCACGTATTGCTGGGACGGCGCGTGTAAGTCGTTTCCTCTCATGTTAATGATGACGCCATGACATTGTTTGAACTTTTTGTGATGATTGGCATATCCCTATTTGAGCAGAATTTGAGTAGAACTATGGCAATGTATTAGAGACGCCGTAAATCAGCTATATTTGGAATGGGTTAATTCATGCAATTGTGACCATGTCATTACAACCAATTTGTACCCTGAATAATCAAACGGTTAGGAATATATGGATATTATCCTTATTTTACAGTAACCTATATACTACTACTAAATATGAGTGTGTATCAATGGCCATGTTAGTTTCCTCATTTTCATGATGTAGAAACATGCACCATACTGTTGGTTTCATCTAATCATACATTAGGGAAGTAAATGTGCATATGGAGAACTCTATATTTGGAAGTAGTGAAATCCTGCAATGCTTACCATGTGTACATAACTATATTCGCCCTTCAGCAATCAATGGCTAGAATAATATCCTCACAAAAAATTTGCCCACAGAACACGAGTATATAACAATGCATGGTCGGTTAGTTACCTTCAAGAATTTGTTTGTGAGGACAGAACATGATTACATAACATGCATGACATGGTAGTTTCCTGTGAAGAATCGATTGTGAGATAACATGAGTATAACCATGCATGGCACTTCTATATTTTCGAACCCAGTATACATTTCCCTGTATTTTCCTCCCAGTTCCAACAGGGACATATCAATGTTGTTTCTTGCATTATCCTACTCATACTCTAAACAATGCTGATCTTACATTAACAATGCCTGTCCTTTTTTATATGATGCAGTGTCCCTACAGTTACGACCCTTTGTAATCACACTACCTTTGCCAAAAATAGGGAAGCACAACTGGTTCCTTGCTCGATCAGACGACGGCAAAAGACTGGTGATCATTCGGACACATGAGCCGGAAAATTTATATTACAAAAACCCCACTGTATACAAGCACCGTGTAATACGTGAGTATCCGGGCAGTGGCTGTTACGTCTATGAGCAGGATACCAGCTTGTTGGGGCCTTTAGGATTTTTTAGTTGGAGGCAGGTAAATAGCCTTGGTTCACACTCTCTGTTTCTCGGACTCAATTATCCGATTAACCAGGAGATCACCATTGACAAGGACCTTGATGGAAAAGAGGCTCTATTTGCTATGGAAAACTATGTCTACACGGCGAGCCCTAGGAGTTCGGGAGCAAACTCCCCTGATTGTCAACGATACAGCCTGCAGCCAAAAGAAGGTGAGAATGACAAAGGCATCCGGATTAACTTTGATCCTTGGATGTCTCAATTACGACAGGCAGTGATGTGGTTCGAGCCTTCAGGTAGATAGGTAATTGGGTTGTTGCATCTAAAGGGTGGAGTACTTGTGTCTTCGGATCACTGGTCGCTAAAGCGAGGCTGCAAATTATGATTGTGTTGGATCATCTCTTCGAATGACTTTGTTGTCTTTGCTGCTGGTTCTGGATGGGTAGTTCTTTCTTTTGTTATGCATATTCCTTGTCATTTGGTCATCTTCATCTATGTCACTCTTACTATGTAATAGTTGCTTCTGTTTAGAATGTCATTCTCGTCTGGATCAAGAGAGTCTGAGCGCTACAGATGGGTGCGTTTTGGTGGTGTAGCAAGACTTCTTATGAACTATCATGTCTTGTTGTTTATGTCAATAGTAGTCACTAGTCGGTGTTTGAATGTTGTATATATTGTTGTTTCGAACTGTTTATTGTCTCGAACTACTGGTGGGCTAAATGAGGGCATCACCATTCTCCAGTGTTTAGAGTATATCTCCTTTTTTCAAGTTATATAATTTGAGCTCAGTGTCTTTTCGATGATGTACACTTGTTTGGGCCAGTGAGGTGTCGTTGGATATGGGCCGAGTAGTAACGCAATGCCAAACAGGTCAATTATGATTCTCAGGCCGAGCTCTCAAAAGATCCTGGAAAAAAAAGGTCGGGCTCTCCGAAAAAGAAAGAATAAGGACTCTTAGGCCGACATGTGGGCGCCACCGGTGTTTTCGTGCGCTTGCGCGCCGAGATCATATTGGCGCGTGCTCGAAATTCATGCTACCTTTTCATCCCCAGTCTCCCGCCCCTCCCCACCTCTGGAATCTCGATTCCTACTCCAGTTCCCCCAAATCACCCTCCTGTACTACCTGTACTCAAGCGCACTATCATGTCACCGTTCAACGTGGATCTCCGAGCCGGAGATCCTGAGATCCGTCCTGCCTTCGGTCGCTGCGTGCTATCACTCAACAGTGGCATGGTAGCGCTTGACGACCAGTTTGCCGGCAAAGTGCTGATGGTAACCATCAATGGCGACCGGCCTCCCGTCTTGCCGGATGACCTTGTCAAAGCTCTTGGCATTGCGCACATCATGCAAATAAGTGACTTGCGCGTCGGAGTCTGTCCGCCACCGGCTGATTTCTTCGTCAGGTTCCGGACAACTTTCGACTGCAGTCGTGTGTTCGAATCTTCCCGGTGTTTGTCCTGCGATGGCGCGCTGGTGAGCTTTGATCGGTGGCACCCAGGATTGGGCTCGGTGCCCTCTGAGCTTGAGTTTTTAACAAAGCTTACCTTCCACGGCATGCCTCGACGTGCTTGGAACAGCGAGTCCATGAACGAGCTTATCAACGACCTTGGAGGTGAGCTCGTATGTATGTTTGTTCCTCCAGACAGCTGGGCTCTGACGGTTATGGCATGGATGAAGAAGCCGTCCACCATACCGAAGGTGATTGGTATTGAGATACCGGTGCAGGAACCGGGGTTGTACTATTCGTCGCCACCAAGGCCGCCGCGGACCATGTTAGGGATGTACCTGTATCGAGTGTTCGTGCATGTCGAAGAAGTGGTCAATCCATCAATCGAAGTCCTGCCGCTGCTGGTTTCAACATAGCCCTTCCCGTAGCGATCCACTCCTTCCATCCTGATTGTGCCGCCTGCGTGAAATTTTCGTATGCAAGTTCAATGTGCTATGATGTTCTATATGATTGTGTCAACTATATAAGTTTTTACTGAGCATCAGCAATGCATATGGCTGAAAGATGTATTTACGAGCATCGGCCGATGCGTCTCTCTCTCTCTCTCTCTCTCTCTCTCTCTCTCTCTCTCTCACACACACACACACACACACACACACACACGCACAAGTGGGACCCGTTGAATTATTTATTTGCTCGTGACAGCTTTTAATTAGGTTCCACTGTAATCTAACTTTTTTCTTAAGTTATTAATTGAGCTCATTGACTTCAAAAGGTTGTACAGAAGCCTTGTATGGGCCTTTCCGGCGTCGCTGAATGTGGGCTGAGTAACCATGTTTGGTTGTACTGTACTACACAGGCCTTTTTTCGCTAATTTTTTTTAATAATATTTTTTTTATTAATTTTCATAAATATTACGCTGGGGTAAATGTTTTTTAAAAATAGTACACCGTCGGCCCGCTGCAAGCCGACTGGACCTAGTCGGCCCACAGCAGGCCGATTGGATTCCAGTCGGCCTACAGCTGGCTGACTGGCCTGTGTCTGCCCACTTTGGGCCGACTGGAGCTAATTGGCTCGCTGTGGGCTAATTGTTTTCACACAAAAAGTAGGCATAAAAAATATATGTTTAAAAAAATGTTAATCATGTAATTACAAAATGTTAAACATGTATAAAAAAAGTTCCTGGTGTATATAAAAAATGTATGATATATATGCAAAAAAGTTGACTAAAAAATATGTTTTAAAAAGTGTTAATCATGTATTTAAAAATTGTTAAATGTGTGTATAAAAAATGTTCCTTATCTATACAAAAATTGTTAAATGTGTGTATAAAAAATAGCTTTTTTTAACATCAGCAATGCAATTGGGCCGACAGTTGTACACAATAACCGGGTCATCTTGTTATTCCCCGCTCTGCTGGGCTGCAACCTTTCCTAGGAGGTATGCATTAGGCTTAACAAAAAAATGGACTTTAAGAAATAATAAATGGGATGGAATTATAATAACTGGACAGTTACTCTGCACCAAACACGTAATTAGTTTGAAAAATATATTATTTTTGCAATTTGAAAATTTTAATTTCATTACTTGTTGCGCGCGCAATATTTCGTTGGATTTTAACGTAATACAACTTTATTTTGAAATTATATTTAACCTGACTAGAAATTTCGGATAAAAATATTTTTGATCCCATCAAAATGTGGGAATTTTTTTTGAATTCTATTTTGAGCGGTTGTTTGAAATTATTAATCGTTGTCCTAGCTAAAAGTTGGGCTGTACTTTTAACAAACTGTAAATGGGTTGTAGTAAATTCCATTAGAATTAAAAAATGGGTTGTACATTCTTACAAATCGCAAATGGGCTATATGTTCTCTGCCAAATCCGAGCTATGGGCCTACTAAGTTGACGCGTATCAAGGGCTTTGTCAACTTAGTCAATATAAACGATTCTAGCTGCAGTGATCGTACGATGTCCATCCAACGGCCGTAGTGCTTCTTCAACCTATGGTCTTCTTGCTCCAGCCGCCCAAAGCAGCGTCGGTCGTGTCGCGTGCTCCTGCCTCCCGTGGCCAGCTGTGATGCCGCGGAGGCATCACCGCCCCGTACTACTACCACTGCTGGCCACGCCATCCCTCTACTCACCCACACCCCCTGTTATTCTGCGGCGACGGCAGCCTCACACCGCAGCCGAACCAGTGAACCCTCGTACTTCTCTCCACGCGGGCTTCCACTGCTGCGTCTTCCCCGGCTCTGCGTCGTCCCCTTCCTAGGCCTCTCCGTCGTCCAGACCACTGCCCTGGTGCTCTCAGCGCGGCGTGGTCAACGTGGTCAACGACCGACTTCCATCGGAAGAGTACTATACGTGGAGAGGCTGACAGCTGGGTCCACGACAGCCGCAAGGAAGTGCCTCCTTATTATGCGCAAAATAATTATTCCTCCACCTGACAGTGGGGACCCACCGGACGGGCCATGTATTTCGCGAAAAAAATGATTCGCCCCCTGACTGATGGGACCCACGAGCTACATCTTCGCACGCAAGGAGGTGCGTTCGGAAAAAAAACGATTCGCCCCCCTGACTGCTGGGACCCACCAGCTACACCTTCGCACGCAAGGAAGTGTGTCCGGGCAAAAAAACAAAACGATTCGCCCCCTGGCTGCTGGGACCCACCAGCTACATCTTCGCAGGCAAGGAAGTGCCTGACAGTCGGGACCCACCTAGTCGAAGCGTACGTAGCGTTGTCATTCTGGTCACGAACGTGTACGTACATACTGGTCGATGTAGAGGCGCGCACGTGTCGTTGTAGAGGCGCGCACATAGCATGTACACGTACGTACAGCGGCCAGGGTGCAAGAAAGAAAATACGGCCACGTATGTGTACATACGGGCGGGGTATCGAACGCCTACTCGCGCATATGTACGGCGAGGGCTCGTGTACATGGCTGGGTCGGAACGGAGAAATAGCGTCATCGTCGTGTTCATGGGGAGGCAACGGAATGCGTCATGTTCATGGGAAGGCAACAGAATGCGTCGTGTTCATCGGGAGGTAACGGAACGCGTGGGAGCCAACCAGCTGGGTCGGAACGGAATGCATGGTCGTGTTCATCGAGAGGGCTTGGACAGAGCATGCGATGGAAACGAGGCCTGGCGTACCGCACAACGGAGGAAAACGGCCTTGTGTTCGGCCGGCCACATTCGAAATGGGATCCTGTTCATCGAGAGGGGTCTGGCGTACCGCAAAACAGAGGAAATGGACCTCCTACGGTCGAAACGGGGGTCCAGTTGATCGGGAGGGGTGTGCCGTACCGCAAAACGGACGAAACGGACTTGTGTTGGAGTGCTACGGTCGAAACGGGGTCCTGTTGATCAGGAGGGGTGTGGCGTACCACAAAACAGGACTCCACGGGATATTGTTCATCTCCACCGTCGACCCCCTCCAGCCTCCACGGGCTACTATTCATCCACCGTCGACCTCCTCCAGCCTCCACCTACGACTATTCATCCACGGGCTCCTGTTCATCCAGCCTCCACCGCGCGCTACTCCACCGGCTACTGTTCAACCACCCCTCTACCATCTACTGTTCATCCAGCCCTCCACACCGCGGGGTCCTGTTCAACCACCCCTCCACGGGCACCCCTCCACCGTCTACTGTTCATCCAGCCCTCCACACCACGGGGTCCTATTCAACCACCCCTCCACGGGCACCCCTCCACCATCTACTGTTCATCCAGCCCTCCACACCACGGGGTCCTGTTCATCAACCCCTCCACGGGCACCCCTCCACCGTCTACTGTTCATCCAGCCCTCCACACCACGGGGTCCTATTCAACCACCCCTCCACGGGCACCCCTCCACCATCTACTGTTCATCCAGCCCTCCACACCACGGGGTCCTGTTCATCAACCCCTCCACGGGCACCCCTCCGCCGTCCACTATTCATCCAGCCCTCCACCACACCACGGGGTCCTGTTCATCCAGAGGCAACGCCACCGCTCACTGTTCATCCAAACCCTCCATGCAACACTCACTGTTCATCCAATCGATCAGCTTTAGTTAGCAGCAGTAGCGAAGGAATCGCTCGATCGGGTTCAGTTAACAGCCATCGATCAATCGCTCGGGTTCAATAACGCGTAGCCTGCAGTGCAATCGCTCGGGTTCAGTTAGAGCCCAACGCCACGCTCGGGTTCAGTTAGAGCCAATGCCTCGTACACACGCGCGTACGTGTACGAGAGAAACACGCATCGCTCGGCCCCCGACCTCCCACCGTAACCGAGAACTCCCCGAAATTCCCCCCCCCCCCCCTCGCTTCTACCACGGTTTTTTCCGTCATGGACGGCCCAAAGAATGTCATGCAGCTGCGTCTCCGGCCCGCCCAGGACGAAAAGCCCATTTTCTGTCATGATTTTTTGTCATAGAAGTAGGAGCCCACCACATCTATGATGATACCGGGTTTTGTCACAATTATCGTCATAGAAGTGTCATATGTATGACAGAAAAAAATTGTTCGGCCCAAAATGTCACGGATGTGTCTTTTTTTTGTAGTGAAGAGATCTACCAAGAAATTGACAAGTACCCGAAGTGGACTTTCTATCAACCTTGTCACCGGCATAGTCCAAATCGGAGTAGCCAACAAGATCAAAAGAAGACCTCTTAGGATACCAAATGCCAAAAATTGGTGTATGAATTAAGTATCTCACTATCCTTTTCACTGCCTTAAGATGGCATTCTTTAGGGGCCGCTTGATATCGTGCACACATGCACACACTTAGCATAATATCGGGATGGGAGGCACATAGATGTAACAATGAACCAATCATAGAGCGGTAAACCTTTTGGTCAACTGGTTCGCCATCCTTAGTCAAGTTAAGATGCACTAGTAGGCATGGGTGTATTCATACCTTTGCTTTCTTGCATGTTGGACTTCTTGAATAAGTCCTTGGTATACTTTGTTTGGGAAAAAGGTACCCTTCTTAGTTTGCTTGATTTGCAAACCAAGAAAGAACTTGAGTTTGCTCATCATAGACATCTCAAACTTCTCCGACATTAGCCTTCCAAACTTTTCACTAAAATGGGGGTTAGTCGAACCAAATATGATATCATCAACATAAATTTGGCACACAGATAATTCACCATTAACCCTTTTAGTAAAAAGAGTAGAATCAATTTTTCCAATCTCACAGCCTTTTTCAATAAGGAACTTGGTCAAGCATTTATACCACGCTCTAGGAGCTTGTTTAAGACCATAAAGAGCTTTGTGAAGTTTGTAAACATGGTTGGGTTTCTTAGGATTAACAAAGCCAGGAGGTTGTTTAACATAAACTTCCTCCTCAATTTCACCATTTAGAAAAGCACTTTTAATGTCCATTTGGTACAAGGTAATATCATGGTGATTAGTATAGGCAAGTAAGATGCGGATGGACTAAAGTCTAGCAATGGGGGCATATGTCTCACCATAGTCCATACCTTCGACTTGAGTGTAGCCTTGGGCGACGAGACGTGCTTTGTTGCGAACGACTTGACCATCTTCATCTTGCTTGTTGCAAAACACCCATTTGGAACCGGTGATGTTGTGGTTGTTCTCGGGCTTCTCGATCAATGTCCACACTTGGTTCCTCTCAAAATTGTGTAGCTCTTCGTGCATGGCATTTATCCAATCCGGATCTTCCAATGCTTCTTCAACCTTCATAGGTTCAATGCTAGATATGAATGAATATTGTTCACAAAAATTAGCCAAACGAGTTTTAGAGCGATTCGTTCTCCCGGTTTGGATGTCATTGAAGATTTGTTCGACGGGATGGTCTCATGAAAATCTTGCTCTAACTCGTGAGAGCTTTTGTTTGGGTCGGGGTGGAACATCTTCTTCGTCATCTTGTTCTTCCTCTTGGCCTTCTTCATTGTTGACGTTATCGTTCTCTTGTCGAGGTGGAGAAGGAGGTTGATGAGGTTCATCTTGGTGTACTTCCTCGTTTTCTTCTTCTTGACATGTCCCACTTGTGGATGCCTCCGTGTCAACTCTTGGTTCACCTTGTCATGAGGTAGAAGCTTCCACTTGGACGGACGAGGTACTCTCCTTCACCTCCGTTGGGCGTATCTTGCCAATAGACAAGTCTTGGATTGCTTCCAAAGGGTCTTTATTGCCTACATCAATTGGCAATTGCTCTACTTTCATGCCGTTATATTCATCAAACTTCACATCTGCCGTATCTTCAACCTTTCAGGTGAAATTGTTGTAGACACGGTATGTGTGAGAGTTTGAGCCATAACCGAGTAGGAAACCCTCATGAGATTTAGGAGCAAATTTAGAACGACGATGCTTATCAATAATATAGCACTTTGAGCCGAATACTCGAAAGTATCCAACTTGGGGTTTGTTACCTGTGAGAAGCTCGTATGCCGTCTTGCCGAGAAGCTTATGAAGATATAAGTGATTTGTTGCATGACAAGTTGTCTCAACCGCTTCCGCCCAAAAGTGTTTTGGCGTCTTGTACTCATCAAGCATCATTCTCGCCATCTCAATAAGAGTCCAGTTCTTCCTCTCAACAACTCCATTATTGAGGCATGTACGTAGCCGAGAACTCATGTGAAAGCCCTTCTTCGTCAAGAAAGGTATCCACATTTGTGTTCTTGAACTCCGTTTCGTTGTCGCTGCGAACCTTCTTGATCTTCACTTCAAATTGATTTTGGGCCTTCCTAGAGAAGTTTTTGAAGATCTTTTGGACCTGCGATTTATCATCAAGAAAGAACACCCACGTAAATCTTGAAAAATCATCGACTCTTACTAGACCAAATGAGTTTCCACGGAGACTTTTATAGGCGTTGGGACCCAATAGATCCATATGAAGTAGCTCGAGCGGTCTTCTCGTGGTCATGATGTTCTTCACGGGGTGGCTTCCTCCAACCTGTTTTCCTGCTTGACAAGCACTGCACAATCTATCCTTGTGAAATATAACATCTTTCACTCCAAGGATATGATCACCTATCAAGATTTTGCATGCCCACATGACCTAACCTTCTATGCCACAACCAGCCTTTAGAAGATTTAGCAATTAAGAAAGTTCTAGGTTGAGCCTTTTTAGTGAAATCAACAATATATAGATCACCTCTACATATACTGATAAAGACCATTTTATGATTATCTCTACGAAACACTTGGCAAACTACTTCAGTAAATAGGACATTGGAACCAAAGTCAGCAAGTCTAGATACATAAAGTAAATTATAGCCAAGAGATTCAACGAGCATAACATTTTGTACGGAGCTATCATGTGAGATGACCACCTTACCAAGGCCAACCACCTTACCTTTTGAGTTATCACCAAAGGTGACATACTTTCGAGGGTCGTTGTTTTCAGCAAGCTCACGAAACATATCCTTGTCTCCGGTCATGTGATCGGTACATCCACTATCAAGAACCCATTCCTTTCCTCCAGCCATGTAGCCGCGAAGATTAGCCATAAGACCAAAGTGTCTAATAGACTCATCGAGATCAAAGTCAATATTATCATCCTCATCATAGTATCCATGTTCAACATCGTCTTGTGATTGATCAATTCCTAGAGAGAGTGATTCATTAGATATATGATCTTGACAATGTTCATATTTATGAATTATAATGGCTTCGGAGATGATATTGCTAATGATTCCAACATCTCCTTTGGCACGCACGAGGTTACTAAGCTCAAATAGACAATCACCAAACTTAGGATCATTGGAATTTATCTTACTCAAAGCAATAGACTTATGAAGAATCTCATCTAAGTTTTGCAAGGAATAGTTTGGAAATCATTCCTTAAGAAACCTCCATATAGTGTAGGCACAATCAAGAGTAGGCAAGCAACCAAACAAATTTCTAGGCAAACCTCTAGTAATAAGATTGACAGTTCTAAGGTTGTGAATCATGTCAATAGACTCATCAAGGGTAGGATGCAAAGGATCAACAAGGGGCGCACAAGGGCTACTAATGTACTTGTTCAAGTGATATTCATTGAAAATCTCAAGCATCTCATTTTTTCACTCATGAAAGAACTCTCCATCAAGTATAGGCACTCTACGTCTAAGACTCCTCAATGTAGACTCATCCATCTTCCTCCAATGGTAATTAAACCGAAGAAATGGAGACCAAAGCTCTGATACCAATTGAAAGGATCGATAAGAGGTGTCTAGAGGGGGGTGATTAGACCCTCAACAAAGAAAGGTAGCAGTTTTTAAGTTCTTCAAGTTAAGGTGGAGTTTTAGCACAAGTTTAAACATTCACAATACATTTCAAGCAAGCATGGCAAGAGTATATCAGCAGCGAAAAGTAAAGCATGCAAGTTGCAAGAAAGTAAAGGGATGGGATTGGAGTGTGCAAATGCAATTGGAGACATGAAGATTTTGGCATGGTTCCGATAGGTGGTGCTATCGTACATCCACGTTGATGGATACTTCAACCCACGAAAAGTAACTATTGCGCGAGTCCATGAAGGGCTCCACCCACAAAGGGTCCACGAAGAACCAACCTTGTTTATCCCACCATGGACATCGCGCACGAGGGACTTGCCTCACTTGGGTAGATCTTCACGAAGAAGGCGATCTCCTTGCCCTTACAAACTCCTTGGTTCAACTCCACAATCTTGACGGAGGCTCCCAAGTGACCTAACCAATCTAGGAGACACCACTCTCCAAAAGGTAATAGATGGTGTGTTGATGATGAACTCCTTGCTCTTGTGCTTCAAATGATAGTCTCCCCAACACTCAACTCTCTCTCACAGATTTGGATTTGGTGGAAAGATGATTTGAGTGGAAAGCAACTTGGGGAAGGCTAGAGATCAAGATTCTTGTGGTTAGATTGGAATATCTTGGTATCAACACATGAGTAGGTGGTTCTCTCTCAGAAAATGAATGTTGGAAGTGTAGGCACGTTCTGATGGCTCTCTCCCCGAATGGAGGATGGGTGGAGGGGTATATATAGCCTCCAGACAAAATCTAACCATGGGGTAGCCAAGTGATGATGCGTGAGGCGGCTAAGGAGAAGGTGTGTGTCACCGAGCGGCGAAAATGGTCCTCTCAGGAGTTAGTCGGATGCTTTCGAAGCTGATGTAGTGACGAGGTCGGTGTAGCGCGGGTACAGAGCTAGAAACCGGTGTGCCAACTAATTCTGAGTAGGAGCGAAGATGGCGCGCAGAGTGTATGAGTGATCATGCAACTTATCGAAGTGGTGGATCCGAGTGCACTCGTTGAACTGAAGAATCTGACTGGTGCTGAAGTACTCGACCACTCAGGAGAGTGTGATTCCGAATGAGCTGCAGCCCTCGAGCATACTATAGGCTTTGACCGTGGACCTGTCGAAACACGATTAATATAGTTTTGAATGGATAAATTGTCGGGTGAGGAGGAGCTTCCGAGTGATGCTTGAAAGTGGCAAACTTGCAAAGGAGTGAAGTGTGCATTTTTATTATAAAAGAGATTTATATGTCTCATGCCCAACGAGACGACGAGGTATATGTCGTTGATATGATGAAGAAGGCTCCATTGAGGGGTTGGCCGGATGTGTTTGAAGTCAACAGAGCGACAAGGTCGCACTGGTGCGCGTCGGTGCTATACAAACGGTTTTAACCCCTTTCCGCGGAGGCATTTGGAACCATCGCCAAGTGAGTGTGGGCGATAGGGGGTCCTTCCCACACGACCCAGAAATCATCGGGGATAGGCCCTCCTGGGACACAGGCTGGGGCCGTGTGCGATCGGGCGAGGCATCAAAACTCAATCATTTCCGTAGGTATGTACATCCCACACGGTAATTCGAGAAAAAGATTTCCGTAGATATGTACATCCCACACGATGAATCCCAGAAAAATATTTTCGTTCATGTGTATATCACACATAATCAATCCAAGGAATACATTTTCGTTCTTATGTACATCCCACACAGTCAATCCAGGGAAAACGTTTCCGTTCGTATGTACATCCCACACAGTTTTATATGTAGGCTCGTGTGTGAAGGGTGTAACTATCACACACGGTCTGCCTTGGTTAACTATTTGCTTTTATCAACTATATCACACACGATTTGATGAAGAAAACTGTGTGGCATTGGGCTATCTATCGCAAGCGCTTTTACTGCTAGAACCGTTTGCAAAGGTCCATGACCCATTTAGCAGGTTTATTAGTTTACAATTAATAATTCCAGTATTACGAAAATTCACATTTCATATCAAACAGTTGTTTGCCAATTTCATATCAGGCACATAAATATATTATAACATCGCAGTACGGTAGCTACATGAAAACAGCACAGTACAACATATAGCTAGTTCAATTTCATAAAAACAATATATTCATTTCCCTAATCGAGATCATCCAGGCTCGTCTTATCCACCTCTGCTTTCAGTTCAGTAAGAACCTATTTTGCACGGACCAACTGGGAAAGTGCCTCCTCCTTCGCCAACACCATCTTAGCAAAGTCTGATTTAAAAAATCTAAGCTCATTCTCCACCTTCAACTTTTTATCCCGCATCTTCAAATATTCTTCAGCATTGACAATAGTTTATCTAAGCCTACGTCTGTTCTCTTCCTCATACATGCTCCATAGCTTCGCTAGGCACATCTTCAAAGACTTTGGCCACTCTTGATCAACCCACTCCAAGTAAGAACACTTCCGTTCATCCTATAATATTTAAAACTAGATCATTAACAATTGTAGGGGAAATGGGTTTATAGCAACATAGAAAATCACCAATGCTTATTTTGAAAAACTGAAGAAACATGTTAATTATGACATATCTTCTCAAAAAGATCAATGTGCAAATGAATTAATTGCTACTTAGACAACAACCAAATTCTGGAACATCGGAAGCTATAATTAACTACAACGACGCTACAAATTCTTACTCATGTACAATAAATAACAAATTGATCATTTTATGAAGAAGGTAAATATAACTGCAACAGTATAGCGACAGTGTTTGGATGACAGCAAATCTTTACCTAATATTAAAGGGAGGATTGTTTCTCCACCTTTTTTGGTTTGTGGTGGGACCCAGATTTTTTTCGTCTGTCATGGGACTAACTAATGTTTTTCATTCGTTGCAAAACGTCTCGCACGAGATTGCTCTTTGTCCGGTGGAAAAAAGAGATAAAAAAAGGTGCCCAGGTGGGAATCGAACCCACAACCAGCAACTGCTATGCCTGCGCTCCTCGCCAGTACGACAAGCTAACTTTTGTGGAATATTCGTAGCGCGGGTGTTAAAAAAACAAACAGCAGTGACAAAACATAAAAACAGTTAGCAAAAAGTTATGCGTGAGTGGGACCAATCAGGTGACCTCCCATGAGTTAAAAATGCCCATCGCCAATGTAGTTCTTCGATATGTTTTTTGTAAAAATTGTAGCAGAAGTTTTAAACCTTTTTGAGTTTTCAAACTTCTTTGAAAAGAAGTGAATTTTTGGAATACTAAACTATTTCTGAATTTTTGGAAAAAATTTGAAAAAAGGATTCGTTTATAAAAAATGAACTAATTTTTAAAAATGTAAACATTTTTTAAGATTTTGAACATTTGTTGAAAAAGGAAAAAACCTTGAGTTAGTAAATTGAGCTAGCTCGTACTTCTGTCTATTACCTCCATCCATCATTATTAAGCTAGGTGCAATGAGTATGTCCGTTATTTTTGGGTCATTCATGAAAAATGCTTGATTTAATCTCCCCAGCAGATCGTTATAGAACACCAGCCAATGCATGCGATGGGTTTTCTTTCCTTCAATTGGTGCATTGTATGTGACCCCAATTATCCCACGTGGCAGCCATAATATAATATTTACGTGGAAACTGCTTCTTCATGCGGTCACTAGCTACAGTTCGATGCATTTAATCTTCATGTGAGGTTGTCTCTTGGTCATAGAGTTTTGGCCCTCGAGCCCTTTAAATCCAAATGAGAGTGTTTGTTTACTTATCAAATTAAACAACTGCTTATTATTTTCTTACAATAAATTTCGTCACTTTATATATGTTTGCAAGTTGTATGAAAAACAATAAACCGATCCAGGAATCGATAGAGGGTGAGGAGTGGGTCCTGATTATCCCTGGAGAAACGAACACACAATTATTTTCTTATAGTTGACTAGGAAGGATTTAACTCACATATTTCAAAAAGAAAAAATTAACTCCCAATACTCTCGATGCTTTGTACATGGGAATGTCGATGAACATGAGATAGATGGTATATTATGAGACTATGGGAGTTTGATATAACTTAATATATAATTGCAATCGGACAGTGTTTAATTTGGCCGTGTTGTAAGTTCATCGGCTGCACATTCACAACCTAGATTTAGGGATAATACAAATGATTATAAGTTCAAATGTAGTGGGGAGTTCCCTTAGGGCAATTGAGTGTGTCAGTTAAACTACTTAATGAGTTCTTATGTTGTACTTGCGCATCCAATGTTTCGTAAATTGAAGTACATATCAATTTTCATCCCTGTTGCAACGCATGGGCATATGTGCTAGTTGATACTAACACGTGTGTACATGCACAAATTTAGTAACATAGAACTAATAGCACTAAGGTCGTCCACTATGTATGCCAAAACTGGGGTAAAGACAACTGTTGCTACATCTCGCACCGGTGCCCTGCACTAGCGAGCTAATGCAGCGGAAAAAAAATCAGGGACCCAGACTCTAGAGCACGTAGTTGCTCCGATGCCTGGTTCCTTCGTGCCATAAAGATTTAATATTTTACTGCTTGGCTGCTCAGATGTGTGGACCAAAGTTGGCTACACAAACTACTGAAGCGGTGCCAAATAATTTTCTAATGGCACCGCTGATGAGATGGCAACAATTTAAGATACTAGGTACAAACTGTGACACTGTCTTAGGGTGCGTTTGGTTGAAGGTGTGGTATGAATGGGTTGGGACCGTGATAGTGTCTGAATCACATCTAACAAATGATTTGTAACAACGAAAGAGGGTCTAACCTTCTCTGCACATGCCAGAAACTTCCTCCCACTGTCCACAGATTCAAACGAAACTAGCTTCACGCATGGAGATTGATGGTGACAACGAGAAGATAGATCTTCAGCCACCCCGCTCCATTCGTCGCCACTGATGGTCCTAAGGAGCTACAAGAGGAAGAAATGACTAAAATCGACCACCGGGTAAAAATTCTTCATTCCAAGTCATAGCCCGAGAGAGAGAAGAGAGGCATACCCGGGTGGTGAAGGAGTCATCGCCGGAAGAGGAACCGCTGGAGAGGTCTTTGAAGAAGACCATGGCGACCCCAGCGGTAGGATGCAAGACGGCGAGAGAGAGGAAGTGGCTATAGCTTAGGAAGGAAGGAAGAAAGAAAGGAAGAAACATGGGAAATGTGACTTGTGGTCGGGGAGAAAAGGGGGTGGGGAAGGGGGAAGGCGGCGGGGGTAGATATTTTGGCGGTAGGACAAAATTTTGGCAATGTGGAGGGAAACTTTGCGTGCGGTGCCGCCAGACCATTCACTTTGAATGATTGTGTGCATCGCAAATGATTCTTCTACTTTACGTGCATGGGATGAGTTTGATAATTCAAATTTTGGTGGAAATTTCCCCGGGTACGTCATTGCATAATTTAACATCGCTTGCTAATTTGGGCACACAAAAGAGCGTACAGCAGACAGACCACACTTACTGAAACGAGAAATTTTAGTAATTATACAGAGCCAGTTGACCTAAACATTGCTCTAACAAAAGACCAGCATTAAAAACAAAGCCTAAGTATGCATAGTTTTAACAAATCCGCCGCCGCGCCGGCCTATGCATTGCCGGTGTGAGATGAGACGTCGATGACTTGTCCTAGCGACATGCCGCCATTTGTGGACTCCGCGTCCCCCTGCTGAAGTCGACCGCGTCCTCATCCTTGTCCTCGTCCTCGTCCTCGGCACCGCCCTCAAGGTTGTAGTACTCGTAGTAGTGGCTGCGCTAGAGCTCGCGTTGGTACTCCACCGCTGATTCCTCGACGGACAAACTCTTCTCTACCTCGACCTCGACCACGCGCAACTCCTCCTCCCGGCGCTCCTCGATCTCCGCCGCCTCCTGCATCTCCAGCTCCCGCTCGGCAACCTCATGAGGAAGCAGGTGCTCCATGGCCACCGCCGCCTTTTCAGACGCGGGTTGCATGCTGGAGTCCAAGGTGGCCTGGAATATCTTGGCGTGTGCATCCTCGATCTTAGTGTGGAGGGCCTCGACCCGGGCCAGGGAGACATCGGCGGCACGGACGGCAGCTCGAGCGCTCTCGGCGTTTGCAGTCGTCGTCGCAGCAGTAGCTGTAGCCATCTCGGCTGCTGCAGCTACCCTATCGGCTGCCGCAGACGCCCTCTCGGCGGAAGCGGCCGCACTCAATACGGATGCGGCGGCACTCTCGGCGTAGGTGGCCGCGCTCTCGGTGTAGGCAGTCGTTCTCGGGGGGACGCGTCCATCATACGGGCCTTCGCGAAGCGATTCCACGACGTCATCTTTGCAAGAAGGGGGTGCAGGAATGGGGATCGGGATTCGTGGATTAGGGGGTTGCCGGCACTGGAGCAGACGAGCCGGTGAAGCTTAAGGAGGGAGACTTAAATAGACCCAAATATTTTCATCGCAAACGGTTCCTAGAAAACAACTGTGTGTGATGTTGTAGATATTTTTTATTAGCTGTGAAAGACGAATTTGGAGTAAAGTGGCAACGGATGGTGTTTTAAATGAACGAGAAATTTTGTAGCACTAATACAACTGTCATGTCAAATTTTGGAAAATTTCAGGGGTGATTTGACCTTTTAAGACATTTAAGTGATTTTCTAGCCATTTAATGACCGTAATTCAAATTTGAACTACATCTACATGCAACGCCTAACTAAAACAGTTTGAAAAATCATATTTGTGTATTTGTGTGCGAGTTAATTCCATGTGTAGTAAAGTAGAAGGAATTTTCAAACATATTTGTCTCACGACATGGACACATGCATACGTATGCATGGAGTGACATGGCATTTTAATTCTAAAAAAATTAGAAACACATGAAACCTTGGTTGATGTACTGGCATACCACGAAGATGACGTGGTAAAGAAATTGGCATGCTTGACGAAAGTCTAGACACACACCCCTCACAAAACGGAGAAACTCACCAGAAGGCCCGTGGTTCCAAGAGAGAACAATGCATGTTTGATGACAAACGGGAGATAGCTTCCTCTTACGGCCTTCAAATTTTTTTCTACGTTTAGCATGCACTAATACAACTGTCCTGTGAAAATTTAGAAAATTTCAGGTGTCATTTGACCTTTTAAAGACATTTAAGTGATTTTCTAACCATTTAATTACCGTAATTCAAATTTGAACTACATCTACATGCAACGCCTAACCATATCGGTTTGAAAAATCATATTTTTGCGTACTTGTGTGCGAGTTAAAAAATCATCAGACGATGTAAATATCTGGTGTTCAAAAAAGAAAATGTAAAGATCTGGCAAGACAATCGGCCCCCACACGATTGGCACTCTATCTCGCAGCTCGAGGTTTGGTAGGTGAGTGGTGGGGATCATTAATCAGACAGGATTCTGTATTGGAAACTGTCAGCTATTATGTTCACACACAGATTTTGCTGCGGGAATCGTGTGTAATTTAAACTACCGTACTCGTAAATTCCAGCGACCGGCGTGTATACTATCCCCGTCGATCTAGATTCCGGCCACCAATAAATACTCCCTTGCTCACGTCGTCCCGCCTACATTCTCATCTACATCCTCCCCTGGCTCGTCCTCTCTCTCACACACACACAAATCTCTGCCATGGCGCCGCCGGTCTGCCCACGCGCCGACGAGGAGTCGCCACCCCCCGAGGAAGCCACTCAAATAGCAGCAACGAGGACCCCTACGTGTCGCCTGACGAGGTTGCGCCGGACCCCCCAACTTTGGATTGGTTTTGGGGCCAATACAATCTTTGTCCGTGGAAGTTGCTGTCGCCGGGTGAGAAAGCCAGGCAAGTGGCGTTCAAGAAGGAGATGGCGGAGGAGGAAGCCAGGTACCAGGCGACCTGTGAAGCTCGTGATGCCGCCTGGGAAAAGGAGGCGGCGGAGCTTTGGGGGCGGGCGCGTCGTCGTGCCGAGGACGTGTACGAAGACGGGTACTTCGCGGGGAAGGTCATAGGCGTTGGGCGCCTCGTCGCTGCATGAAGGTGCACCGATAAGCTCCAGCATGCCATCGACGAGTGGCTCCGGTGGGCGCCCAACGAAATGACAAGATCGTTCGCGCGCGTCTGCCAGCAAGAGGCAGATCGGTACGTCAAGCGCTACGAGGCGGAGGAGGCAGAGTACTGCCTCCGCACTGGGAAGACACCGCACACCAGGGAGCTGCTGGCAAGGGGCTGCCGGAATACTGACCCCAGGAGGGATTATTAGTTTTGGTATTGTTCGTTTTCAATTTTATGCATTGTACCTATTAGTTAAGTACCATCACGTATATGTGACATTCGTCCAAGCGGTCGACATGCTCGCGGTACATCTGGAGTGCGTTCTCGAGCTCCAAGTTGGCTATTTCATTGGAGATCACCAGCTCTAGGATGCGACGACCATGTTCCTCTACTGCGCCCAGGTGGACACCTGGGCCAAGGAGGCGGTCAAGCCTACAGACCAGCACGTTGGCATCCAGCGGGCCGCGGACAAGGCGAACGGCGGCACCCATGCGAACGGCGCGGCGGGCATCCAGTGCAAGTACGGCGCGGCCGGCCTCTGATGCAAGTACGGTGCTGAGGGCCTCTGCACACTCCTGGCGAGGAATGGGGGTACTGACGGGACGTGTACCCAGCTGTGATGCCGTGTCGACAACAGGCAAGCGCCGATGGATCTGCTCTTGCTGTGCGGTGCGCCGCGCCTCTCGCTCTGCGATGCTCCAACGGTCTCGCCATGCGGCGAGCCGCAACTTATCGGCGCGAATGCGCCTAGCTTGCTCTGCGGCGCGACATTGATCATGTTGTGCGGCGAGCTGCAGCCTATCGGCGCTGACATGTCTATCTTGATCCGCGGCGCTCAAGCACCATGCGCCAAAAGTCTGCTCAACCCTAGCGATGACGCACATCACAGCGTCGTCCATCGCGTTGTCGGGGAGCGCCTTGGCCTCGATGGGTCATGGCGCCTGCTCGTTTTCCTCGTCGATGAGGTTGATGGCAGAGGCGGCGCTTTAGTGGGTTGGCATGCTTGAAAAAGGTGGATGTGCTACAGGCTGCGCTTGTCGCCTCTGTGCGTCGCGCGCTGCCTAGGTTTATGCGCAATATCGCTAGGTGGCGGGAAACGGTGGTGTGTTCATAAAACGCCATCAAATTAATGGAAACTTAGCATAGAAGGAACATCGAGCTAGCACAAGAAGTAGATGATGATTAGATGAACACGGACCACACTAGGGAACCCGTCGTTGATGAATTCATCAATCGCAAATGGTTGAATACTAGCAAACGTTTGCCCACGACACACATGGCTTATTCCATGACAAACAGGTCGGATGGATCAACTGTATGCCATGTATCATACATTGTCAAAAAGTAATGCGGTAGACATTATTTAACATGTGTTAAAAAATAAAATAAAATAAAAACAAGGACCTAGAGGTTAAATTAACTCATGGGATGGGTCGTATCACTCATTTAATTTGACAAATACGACCCATCCTATGAGTTAATTTAACATCAACAGAACTTCCCATCCAGTCACCCATCTGATGGCTGCTCCAGTCTGAGCACACTTAACTTGAGAGTTCTCTTACATGAGCTGCTGGTGGAACAACTAGTCATTGCTGATATAGGATGCCTCTTCGCATCCTTATGGCGTATCCGGATGATCGCTCGTCCCCCAATGGCCAATAGATGTTGTGTAGACAGAGCATATCACATACGTCTTATTAGAAGCAATCGTGTGTGTGTTATTATCGGTCTTCGCACACATTTCTGATTACAAACCTGTTTGTCGCGTATCACACATATCTTGTTAAGTTGAACCGTTTCTGTTCCCATGTCTCAACACAAACAGTTCATCTAAGTGAACCGTATGATGTACATCGCACACACCTTGATCTGGCTGACTGTTTCTTTTGTGTTGCCTAATCATAAACAGTTTGTCCGAGTGAACCATATGTTGTACATCGCACACACCTTCATCTGTCTGCCTGTTTCTTTTGTTCCTCCTCATCGCAAACTGTTGATTGAATTGAACCGTATGCCCTGCATCTCACACGCAACTAAAATCTGAACCGTGTTTGATGCATCCTCCATCGCAAACGTTTTGCACCTTTTCTGACAGTTTTTTACACCACCGTTTGCGATTATGGCATCGCACACAATTTCATCGAAGGGTCTCTGATCGTAGTGTCGCGTTAGCAACATCCTGCAGTAGTGTCGGTGTTGCGGTGCGCTAAGATCAGAACGGTGACCGAGTCCGAGTAGCGATGAAGTTGACGCACGGTGCCATCGAGTGATCGCGTAACTTGTGCATGAAAAATAGCACAAGCCAACATAAGAATTTATCAAGGTAATTTGATGTGTGCTGAAATAAATTGTGTGAAAAACACCCATAGACCCCCGCTGGGAGTGCAAGGGGCTTGCTGGTTAACCAGCAAGAGTCTAAAAGAGTGAAGGATTTGTTCGAACTTGTCGAAGTGAAGGATCCGACTGAACTCGTTGGAGTACTGGCTCAAATAAAACGGAAGTGTAGTGTTTTGACTGAGTTGCAGACCCCGAGGACCGATGCAAACTCAAAATGAAGAACACATGGCATTCGTGAGTGACATATGAATTAAAATGAAAGTTGGATTCAGGAGTCAAATAACCAGTAGTAGAAAGTACGTGAAAATAAGCAATGGAGCGTAGAGGTACACTCGGTGGCGTGGCCTCCGAGTGAACATGATGTGAGAATTACGGGATACTCGGGAACGCAGAAATAACAGAATGCAGTGCATGTAGAATGACTTAGCTGTCTGGAGGCGCGCGAGAGGCCGAGTAGTGAAGATGTGTTCGATCGATGGGATGCGCGGGGCGGCCGATTGATGTAGATGTGTCTCACCGAATGGTGACGCGCGGGGTGGCCGAGTGGTGAGGATGTGTCCAACCGATTGCGACGCATGAGGCGACCGATTGATATAGATGTGTCTCCCGAGTGGCGACTCGCTGGGCGGCCGAGTGGTGAGGACAAAAAGGTTCTCCAAATGATCGGATGTTTTTGATCGCCGAGCAAAACTTGGTGGCATTCATATGTCTCTCAGAAGAGATAGACTTGAGATCCGAGTGTGGACATGCCATAAAAACCCGAGTGACGACGCCGACGCGTGGTCTGAATCTCCTGAGAGACTCCACTCTTTATCCCGGGGGAACGCCAGCGCGGGCCATCTCTGAGTCCAAGTTTATCAAACTGACGCCTTGGGGCCTAGAAGAAGGGCCAAGTGTATCCGTAAAGGAGCGTCGTTTTCACCCTTTTGCATGAAAGGGGTATTTGTCCGACTGGACATGCTTCCCGACTGATCGGGGTATGTTGACCGCGAGGAAAAACTTGGTGGCACTCATATGTCTCCCGGAGGAGATAGACTAGTGGTCCGATGTGGACATGCCATGAAACCCGAGTGGCAAGGCTAGCGCATGGACTGATTCTCCGGAGAGAGGCCGGTCATTATCCCGGGGGAACACCAACACATGCCATCTCCGAGTCCAAGTTTATGAAACTAACGCCTTGGACCCTAGTGGAAGGGCGAAATTAACCCACGGAGGGGCGTCAAGCTCATCTCGTAGCGATCCTGAAGATGACTTCAGTCGGGTGTTTTACGTGTCTGAGTGCACGGGTCCCCACAGAGGGTGGTCAGTCGGACTGACAAGCACAGGCATCCTTTAGGAAAGGAATTGTGGGTGATCAATCGGATCGATTCGCCATGGAAATTCTGGGTGAGGCCTAGCCCAACCGAATGGCGACGTGTAGGGCCGCTGAGTGTTGAGGACGTGTTCAATCGAATGGCGACGCGCAGGGCGGCCGAGTGGTGTGGACGTGTCCGACCGAGAGGCGACGCGCGGGGCGGCCGGGTGGTGAAGATGTGTCTCACCGATAACGATGCGCGTGGCGGACGAGTCCCTGTATGTTAGTCGTCTGGATGCAAAATTCATCCGAATAATCTACACGTTAGTTGTTTAAAGTGCAAAAACCACCTCTAGGCTAGCCAGCTAACTGAACATGGACATTAGCCGGCGAGTGAACCCAAAGACTTCACGGCCGAGTGGGCGTCGTCCGAGTCGGCGCCGTCCGAGTGGGCGGTTGTACCATTGAGTTTTAGTCCCGTCCGAGTGAACCCGGGTTCGAAAACAGAAAAGGGATTGTTAAGCTATTGTAGAATAATTGAAGGACTGGATTGTAAAATGATCGGAGATGATAATATCTTCAATCCTCTGCCAACTGGCTGGGGACTTGTTCCCCTGAGTTCGTTGTCATGGAAGCGGAGAGCCGCAAACCCGCAGAGGGAGGAGCCACAGTGCGCTGGAGGCTTGGCCAGCCTCCGGATTCCTGCCGTGTCGGGCCTGGGGAGCCAAGAAAAACAGAGTAAGAAACTAAGAAAGAATAGCTAGTGTCCGGAGGCAACCGGAAGGGTGCAATAGTTGCACTGCGTCCGGCAGTCGCGCTGGAGGGAGCAGTGGTGCTGCCGGCTGTCATGCTTTGTTGCTCGGAGGAGCTGGGACACTGGCCAATTCGATGGACACCCAGCCCATGACCAAGTGCTAATGTCGATGGGGGAGGACCGAGTTATCCGTCCAAGTGGGCAGGTTAGCTGCCGGTGTGTACAATCCATTTGAGTGCAGGGTTCATCCGAGTGAACCAGCGAACCACTCAGACTCAGTCGGACGCGTCTCCACGCGTGAAGGCCATCGTCGATCAGCTGACTAGGCTGAGGAATCCCACGCTGTTGGTTGCGTCGTGCATGTAAAGGAAGTTTCCTCTTCCCACAACTCATTTACTGCATGCAATTTATTGCTATGCCGTGGGGGCTCGTCGAACCCGATTTTGCGGCCCAGGTAGGCAACAAACTCGCCGGGGACGAGGGCGCCAGAGAGAAGCCCAGAGAGCGTGATGTGGACCTCACGATGGAAAGCAATGATCATGTCAGAGTCCAGACAATCTGATATCTTCTCTTTGACAGAGGTGAATCTAGTCCAATACTGCCTGATCGATTCGTTAGGGAGTTGTTGCACGTAGGCCAGATCCCAGATGTCGGGTGGGCCAAAGTTCATGGGGCGATACTCTGTTTGGGAGGTTAACAGATGAGTTGCGATCTCAAAAGATCGCAGGTTTTAGACCCTGTTCTTCTCATCCAATGTCAAATTTGTGGTCATCGGGTGGGCTGAACTGGCCTGGAGGTCGGCCTCCTTGGCTGTCTCTGGCAGGCCACCGTCCGACTCACTTTCCAGGAAGTATCTCAGCCCCTCGTCCTTGCGGGATTTCCCCATGGGGACCGAAGAAGTGTCATATTTCGCATCGACTTTACGTGGAGGCGTTTCAGTGACCGAAGCTTTGGGCGCGCGAGTGAGCCGTTCTAGTTCGAGGTTGTTGATTGCCGATCCCATCGATCTCTTCGTCGGTCGCACAGCGGAACTCTCAATGAAAGCGCTAGTGTCGGTGTCAAAACCGGCAGACCTCGGGGTAGGGGGTCCCGAGTTGTGGATCTCGGATCGAGGGTAACATGAACGAAGGAGAAGGTGTTTACCCAGGTTCAGGCCCTCTTGATGGAGGTAAAACCCTACGTCCTTCTCTTGTTTATATTGATGAATATGTATCAAGTACAGAGTTGATCTACCTCGAGATCATAATGTGTGGTCTAATTCTAGGGCCAGGTGAATGCTTTTGTGTTAATGTCCCTGTCGGTGTCAGAACCGGCGGATCTCGGGTAGGGGCTCCCGAACTATGCGTCTAGGCCGGATGGTAACAGGAGACAAGGGACACGAAGTTTACCTAGGTTCGGGCCCTCTCGATGGAGGTAAAACCCTACTCCTGCTTGATTAATATTAATGATATGGGTAGTACAAGAGTAGATCTACCACGAGATCAAGGAGGATAAACCCTAGAAGCTAGCCTATGGTATGATTGTTGTATGATGAAGTTGTCCTACGGACTAGAACCCTCCGGTTTATATAGACACCGGATAGGGTTAGGGTTACACAAAGTCGGTTACAATGGTAGGAGATCTTGAATATCCGCATCGCCAAGCTTGCCTTCCACGCCAAGGAAAGTCCCTTCCGGACACGGGACGAAGTCTTCAATCTTATATCTTCACAGCCCAGGAGTCCGGCTGAAGGTATTGTCCGGCTATCCGAACACCCCCTAATCCAGGACTCCCTCAGTAGCCCCCAAACCAGGCTGCAATGACGATGAGTCCGGCACGCAGATTGTCTTCGGCATTTGCAAGGCGGGTTCTTCTCCAAATTCTGTGTACCTGTAGGAATAATGTCCGATTTTTGTAATGTAGCGCTCCTTGGCTTCCACGCCCAATAATGGCCGTCTTCCACGTGTCAAACGAATGCGAAAAGTCGGGGCGTTTTTACATCCACACCCCTAGCCGCATAAACAAGCCGCCTATTTAATGGGATGGGGATTAAGATCCAAACCACGCCTTCTCCTCTCCGCGAGTAATCATCAGAGCGCCTCCAGCAAAGGTCCATTCCAACATGGCCAGCCGTCGCAGCTCCTCCTCTTGCCCTTCCAGTCCTAAACCTGGAGACTGGGAGAGTTGCTCCATCCCGCACAGCGAGTTAGTGTCGCTTCAGGCCAAGGGATTTCTCCCTCAGGCCTATATGGTCCCGGTCCGAGCCGGACTCGCCACCTATAATGGCGGAAAACAAGCGGAGAGCACCCCCAATCCCTCCAAAGGAGAGCGGGTGTGCCTCGTCCCTTATCTAATAAGGGGACTGGGATTTCCAATTCATCCATTTCTCCGTGGGCTTCTGGAGTTCTATGGCCTCCAGCTGCACAATCTCACGGCCGCATCTATATTGCATATCGCGGGCTTCGTCGCCCTTTGCGAGTTATTTTTGGGTGTTGAGGCTCATTTCACGCTGTGGAAGAGGATATTCTGCCTGGTGCCCCGTTCTCAAGAGGGGTCTATATATCAAGTGGGCGGAGCCGAAGTGTGGCGCATCGCCGGGGCCGGATACCTATCCGGAACCCCGAAGAAGGCGTCTGAGGACTGGCCTTCGGAATGGTTTTATATAGATGATGTCCCACTACCGGACCCTGTCCGGGTCGGTCTCCTTGAGTTCAACAGTGCCCCATTAAAGAAACGCCTAAGCTGGCGTCCGCGGAGCTCTCAAAGGGAAAGTGACAGGGATGTCCTTTACCTGATAGGCCGGATAAGACTATTGGCTCATTCTGGACTAACCAGGATTGGAGTCATGGCCGCATGCATTATGCGGGGGGTGCAGCCGCTTCAATATAGAAGCCACCCCATGTGGGATTTTAACGGGGAGGACGATGCCACCCGTTACGGTCGTAAGGGACCAGCCTCGGCTACCGCTCTAGTGAAGATCTTATCCTCTTTGTACAAGGGAGAAGAGGAGGAATTCCTCCGCATCGACCCGCGGGGCGGATTTACTATGTATAACCCTCCGAGTTGGGTAAGTGGACGATTTTGCTCGCCCATCCGCTTTATACTCCCATGATTAAATATGTAGTCTAACGACTTTGGTGCAGGAACTGCGTCAGGAAGTAAAGGATATAAGCAGCCGCCCTCCACAGCCCGAGGATCCAGAACGATCTCTCGATCCGGACTCTGAAGAGGATCCGGACATATCGGTGGAGCTAATTGACGGGGTGTTTCATCAACTAAACAAGGATAATACCTTGGTGGCCATTATGGCCGACTACCCAGGTTTAATCCCGGCCTCCCAGGTGACAAAGACCGAAGCCTCATTCCCTTGAGATGGATTCCATTCTCACGCCTTTCAGTTTTTCTGACGATAACCATGTTTTGCAGGGAAGGTTTCCGAGGCGAGAGGCCGAACCTGCGGCGGATAGCCAACGAGGGGCCGCGGGGCCTCGTGGGGTAAAAAGAAATGTAGTCTGGACTGAGACTTCGGCGCAAAGGTATAGCGCACCATCTATATCTCTGGTGTTATCCCTTCAGGGCATACTAACGCTCGTGCTCTCTTTAGGACGAAGAGACCTCGCCGGACTATATCCGGGGAGGTTGCCAATCGCGCCTCCACTAGCCAGGCTCCGACGCCTGGTCCGGAAGCAGCGGCGAACACAAGGCGCGCACCGAACGCTCCTCCGACAGAGGATGCGGACAGGCTGTCTGCCACCAATTCCGAAGTGGAGAGTGCCATGAACCACAGGCATCGCCGGACAGTTCTTCGCGACGCTTGTTTCTCCCAAGAGGCATTGAATGCCTTCAATTCGGGAGATGCGTACCTCTGTGCCGCTCAAAATGGTTTAGCGAGAGCCACGGAGCAATATGTAAAAGACATACGGGTAAGAAAATTTTGGTAAACATATGTATATACCAGTAGCCCCCGAGACTTGAAACAGTTAGAACAACTGATTTAAGGATCATTTGTTATGCAGGTTCTTATAGAAAAGAATACCCTACTGTCCCAGGAGCTAGAAGAGTGCAAAGCCCAACTTGAGGCCGCACGAGCCGTGGCAGGGGAGCCCAAAGAGACCCCTCTGGTAATCCATGCTTCGAAAGATAAATGTGTTGCGAAGTGCGGCGTGGGTGCAAATCTGACAAATCATATTGCAGATGGCGCCGGAATTGATCCGGAGAGGCAACAACTCTTATGCCGGCTAAAGGCCGGTGAGAGTATGCTGCCAAGGGTGAGGCAGGAGAAGAATGATCTGCAGGATGCCAACACCAAGCTGGATGTTGAACTTAAAGATGTTCGTGGCCAGCTGTCGGACTCCACTAAGGAGAATCAGCGGCTTCGACGCGGCATATTTAGTAAGTGCTTAAACGAACTTTGAAAAAGGAGTTCGACGAGGAAGTCGACTAACAGAGTAATGTCTGTAGGAATGCTAATAGGTCGTCCTGCAGAGGAGATGCCCGGTTCTACGGGTGACCTTCTTCCAGAGCTCTCGCAACTGCACGAGCGAGTTCGGCAGGCGATGCGGGGCGTTGCCCAAGCCTTATGGCCTTCTCACTCCATACCCGAGGGCCTTGGAGAGCTTGCGGAGAAGCTTAAGGGAGCTCGGCGGCGCTTCTGGTTGTGGAAGATATTGGCCTGCCGACAAGGCGCTAGGGAGGCCTGGGCCATGGTGAAGACACGGTTTACGAAGTCTGACCCAAACCACATGGCCGAGGTCGGACCTGTGGGGCCTGATTGGAAGGAGATCCCTGTAAGCTTAGTATACGGCCAAGTAGAATTGGCCGCAAAGTATTCCCAGCAGGACTGTAAATTAGACAGCCTGTTAGATGGTATAGAAGAGGAATACAATCAGTCAGAGTTACTATGTAATCTTTAATTGACATGTGTAATGCCTTCTAGCCGGATTGTAGATCGTTTGTCATTGCCGACCTTTTCGCTTCGACCTCGGGACCTGACGGTCCGGAGTGCGTCCGAATACCCTACCGGTTATGTATGAACCGGGGTATGCACGGAGACCAGGCGTAGGGGTCATTAGTGCTTTATCAGACAAGTGCCCAGCTAGTTATGTTATATTACATGGTTAGTAAGAAACATCTTCCAGAGAGAATAGTTCTGTTAAGGGTTCCTTTCTCTGGGAGGCATGCCCTAAAGTGCATGTCCGGACTGCAAATGCAGGAAAATCATCTGGGGGCATGTATATAAATAAGTAAAAAAGGTCGTCTTTTAGTTCACCGACCGAATATTCCCTTAAGAACGCTAGCTTTCGGCTTCACCCAGTCTGAGGTACACATCCGGCTGATCTGGCAGTAACAATCACAGAGGTGCTCCCTTTACCGCCTAGCCGAACAATCAGGAACGTAGGGGTAAGCACAGGAGCCAGGCAACCCAGCTTGGCCAAAACTTAAGTCATATCGATGCATATAATGGTGAAGAAAAGGTACATGCGGAAGTTTGACGCATGTGTTGGGCGTGAAGCCCATATAGATAAGCTTCTGTTAAAGAAGCCCCCAGGTTTTACGAACGCGGTAGCGTATCACTTAATGGGCCTTTAAGGGCTATAAGAGAAAAGAGGGGAAGAAAAGAAATGTAAGACAAAAATGTAAAAAAAATGGACAGAGGAAGGAAACAAACACAGAGTCCGGTGCTAGGCATAGAATCTTCGGAGACGGGCGGCGTTCCATGGGTTCGGCTCGAGTCGGTTATCCGACGCATCTCGCAGGCGGTACGCTCCACCGGTCAGGACTTGGTCGATTATGAAGGGACCTTCCCACTTGGGCTTGAGTTTGTCCTTTTTCTTATCCGGCAGGCGTAGAACTAGTTCGCCAACATTGTAATTTTTGGCCCGTACTTCTCTGCTTTGATATCTTCGAGCCTGCTGTTGATAAAATGCGGAACGGGCTTTTTCCATGTTACGCTCCTCCTCCAGGGCGTCCAAGTTGTCCTGCAGATCGAGCTCGGCTTTTCTTTCTTCGTACATGCGCACTCGAGGTGAGTCATGAATTATGTCGCAAGGCAGAACTGCCTCTGCGCCGTACACCATAAAGAATGGTGTGTATCCGATGGTACGATTCGACGTGGTCCGCAGCCCCCGGAGTACGGAGTCGAGCTCCTCTACCCAGTGCGTGTTAGATTCCTTGAGGGATCGCACCGGTCTGGGTTTAATACCGCTCATGATAAGACCATTTGCATGTTCGACCTGGCCGTTAGTTTGTGGGTGATAGACGGAAGCATAGTCGAGCTTGATGCCCATGTTTTTGCACCAGAGTTTTACCTCGTCGGCGGTGAAGTTTGTGTCGTTATCAGTGATGATGTTGTGGGGGACGTCGTAACGGTGTACAACCCCAGATATGAAGTCTATCACAGGTCCGGATTCGGTCGTCTTAACAGGCTTGGCTTCTATCCATTTGGTGAACTTATCCACCATGACCAGTAAGTATTTTTGCTTGTGGGTTCCGCCTTTAAGGGGTCCGGCCATGTCAAGCCCCCAGACCGCGAAAGGCCAAGTGATGGGGATAGTTCAGAGGGCGGTGGGTGGCATATGGCTTTGGTTTGCAAAAAGCTGGCAACCGACGCATTGTTGGACCAAGTCCTGAGCGTCTTCTCGAGCAGTCGGCCAGTCAAAGCTCGTACGGAAAGCCTTGCTTACAAGGGACCGAGCTGCGGCGTGGTGGCCGCCGAGTCTGGCATGAATTTCAGCCAGCAGGTTCCGCCCTTCCTCTTCACAGATGCACCTTTGAAGGACTCCGGTAGTGCTTTTCTTATAAAGCTCTCCCTCGTGTACTTTATAGGCTTTAGATCGCCGCACTATGCAGCGTGCCTTGTTTTGGTCCTCTGGGAGTTCCTGCCTAGTAAGGTAGGCTAGGAATGGTTCTGTCCACGGGGCGATGACTGCCATTATTACGTGGGCTGAAGGTGTAATTTCGGTGGCAGAGCCTCCAATTATGTCAGATTGTTCGGCGTCGAGTGGTGCGGTTAGGTCCGGGATGTTATCTGCGGGTTCCCCCTCCCATGCTATGGATGGCTTGAACAGTCTTTCTAAAAAGATGTTGGGGGGGGGGACTGCATCGCGTTTTGCTCCAATGCGTGCCAGGACATCCGCTGCCTGATTGTTTTCTCGGGCTATATGATGAAATTCCAACCCTTCAAACCGAGCTGACATTTTTAGGACGGCGTTGCGGTAAGCTGCCATTTTTGGATCCTTTGCGTCGAAGTCTCCGTTTATTTGGGATATTGCGAGGTTCGAGA
The DNA here is from genome assembly GCA_032464435.1 of Aegilops umbellulata. Classification (NCBI taxonomy): domain Eukaryota; kingdom Viridiplantae; phylum Streptophyta; class Magnoliopsida; order Poales; family Poaceae; genus Aegilops; species Aegilops umbellulata. The sequence continues at coordinate 164,383,789 of CP136055.1, read as the reverse complement.
CCCCGCGTACCTCTAGGCGTTGAATGCCCATGGATACTGCCATCCGGAGACCATGTAGGAGGGCCTCATATTCGGCTGCATTGTTGGAGTCCGTGTACATGATCTGGAGCACATATTGAACCGTGTCTCCTGTGGGGGATGTCAAGACGACGCCAGCCCCTAGTCCGGCCAACATTTTGGAGCTCGATGGCCCATTTTGCGATTTAATAGCTCGATGTGGCTTATAGGTTATATCGAACGGGAGGAGCTCGATGGCCCATTTTGCGATCCGGCCCGTTGCATCGCGGTTGTTGATAATATCGTTGAGTGGTACCTCCGAGGCTACTGTTATGGAACACTCTTGAAAGTAGTGTCGTAGCTTCCGGGATGCCATGAATACCGCGTATGCAATCTTTTGATAATGCGGGTACCGTGATTTGCATGGAGTGAGGACAGTGGACACGTAGTAAACCGGCCTTTGAAGGGGGAGTTTGTGTCCGTCCATTTCCCGCTCGACGACGAGCACTGCGCTGACAACTTGATGAGTTGATGCAATGTACAATAGCATTGGTTCGTCGGTGTTTGGCGCGGCCAAGACTGGGTTTGTTGCCAATATGGCTTTTATTTCATCGAGTCCGGCCGTGGCAGCATCCGTCCACTCGAAGTGTTCGGTGCGCCGAAGGAGGCGATAAAGGGGCAGGGCCTTTTCTCCCAAGCGAGAGATAAAGCGGCTTAGAGCCGCCACGCATCCGGTTAATTTTTGTATTTGTTTGAGGTCTTTTGGGATATCCAGTTGCGACAGAGCTCGGATCTTGGCCGGATTTGCTTCAGTTCCTCTACCGGATACAATGAAGCCCAAAAGCTTTCCGGCTCGAACGCCGAAAACGCATTTTTCTGGGTTGAGCTTGATGTCGTATTTTCGGAGGTTGTCGAATGTTAGCCTCAAGTCGTCTACTAGAGATTCGACATGTCTTGTTTTGACGACCACATCATCCACGTACGCCTCTATTGTCTTGCCGATCTGGTTTGCCAGACATGTCTGAATCATGCGCTGATAAGTTGCGCCGGCGTTTTTCAGCCCGAAGGGCATTGTGTTGAAGCAGAATGAGTCGTATGGTGTGATGAATGCCGTTGTGGCTTGGTCTGATTCCGCCATCTTTATTTGATGGTAACCGGAGTATGCGTCGAGGAAACACAACGAATCGTGTCCTGCGGTGGCATCGATAATTTGATCGATACGGGGGAGGGGGAAGGGATCCTTGGGGCAAGCCTTGTTAAGGTCCTTAAAATCAACACACAGGCGCCAGGATTTGTCCTTTTTTGGTACCATCACCAGGTCTGCTAGCTAGTCTGGGTGTTTTATGTCTTTAATGAATCCGGCCTCCAATAGCTTGGATAGCTCCTCTCCCATGGCCTGTCTTTTGGGTTCGGAAAAATGCCGAAGGGCTTGTTTGACAGGTTTAAATCCTTTTAGGATATTTAAGCTGTGTTCGGCCAGCCTGCGTGGGATTCCTGGCATGTCTGAAGGGTGCCAGGCGAAGATGTCCCAATTTTCGCGTAGAAGTTCTCGCAGTGCGGCGTCCACATCAGGGTTTAATCGTGCCCCGATGGAAGTTGTTTTATTGGGGTCTGTTGGATGGACCTGGAATTTGACTATTTCGTCCGCTGGCTTGAAGGATGTGGACTTGGATCTCTTGTCGAGTATCACATCATCCCTGTTAACCGTGGAGCGCAGCGCAGTCAGTTCCTCAGCCGCCAAGGCTTCAGATAGTGCCTCAAGGGCCAATGCGACCGTCTTGTTTTTGGCGCGGAGCGCTATGTCCGGATCACTAGCGAGAGTGATAATTCCGTTCGGCCCGGGCATCTTGAGCTTCATGTACCCGTAATGGGGTATTTCTTGGAAGATTGTAAATGCTTCTCGCCCTAGTAGGGCGTGATACCCGCTACTGAACGGGGCCACCTGAAACGTGACCTCTTCGGACCTGTAATTATCCGGCGTGCCGAACACCACATCTAGTGTGATTTTTCCTGTGCAGCGCGCTTCCCGACTGGGGATTATTCCTCTAAAGGTTGTGCTGCTTCGCTCGATGCGGTTCCAGCTAATTCCATTTTTTGAAGGGTTTCCTCGTAAATGAGGTTCAGTCCGCTGCCTCCATCCATGAGTACCTTTGTGAGGCGAAAGCCGTCCATGATTGGACTAAGGACCAACGCGGCTGGTGCTCGGGCTGTTCGGAATTTAGGTTCATCGCTTGCGTTGAAGGTAATAGTTGTGTCGCTCCATGGGTTTATTGTTGCTATCTGATAGACTTCGGCAAGGCTGCGGAGTGTCCTTTTTCGCATATTGTTTGATGCGAAAGTCTCGAAGACTGTGAGAACGGTACTAGTGTCCCCGGGATGGCTTTCTGCGGCCTCCGAAGTTAAGAGGTCCCCGCCAATTTTGGCCACCTGCCAGAGTATCCAACATGCTCTAAGGCTGTGAGTTGGTGTGGCGTCCTCTGTACTATGGATCTTACAGGGTCCATCAAGCCATCTTTCCAGTACGGTTCCATGCTCTGTAGAGGATTTTGGTTTTTTGGTGTTTGACCCGGGTGTCTTACGATGATGCACCCTCTTAGTTCGGACAAGTTTGCTGTTCAGGGCCGGATTATCCCAAAATCTTATTTCGGTTCTCCAGGCGCTTTCCATCGCACAGTACTTTTGTACTATGGACGCCAAATCAGCGAAGCGTGTAATATCACGATGACTTATGGCGTTAAGGATTCCCTCGTCCGTGCAATTACTGCAGAAGATTGAGATGGCGTCTCCCTCACGGCAGTCCTTTATCCTGTTCATAACCAGGAGGAATCTGGCCCAGTAATGATGTACTGTTTCCTCGGGCTGTTGCCTGATTTGGGAGAGATCGCTTATGTTTGGGTGGGTGGGTGGCGTTGAATCTGAAACCTCACCCAATATAAGATTCATATGCCGCTTCCGAACTCTGAAGTTCGGATTCTTGGATGTTGTCCAATGAGTCTAGCCCGTTGCCTGATTCTATGCCCAGGTCTTGAGTTACATCCTCCCCTTCGCGGGTATCCGGTTTGGAAGGGTCGGGAATTCAGACGTAGCTAGTCCTTAAAATAGATGAAGGGTCGCCGCACTGCGCCTCTACCACGGCGACGTGGTGGGTGACCTGGGGAGATTTAATTTCTCTTAGATCGGGTTTAAGCCCAACCTGGTCGTAATCCGTGGCGACCCCCAGGGCGGCGATGCGGTCCAAGAGCTTGTTTATGGAAGAGAGCTCCATCGGATCTAGCTGCTCGACAAGTTCCGAGCTGACGTGAAGGTTGCTTTTGATGACCCGGGAGGTCACCGTCGGTGCAACGGCCGAACAGGCGGTCATGAGGACACCACCTAGCCGGAGAGTTTGGCCGACAGCCAAGGCTCCCTTGGTGACGGCGCCGTCTTTAAAGACGGGAGGAGGCATCCTTCCTGATTGCGACGGCACAGTGGAACTCTCAATGAAAGCACCAATGTCGGTGTCAAAACCGGCGGATCTCGGGTAGGGGGTCCCGAACTATGCGTCTAGGCCGCATGGTAACAGGAGACAAGGGACACGAAGTTTACCCAGGTTCAGGCCCTCTCGATGGAGGTAAAACCCTACTCCTGCTTGATTAATATTGATGATATGGGTAGTACAAGAGTAGATCTACCACGAGATCAAGGAGGCTAAACCCTAGAAGCTAGCCTATGGTATGATTGTTGTATGATGAAGTTGTCCTACGGACTAGAACCCTCCGGTTTATATAGACACTGGATAGGGTGAGGGTTACACAAAGTCGGTTACAATGGTAGGAGATCTTGAATATCCGCATCGCCAAGCTTGCCTTCCACGCCAAGGAAAGTCCCTTCCGGACACGGGACGAAGTCTTCAATCTTGTATCTTCACAGCCCAGGAGTCCGGCTGAAGGTATTGTCCGACTATCCGAACACCCCCTAATCCGGGACTCCCTTAGTCCCCTCTACGGGCTAAACCCTATGGATTATATACACGCCAGGGAGGGTATCTAGGGTTACAAGGTCGGTAACTAGGAGCTAGGCGGCGACAGAGATCTTGGAGTATACATCAAGTCTTCGGGGGTGGCAGTCTTGATCACGCCTCCTGCGTAAGGCCTCTGGAGTCCATCTTGATCATGACTGAAGGCTTGCTGGCCCAACCCGAGGAGAATGGGCCGGCTGGGTTAGTACCCCCTTATCTAGGACACCGTCACTTGGGTTGTGAAGAAATATGTGGTGATGAAGCTATGTACCTAGGGTAGGGTCATGGACCTGTCCAAGCTACCCTCCCCAAGGACATCCCTAGAAGAAATCACCTTTCAGTCGACTTGGATCTGATCCACTCGATGGAATCGAGGACACTCGACCATGAAGCCAACCACTCGACGGCCAGGAGATCTAAAGACACTCCGCACGCTAACGGTCGGGCATTAAGTGGCCTTTATGGTCATCATAGCACTTTATTAGTGGCGTTACCAGTAACGCCCGACTTTAATGTACTTTAAACCCTGCATAACTGAGGTCCGGAGGGGCTGGCAAACTCTATATAAGCCACCCCCCTCCTTAGTGTAAAGGGTTCGCACCTTTGTAATTCACACACACATAATCCAGTCGACCGCCTCCGGGCTCCGAGACGTAGGGCTATTACTTCCTCCGAGAAGGGCCTGAACTCGTAAACCTCTTGTGTCTACAACTACTCCATAGCTAGGATCTTGCCTCTCCATTCCTACCCCCCTACACTACTGTCAGACTTAGAACCATGATAGTTGGCGCCCACCGTGGGGCAGGTGTCTTAGCGACTTGTTGGAGAAGTTGCGATTTTTCCGATCCAAATCATCATGGTTTCAGGCGAAGTTTTGGTGGAGGGCCGCGAGATCCGTCTCGGCGCGCTCACGTTCATCGCCGACGACTCCGCTTGGCTTTGGGAGGCTCCGCTCGACGTCGACGCTCTCCCTGTCCGCGGGGCAATGCACTTTCGCGCGTGCGTCCGCGACGTCCTCTTGTGGCAACCGTTGACCCATTATCGGTCGGCCCCTGCGTTGTCCTCCCTCCCTGTTTCCCGCCGGCGCAAGCGCTCCGGTCGGTCGAGACTTCAGCGGTGGGTGAGACACGCGGTGGCACGCCAGTCGGCCACCCCTCAAGTTGCGGCGATCGAGCCCGACTAATCTCTCTACGGCCTGTTCGACCTGTCGACTGGCTCCGCAGCGACTGCATCCGAGTGCGACAGCGGTGATCCAGCAGCAGAGGTTCTGATGGTCGATGGACCGCGTAGTCCTCCCGGTTTTCCCCGCACCGACGGAGGCGCCGGCGGAGGCGATCCGTTGCATGCCCATGAAGAGTATCGCCCCGAGCCCCTCACGTCGCTGCAGAGGGAAGAACTTCGCCGCCGAAACATGGATGCGCTGCACACTCCTATCGTTGGAGAAACCCCCGAGGCCCGTGCCTTAGAAGACGCACGCTTGGCCAACTTGGCTGAGCGCACTAGACTAGATAACCTCCAGCGAGCACTCGACGAGCGCACGACAACGGGTTCCAGAGTCCAGTTGACGTCAGCTCTTTCCGCCACCAACTCAGGTATACCGAACTCCGATTCAGAATTTAGCAGCTGCAGCCCGTATAGCAGAGTCCATTCAGCCCTCTCAGTCAGAGGCTGGCAGAGGCCTGTTACAGATCAGAGCATTACTCCGGGCGGCAGGAGATCAGAATTCAGCTGTGTCACAGTCGCGGAATAGGATCCACAGCAGATCCGTTGCTGCAGATACAGTTCAGTCGGCCCACAGCCCAAGATCGCCCCCGAGGCGTGAGGGACGTGGAGACCGGCGTGATCAGTACAGGAACCGTGAGCAGTATGATCATCGACTCGATCGTGATGATCGACATCGAGTGCCCACCCCTCCCCCAAGGAGTGGATCGTACGTGCCTCGACAGCAGGATGACAGACGACCTCACAGTGTTGGGCGAAGGATTCCAGTCAACCCCAGGGAACCAGGCTTTGATGCGAGATCCATTCTCGTTCAGGGTTTGGTCGACAGGAACAAAGCTCACAAAGAAGGTCATGACAGGTATGTACCCACCAGCAGCAGAGTGCACGTCTCAGGACCAGAGTGCTTCAGCAGGGCCATCAGGTCCGCGGTGATTCCTCCCAACTTCAGATTGGCGACTGGAGTCAGTAAGTTCACTGGTGAGTCAAGCTCGATACTTAGCTTGAGGACTACCGAGTGGCTGTTCAGATTGGCGGCGACAACGATGAAGTGGCCATGAAACACCTGCCTCTCATGTTGGAGGGTTCGGCCAGAGCATGGCTGAATCAGTTAGCGCCTAGCAGCATTTACACTTGGGAAGATCTTGCCCGAGTGTTTGTCAGAACATTTGAAGGAACTTGCAAGCGACCAGCAGGATTGACAGAGTTACAATCTTGTGTGCAAAAGTCGAATGAAACTTTGAGGGATTACATCCAGAGATGGATCACGTTGCATCACACGGTAGAGAATGTGTCTGATCACCAAGCAGTTTGTGCCTTCAAGGAAGGCGTTAAGTACAGAGAACTGAACCTGAAATTCGGTCGAACCGGAGACACGTCTCTGAGTCGAATGATGGAGATTGCCACCAAGTATGCCCATGGCGAAGAAGAGGATCAACTCCGGAGTGGCAAGCACAAGTCAGTCGCCCACGAAACCGGAGGAGGGAATTCCAGTCAGAAGCAAAAGCAGAAAGCCGAGCCAGCTGCTCCGGGAGAAGCCTTGGTCATGACTCAAGGAAAGTTTAAGGGGAAGCCCAAAGGGACTTGGAACCCTAAGAAAGTGAAGGACCAAGACGGAAATGACGTGTTGGATCTGCCATGCCACATTCACACAAAGAAAGATGAAGAGGGTAAACTCATTTACCCAAAGCATACCACTCGACAGTGTCGACTCTTGATCCAGCAGTTCCAAGGGAAGGAGCCCAAAGATAAGGAAAAGGAGTCGGACAAGGTTGAGGACAAGGAAGATAGTGATGATGGATACCCCCAGGTCAATTCCACCCTGATGATTTTTGCTGATGTTGAAAGCAAAAGTCGACTGAAAGTTATCAATCGAGAAGTGAATATGGTTGCTCCGGCGACGCCCAGCTATTTGAAATGGTCTCAGACTGCCATCACATTCAACCAGTCCGATCACCCAACGCACATTGCCACCCCTGGGAGGCAAGCTTTGGTGGTCGACCCAGTTGTCGAAGGCACTCGACTGACCAAAGTGCTGATGGATGGAGGCAACGGTCTGAATTTATTGTATGTAGAGACGTTGAAAGGGATGGGCATTCCGATGTCCAGACTCAGTACCAGCAACATGAGTTTCCATGGAGTCATTCCTAGAACTCGGCCAAATCGCTCTTGATGTGGTTTTCGGTGATTCCAAGAATTACCGCAAAGAAAAGTTGACGTTTGAAGTGGTGGATTTCCAGAGTGCTTATCACGCTATTTTGGGCAGGCCAACTTATGCACGTTTCATGGCTCGACCATGTTACGTGTATCTCAAATTGAAGATGCCTGGTCCCAGGGGTGTGATCACTATTACTGGCAATCGGAAGAAGGCAGAAGAGTGCTTTCAGAAAGGCTCGAAGATCGCCGATACACAGATGGCAGCGGTGGAGCTGCAAGAATACCAGAAAACAGCAGACCCGAGTGATTTGTTGCGAGCCAAGAAGCCCGCTACGGAATCAGCGTTTCAGTCGTCCGGTGAGACAAATGCGATTCACATTCACCCGATCGATCCCAATGCTGCTCCGACCCATATCTCGACAACGCTCGACTCCAAATAGGAAGAAGCGATCATCCAGTTCCTCCGTGAGAACTGGGACATCTTCGCATGGAAGCCTTCTGACATGCCAGGTGTTCCCAGGGGGCTGGCTGAGCACCGTCTACGAGTCGACCCAAAAATGAAGCCTGTCAAAGAGCATCTTCGGCGGTCCGCCGTCTAGAAGAGAAAGGCCATTGGTGAGGAGGTGGCTCGGCTCTTAGCATCGGAGTTCATCCGAGAGATATACCCCTCCGAGTGGCTCGCCAATGTTGTCATGGTCCCCAAGAAGGACAAGTCACTCCGCATGTGCATTGACTTTAAACATATCAATCGGGCCTGCCCAAAAGATCATTTTCCTCTCCCCCGCATCGACCAGATAGTCGACTCGACTGCGGGATGTGAGCGCCTGTTTTTTTTAGACGCCTATTCCGGGTACCATCAGATCCGTCTGTATGGACCCGACGAGATCAAAACAGCTTTATCACTCCATTCGGGTGCTTCTGTTATGTTACCATGCCATTCGGCCTCAAGAATGTCGGAGCCACATTCATGAGGATGATTCAGAAGTGTTTGCTCACTCAAATCAGTCGGAACGTGGAAGCATACATGGATGATATTGTGGTCAAGTCACGGAAGGGTTCCGACCTACTGACTGACCTTGCTGAAACCTTTGCCAACCTCAGGAGGTATGATATCAAGCTCAATCCATCCAAGTGCACATTTGGAGTTCCTGGCGGGAAGTTACTCGGTTTTCTCGTTTCTAAACGAGGAATCGATGCCAACCCAGAAAAAGTTGGTACTATACTCCGAAACCCTGTGCGCATGCACGATGTCCAGAAGCTTACTGGTTGCTTGGCCACTTTAAGTCAATTCATTTCTCGTCTCGGTGAAAAGGCGTTGCCTCTTTACCGACTGATGAAGAAGTCCGACAAGTTCAAGTGGACTCCCGAAGATGATGCAGCATTTGCAGAGCTAAAAGCCCTGCTCTCCACCCAACCGGTGCTTGCTGCCCTAATCAGCAAAGAGCCTTTACTGCTTTACATTGCAGCCACAGGACAAGTTGTCAGTACAGTACTTACGGTCGAGCGGGAAGAAGAAGGAAAGGCCTTTAAAGTTCAGCGCCCAGTATATTATGTTTCTGAAGTTTTGACTCCATCAAAGCAAAGATACCCTCATTATCAGAAGCTTGTCTATGGGATTTATATGACCACAAAGAAGGTTGCTCATTACTTCTCTGATCATTCCATTACAGTCGTCAGCGACGCTCCATTGTCAGAGATTCTGCACAACAGAGATGCAACTGGTCGAATGACAAAATGGGCGATTGAACTCCTTCCCCTAGATATCAAGTTTGAGGCAAAGAAAGCTATCAAGTCCCAAGCAATAGCAGATTTCGTCGCCGAGTGGATTGAACAGCAACTGCCGACTCAAGTTCACTCGGAGCATTGGACCATGTTCTTCGACGGTTCCAAAATGCTGAATGGTTCCGGTGCTGGGGTAGTATTGGTTTCCCCCCGAGGAGATAAGCTTAGATATGTTCTCCAAATCCACTTTGATTCCTCCAATAACGAAGCAGAATATGAAGCACTTTTGTATGGGTTGCGCATGGCCATTTCACTCGGCGTCCGTCGCCTCATGGTCTATGGCGACTCAGATTTGGTGGTTAATCAAGTGATGAAGGAGTGGACGTCAGAAGTCCAACCATGACTGGTTATTGCAATGCAGTGAGAAAGCTAGAGAAGAAATTCGAGGGGTTAGAGCTTCATCACATACCCCGACTGAAAAATCAAGCAGCTGATGATTTGGCAAAAATAGGTTCCAAGAGAGAAGCCATTCCCAGCAATGTGTTTTTGGAACACATCCACACGCCATCGGTTCAAGAGGATCCTTTCACTGAAGAAGCCCTGCAGCCAAAAAGTGCCACAGATCCGACTGAAGTTGAGATTCCAGCAGTGGTCGACCTGATCATGGAGGTTTTGGTCATCACTCCCGACTGGACGGTGCCGTACATCGCGTACATCCTAAGAAAGGAGCTCCCGGAAGACGAAGAAGAGGCTCGACAGATCGTCCATCGATCCAAGGCCTTTACCGTCATAAAGGGGCAGTTGTATAGAGAAAGCATGACTGGAGTCAGCCAGAAGTGTATAACGCCAGAAGAAGGTCAGATAATTCTTGATGATATCCACTCGGGGACCTGTGGCCATCATGCATCCTCTCGGACTATCGTGGCTAAAGCATACCGAGCGGGATTTTACTGGCCAAGAGCAAATGAAATGGCGAAAGAGATAGTTGACAAATGTGAAGGATGCCAGTTTTACTCTAATATGTCGCACAAGCCCGCGTCAGCCCTGAAGACCATTCCACTCGTCTGGCCCTTTGCTGTTTGGGGATTGGATATGGTTGGACCTCTGAGAACAGGCAGGAGCGGCTTCACTCATGTGCTAGTGGCAGTCGACAAGTTTACCAAATGGATTGAAGCTAAGCCTATCAAGAATCTTGATGCCTGCACTGCTATCAGTTTCATCAGAGAGTTGATATTCAGATATGGAGTTCCACATAGCATCATCACTGACAACGGGTCAAACTTCGATTCTGACAAGTTCAAAGCTTTTTGCGCCTCCCAAGGCACACGAGTCGACTATGCTTCAGTCGCCCACCCCCAGTCGAACGGACAAGTAGAAAGAGCAAATGGCTTGATTCTCAAAGGACTGAAACCCCGGCTGATGCGCGACCTCAAGCACGCTGCTGGCGCGTGGGTCGACGAGCTTCCATCAGTTCTTTGGGGATTGAGGACCACCCCGAACTGGTCGACCGGACGAACTCCATTCTTTCTGGTCTATGGGGCTGAAGCAGTTTTACCGAGTGACTTGCTTCACAATGCACCCCGAGTCGAGCTCTACTCTGAAGATGAAGCAGAACGAGCCCGGCAGGACGCAGTCGACCTCCTGGAAGAAGAAAGAGAGATGGCCATGATCCGATCGACTATCTATCAGCAAGACTTGCGTCGATTCCATGCCAAAAATGTGAAGAGTCGAGCCTTCCAAGAAGGAGACTTGGTCCTCCGAGTGGATCAACAGAAACCACACAAGATCGCTCCTACTTGGGAAGGTCCCTTCATCATCACCAGAGTCCTCCACAATGGAGCGTACCACCTTTACAATGTCGATCGCCAGATCGATGAGCCACGAGCTTGGAATGCGGAGCTGCTCCGCCCCTTTTACACTTAAGTACTCACTCGGATGAGATGTAATAAGAGATACCTTTATAGTTTATTTATCAAAGACAAAAGTGTTATAATTTTCCCAGTGTTTGTTGTTACTTTTGTTTACATGAGAAATCCCCAGTGGGTGGCTTAGTTGCAAATCCGTTTCGCCTAAGTTCAAAAAAAATCCTACCGAGTGGTGATCCATCCTCCCACTCGGGGGCTTAGCTGCGAATCTGTTTCGCCTAAGTATAAAAAATCCCACGGACTGGTGAGCCAGCCTCCCACTCGGGGGCTTAGCTGCAGTCCAGTACTCACCTAAGTTCAAAAAAATCCTACCGAGTGGTGAGCCAGCCTCCCACTCGGAGGCTTAGCTGCAGTCCAGTACTCGCCTAAGTTAAAAAAAATCCTACCGAGTGGTGAGCCATCCTCCCACTCGGGGGCTTAGCTGCAGTCCCAATACTCGTCTAAGTTTAAAAAATCCCGCCGAGTGGTGAGCAATCCTCCCACTCGGGGGCTTAGCTGCAGTCCAGTACTCGCCTAAGTTCAAAAAAATCCTACCAAGTGGTGAGCAATCCTCCCCCTCAGGGGCTTAGCTGTAGTCCAGTACTCGCCTAAGTTCAAAAAAATCCTACCGAGTGGTGAACCATCCTCCCACTCGGGGGCTTAGCTGCAGTCCCAGTACTCGCCTAAGTATAAAACTCCTACCGAGTGGTGAGCAATCCTCCCACTCGGTGGCTTAGCTGCAGTCCAAGTACTCGCCTAAGTTTGAAAAATCCTACCGAGTGGTGAGCAATCCTCCCACTCGGGGGCTTAGCTGCAGTCCCAGTACTCGCCTAAGTTTAAAAAATCCTACCGAGTGGTGAGCAATCCTCCCACTCGGGGGCTTAGCTGCAGTCCAAGTACTCGCCTAAGTTTAAAAATCCCTACCGAGTGGTGAGCAATCCTCCCACTCGGGGGCTTAGCTGCAGTCCAAGTACTCGCCTAAGTTTAAAAAATCCTACCGAGGGGTGAGCAATCCTCCCACTCGGGGGCTTAGCTGCAGTCCCAGTACTCGCCTAAGTTTAAAAAATCCTACCGAGTGGTGAGCAATCCTCCCACTCGGGGGCTTAGCTGCAGTCCGAGTACTCGCCTAAGTTTAAAAAATCCTACCGAGTGGTGAGCGATCCTCCCACTCGGGGGCTTAGCTGCAGTCCAGTACTCGCCTAAGTTTTCTCCACCTCAGAGCTGCATTCCAAGCACAAAGGGTATTCCAAGTAAAAACAAATTCCAGTCGAAAGGAAACACCAGCATATTCAAAAACAAACCAAGTTCGGATAAATCCCAAGGTTCCAAACGGCATATCAAAAGTATTCGAGCATCAAGCCCGAAGAAGTTTAACGGTTACACCATCACTCGGCATTCCGAGGCAAATTTAAAGCGAAGCATGGAAGTTTTACTCCTAGGTGGAGGGCTGGAGGGCGCGACAAACTGGTCCAAGTCAATCCCATCAGCGATCTGAGTGGCAGCAGCAATGAAGGTCTCCATGAAAGACTGAAAGTTGTGCTTCTTGGTATTGGCAACTTGGATATCCGCCAGCTTTTCCTCTCGCGCCTCCTTGCAATGAACACGGACCAAGGACAGAGCGACGTCAGCGCCGCACCTGGCAGAAGACTTCTTCCATTCCTGCACTCAACCTGGAACTTCATTCAGTCGAGTCATCAGAGACTCGAGGTCATTTTGAAGTGTCGTTCTGGGCCAGAGCGCCGTGTCGATCCGCGACGCCACAACCTTCAGTCGAGCAAGGTAGTCAACCACACCAGCAACACGAGACTCCAATCGGAGCACGTTCATAGCAGCCTCATCCTTCACCGGAGAATTAATGGGGTCCAAGCTTGTCTCTACTCGACTAGTCTCCTCCTCGAAGTTCTGGCAGAATTCTGTAAACACAATTCAAAGATAAGTCAGTGGCTCTACATTGGATTGATGACAACAAGTCAGTCAGGTAGGAGTGATTACCCTCAAGCATGACGAATAACTTCTTGGCGAGCCCACCCAAATAAGCCTCCAGATCGTTCCTCTTCCCCGCCAGTTCACTTGCCTTGTCATTCAAGGCTATCTTATCATTCTTCAGACGGCTGGCCTCTTTGTTGGCTGCGTCGAGAGCAGCTTTCAGTTTGGAGTTCTCCTCTTTGAGATTACCGACTGAAGCCAACTTTTCTTCCGCAAGCCTCGTTTTGTCCAAAGCCGCTTTCTGCGCCTCGGCAAGGTCATGGTCCTTCTTCTTCAGAGCTTCCTCCATTTTATCTGCAAAACATCAACGGGTTCAGCATAAAGAATGGGCAGAAAGGAAAGACAGTCGTCAAGTTCTCACCATCCATACCTTGCGCTTCGTCCCTCGCCTTCTGCAAGTTCTCCTGGGCAAGCTTCAAGTCGAGGTTGAGCTGGATCTGTTTGTTTTCCAATTTAGTATAGCAAGCCACAAGCTTGCAGGATTTCTGCAAAGAGTCAGTCGATAGACGTCAAAGATAGGTTGCTTCCGAGCGACTAAGAGAAAAATCATAACATTTCTAAGACTACAGCCGAATCAAAAATATCCGACAGTAGTCTCGAGGACTACACCCAGTGGGTGCACTCAGCGTGCCCCCACTGGTTTGACCGACTCGGCTCGACCAGTCGACCGAAAGAAGCTAAGAAGTTATGATCTTAGACCTTAGCCAACTGCCAGCAGTCAGCTACAAAAAAAATAGGTTCTTCAGACCTCAGTCGACTGCCAGCAGTCGACCATGGTCTCGGGGACTACACCCAGTGGGTGCACTTCGCGTGTCCCCCACTGGTTCCAAGATTCCATTCGACATGGCCTGACCAGACCGAGTGAAGAAGTTCGAGTGTAGAGACAAAAAATACAAAGACTACAGTCGACTGCCAGCAGTCCACCATAGTCTCGGGGACTACACCTAGTCGGTGCACTCAGCGTGCCCCCACTAGTACAAAACGTTCAATCGACACACCCAGTGGGTGTACAGATGTAAAGACCTTCGGAAAGAGAGTCTTCAGATAGCATATCATAACAGAATAAGCCGTGATCAACTAACCTGGACATTACTTTGAAGAGCTGAACTAGCGTCATAGGCCGCTTGGCTAGCTTCCCGGACCACCTTCACCTGCTCCATCATGATCCCCGCCTGGCGTATAGCCTCCTTAGCAGCACCCACCTGGTCCTCTGGGACGTGGTGTGTGGCGAAAAGGGAGGGCGGATCAGCAGTCGACGATGAAGGCCGAACACTCGTCGGCGGCACAGCGAAGGACACAGAAGTCCGAGTGGTATTACCACCCTCCTGAACTACTGTCTCAGGTGCTGATGCAGTTTGTGGTGTCTTGCCAGTTGATGCCTTCCTGTTCTTCCTCGCCCTCAGCGGCACTTCGTCATCATCATCAGGGAGATCAATGACATGAGGAGGAGCTATAAGAAAAATCCAAAGTTAAAGACGAAAATCCAATCGACCAGAAGAGACCATCAATCGACCAAGAGTGAAACATCAGAAATCGTACCAAGGTTGGAGGTAACAGCGTCTTCCATTTCCTAGTCATCATTCTTGGCAGAGATCTCGGAGGTAGCAGCACTGCAGATTTCAGAAACCAACCGGTTTAGTCAATGAGTCGACCAAGAGTCTATCCATGCTCAACGAAAAAACGCAAGTTCTGCTGTTACCCGGAAATGGTGGGAACGGTCATCTTCATCTTGGGCAGGCCCTTCGGCGGCTTTGACGACGCCGCTCGCGGATGCTTTGGCGCTTTTTCAGTCGGTGCTGGAGAAGACGTTCGAGGGCGTTTTGACGACTGCCCAACAGGCACAGTCGCCTTGCCACGTTCGCGCGCAGGGTCGTGGGTAAGCTTGGATCGCCTTTCCGTGCGGGGAGGATCGACTTCTTCCTCCTCCTCTCCACTGGAGTCGTCGTCATCATCCTCCTTCCCTTCTCCGTCAGATTGCCACTCCTCCCCACTTTCGCCTCCGCTCGCCTCCCCCTCCTCGGCCTGCTCTTGCGCCCCATTGGGCATCGAGTACATATCAGTAATGGTCTGGAAGACAACAAACAAGACAAAAGTCAATCGACTAATTTTAAGCGAACGGACTGAAGAAAGCAAGGTCGCAGTCAGAGATGCAGAATTGGACCTGGTCTACTTCGTACGTTTGGTCGAGTGGAGGAATCCTCCTGGCTCCTCGGGGGTTGTCCTTGTTCCCCATGATACTCGACAACCACCCTTCCAACGTCGCATCGTCGACCTCCTCCGGATGAATCCGAGTGGTGTCATCGAGGCCCGAATACATCCACATCGGATGGTCACGAGCTTGGAGCGGTTGGATGCGCCTCCGGAGGAAGACCTCTAATAAATCCATACCAGTCACCCCGTCGCGGACGAGCTGAACCACTCGACCGACCAACACTTTGACTTGCGCCTTTTCTTCCGGTGTCACTTTCAGAGAGGAAGGTTTTTCTCCTCGGTTCAGGGAGAAAGGAGGAAGGCCCATCGCCTATCCTGGAGTCGCCTGGTCTTTGCAGTAGAACCAGGTCGACTGCCACCCGCGGACTGACTCAGAAAGAGTCATAGCTGGAAAAGAACTTTTGCTTCTCATTTGGATCCCTAGACCCCCGCACATCTGAATCACTTGCGTCCTATCGTCACTCGACTTGGCTTTCTTACCGACTGAGAACGACAAGTGAAAATGTGCTTGAAGAGTCCCCAATGGGGACGGCAACCCAAGAAATTCTCGCACAAAGATACAAAGGCAGCAAGATACACGATGGAATTTGGAGTAAAGTGATGGAGTTGCACTCCGAAAAAGTTCAAGAAGCTCCAGAAAAAAGTATGAGGCAGAGAAAATCCGCGGTCGATGTGAGTGGCGATGAGGACGCACTCACCCTCGCGAGGCTGCGGTTCGATCTCGTTCCCCGGGAGACACGCGGATTTGTGAGGAATGAATCCCCCGTCGATCAGATCATCGATGTCATCTTGCCGAATCGCCGAAGGCATCCAATCGCCCTGGATCCAGCCCTTCGGCAGAGCGGACCTCGAAGAAGATCCGCCCCGACCGAACTTCTTCGCCTTCGCTTGCGCCGTCGCTTTCTTCGCACGCTCCAGGGCCGCCGTCTTCTCCTTCACCATCACCGCAGACGAAGCTCGAACAGGCCGGCGGCGCTGAGACGAGAGCAGAGGTGGCGGAAGAATTCGAGAAGAAAGGGGAAAAGTGAAGGCGCACTGTTCAAAAGCCCTGGGCCGGCAGCTTATATGGGGTCGCTTCCGAGTGGCTGACCTGTAGGCCCAGGCGATCCTGTCAAATCCCGCAATAGTCACGCGCGTGATACGTGGCGAAAAAGGTGGCGCGGAGATCGAGGCAGCTCCATCCTATCCCATCCGATTACTGCGGCCTTCCCCGTCCCGCGCGCTTCCCAAAATTCGAATCCCGTGAAATCCGCGTGCAGCAAAACAACTTGCCAGACGGAGGATCCCCTCCATGCAGCCACTCGGGAATCTTAAAGTAAAGAAATTCACTCGACTAAAGAAAACTATGAATGGATCAAGGCGACCGGAAAAGAAGTTGGTGATGACTCCCAGGTTCATTGATCTGAAGCAAGATATACTCATGACACGAAGAATGGGCCAGAAGAGTTCTCAACTCCTTCCCCACTCAAACCTCGATCCATTCGGGGCTAATGATGAAGCTATGTACCTAGGGTAGGGTCATGGACCTGTCCAAGCTACCCTCCCCAAGGACATCCCTAGAAGAAATCACCTTTCAATCGACTTGGAGATGATCCACTCGACGGACTCGAGGACACTCGACCATGAAGCCAACCACTCGACGGCCAGGAGATCTAAAGACACTCCGCACGCTAACGGTCGGGCATTAAGTGGCCTTTATGGTCATCATAGCACTTTATTAGTGGCGTTACCAGTAACACCCGACCTTAATGTACTTTAAACCCTGCATAACTGAGGGCCGGAGGGGCTGGCGAACTCTATATAAGCCACCCCCCTCCTCAGTGTAAAGGGTTCGCACCTTTGTAATTCACACACACATAATCCAGTCGACCGCCTCTGGGCTCCGAGACGTAGGGTTATTACTTCCTCCAAGAAGGGTCTGAACTCGTAAACCTCTTGTGTCTACAACTACTCCATAGCTAGGATCTTGCCTCTCCATTCCTACCCCCTTACACTACTGTCAGACCTAGAACCACGACATGTGAGACAACATACATGTGAAAGATAGTGGGCACTGAAGCAATTCACATCAAGATATCTGGCTGGAAGGTATTTGGAGACATTCAAAGTAGATGAAAAGGTGTATTTAAAGAACTTTGTCAGGCTTGTTTAGTTGGACTACAATATGCTTCCTACTAGAAGCAAGCTAGCAAAAGCAAGAAGGATTGCACTGAAGCAAAATAATGGAGATGAACTGGAACATATTCAGATTGTTCTTCCTGAAAGTGCAACTGAACCTAGCTAGAGAAAAAAACTGCTAATAAAAAGGCCTAGTTGCAAGGTGTTTTGTAATGCATATTTACATTTCTGTATTTCTACATTCTTTCAAAATTTATGCATTTTTACATTGTAATGCATATTGTGCAGAAAAAGTCATGTCCACAACTTGGAAAAAGTGCATCCAGTTTGGTTTCGTCTTCAATTGCTTATGATCTTGCTTCCTCTACTGTCACCCAAATTCTACAAGACCAGGTGAGTGTTGTAGTGTTGATTACTTTCTTGCACTTTGTGCTTTCCTGTTATGACTTTCTTGGTAATTACTAAGTGTTGGACATGCTTTATTTGTAGGCTATAGCTACACATCAATCACAGACTACATTGCCGACTTCTCTGCCAGATAGCCAGTTCATTGCAACCTATAGAGATACCCTGCCCCCTCAAAGAGTGCAAACTACTACAACACTTGGCTTAAAGAGAAGGAAGAAAGTGACAAAAGCCAAGGAAAACAAGCCCAACAAAGGCTAAGAAGTGAAGTTGACATAATCCAATCAAGTGAAGTGTTTCTTTCTGGATATATTTTGGACAGAAGCAAACGGTGTACATATTTTGGCATAAGCATGTTGCTCTTCTCTTATTAGGATAGTACATGGTTTGCACTGAAACCTAATGCTGTCTTGTTGCTATAGGTCTCACACAAACCATGAAAGTGTTATGCTAATTATGTAGTTACCTTATGATGTCGCAAATCATGAACTATGTAAGATTTGCACCTTAAGACCTTATGACTAATGTGGCTAAGTTTAAGACTTCTTTTAAGTTCCCCAATTGGTGCAATTTCTCATTGTATTGTTGGTCAGTGATGCTTGCACATTTATGAACAACATGCTGCCAAAGTTCTGGTAAACAAGCAAAATGCTGCCAAATGTACGAAAACAAACAAAATGCTGCCATTTTTCTGAAAAACCAACAAAATGCTGTCAAATTTTTGAAAAAACAAACAAATCTCTGCCAATTAGTGCACTGCAGACATTTCATTGATTTCCATTACTAAAGTACTTGTCATACATCCATGGCATATATCAAACCAACATTGATTTCTCATTTCTAACCAACTACATAATTGCATTCTCATTTCTTAAGAACTACAAACACCATGATAGCAATCATGAACACTTGTGCATTGAAAATACTCCTACAAAGAAATATCAGCCCATCCATCTTCTTCATTACATGTGCCATCACCACACAACCAGTACTGTTCTACTTCATTGCTGCACACTCTTCTTTCCCATTTGTTTCTTCGCTACCATTGACAGCATTGAATAAGCACTGCCAATTGCAGGAGTAATGTGCCCATTCCTGACCAAGAAATCCATATAGTTATCTGGCCCATCTTCCTAGTAGTAGTGCTGGCAAGGATTTGGTTCAACTTATCGCCCAAAATCAATTAGATGAGAAACAAAGGAATGCATTCCATATGCAAAAAATAAAGGACAAACATGAATCTTACACGATGATTAGGGTATTTGTACAAAACCCTTCAATATTTGCCTCGTATTTAGAAACTAGGCAGATGGTTGACCGGAATCTGCAACAAGGGCACAATACCAACGATAGCATCCCGACGACGGTTGCGCGGCCAAGGCCATGGATGGAGCAAACAACTTTCTCGCGTGGCGCTTGACCGCAGAGGAGCTAGTGGCGGCAGACATGGCGCCGAAGTGGCTGCGGAACGAAAAGAGTGAGAGGGAGAAGACCTAGGGACAGAGGAATGCGAAGAAGAGATGTTTTAGGGGCCAGATTGCATAAATCTCCAACTGCCAGCCTCGAGAAAACTCCTGCCTGGGCCCTGGTATCGACGTGGCCCTGGTCAAAGTGCCACGCAAAGTAGTCAGCAAGGATGAGACAAGATTAGGATCTCACACGAACAAGTTAAAAAGATTTGGGACTCAGATATGCACTTGGAATTCGAAAGAATTCGACCTAGTGGAGACTTTCGTGAAAGAACTATAAAAGAAAAAAAAAACACGCCCGGCCTCACCTGCCGTCTTACGTCCGTGTTACGTCGTTCCTGTTCCACTCGACAGAAAATTCCCGATCGGGCAACCAGATGGAAGCCGACGCCGCCTCCTCGCTCAACCCCCCGGCGCCAGAGGAAGCCTCACAAGAGGATCCCTCGCCAGCGCGCTTCTCCTCCACCGTCGCGGCTGCCCCTGCGACCACGGTGACGTCTCCCGGGGCAAGGGAGGTGGCGGCGGCGATGGAGGCAGTGGAGCGAGACGCCGCCGCCATCGCCGAGAGCTACGCCTCCCTATTCGCCTCCCTCTGCATCACACTTTCCAACGTACTCGTACTAACCACAGGCGCGAAATTTCCAAGTTTCTTCTACTACAGTAATTATTACAGTTCGCCGAGCGCCTAATTCAGCTGCTTTGACACACGGCAAGGTTACCTCGACGTCAGCCGATAACATGGAGTGCTTGGGCGAAGTTGTAGGCCGCCTCCAGGAGTCAGGTGAGGATGTTTCCACATCTACTAAGCTCCTGGAGTATGTGTCCTCCTCTGCATCTGAATATCTGAAACTGTGCGTTCAAGGGTCGCACCCTTTTTGTATACTTATTATGTAACTGGGACTATAGCATTTGCATAATTTTTTTTTGTTAATTGACAATTGTTAGTCTGTTATAATAGTAGAGCACAAACACCACACACAGATTAGTCAACCATATTGCGAGTTTTATATCATTACTGTGTACTTGCAGCACTTGAAGCGTCTTCCAGAGGCAATAAGTACATCCATTCATGCCTGAGGTGATTACTTTGAACTAGTTTCTTTGTCTTCCGCTCCGCCGTGCTGCTTGTAGCTATGTGTTTCATAACTAAATTTGAGAGAGATATTTCCCCCCTGAATTACAAATTCGGGATAAATCATGTACTTATACTACTGATATTGGCTCAAAATCAAGTTTGCTTTCAGGAATTCCTTTCATCACATCAAAATGTTGCAGTTCCATAGAACAGTAAAAGCTTCTTAGACAACGGATGTATTTTGTTCTTTCCAAACTCGTGTGCTGTTTCTATGCATTTGTATTGTTTCAGTTCATTTTGTGTCTCTTGCAACTGCTTTCTGGAGCATAATATGATGTATGTTGCAGGTTAAATGAGGAAATGCAAGGCTTGGAAAGCCTAAGTATGCAGCTGTATCCTTTTGTTAGTTGCTGATAATATATAGTTCTGCCTCCGTGTTGTACAACTGGTGAAAGGTCATTTTAATATGATTAAATTATTTAGTTTCATGACATCTTTGCATTGCTCCTCTTGGAACTATGTTGTATCTTAATTCCTGGAAGAAAGATTATGCGGAAGATCGTTGATTCACTAGATTTGGCTGTTGATCGGCTGCTCCACCTCCCGTAGTTCATGCATCTATCAGTATCTTCTACAAGGTAACTACCACTTACATACGTTTTTGGATCACTTGCTTTTAGTTTTTTGTCTAACATGTATAGATATGCAAGAAAAAGTGCTTCAGTGCATATTTCCAAAAAGAAACAACAATATTTTTGAGCAAAATGATAACCTCTCATTATTCTACTACTGATTATTATTTTTCCAAGATTTTGTGTGATCTAGTATCTACTAAGTTAATACAAAGTTGAGTCATCTATTTTGGAACGGAGGGAGTAGAGCGCATGGAGTCACTGCACAACTGCACATATGCATGATGATACCTTCTTGCCACCATTAACTTATTTGGAAAATATTGCACGTTCTTAATTCTCTAGAACGGCCTCCTTACCAAATTATACTGCATATAAGAATTTTTTTGAAGTCATACTCTTATGAACTTTAACCAAGTTTATAGAAAATATATGAACATTGGCAGAAACTAGGGTTCTGCCGGGTCTAGGCCGGAGGTTGTAGGGGAAGGAGGGAGCTGGACGTGGTCGAACACGCGGCCGGCGGCGGCTGGGCGCCGTCATGCGCGAGGGAGGAGGTGTTGGCGTTGGCAGGAGGCAGCTAGGGTTTAGGGTTCCGGCTCCTCAGGGACCCGGGCAATAGAATTGTCTTATTGCTTGATTTCTAAAAGAGTCTTCACAGCTGTTTATATAATCAAGATGCTAATAAAAATAAGATAACTTTTGGGCTAAGCCCCTAACTAAACGCGCCTAGTGGGCCTCATAACATCTCTCCCCGCCTGCGCAAACAACTCGTCCTCGAGCTGGAAGTCTGGGTAGTGTTGGCGGAACTCGTCGCGCTGCTCCCAAGTGGCCTCCTCCTCTGGAAGGCCGTCCCACTGGATCAACAAGTACCACACCCCGCGACGTAGCTGGGCCTGCAACACCTTCACTGGTCCTGGATGGAGGCGCCCGTCGGAGGCCGGAGGAAGCGCGGGCGTGGCCGCCAGTGGCTCCCCACGGTAGCAGCCCCACATGGAAGACTTCGTGGATGCGAGCACCGGCCAGAAGCTGAAGGCGGTAGGCCACCTTCCCGATGCGCTCCAGCACGGAAAATGGCCCGGCGTAGCAAGGGCCTAGCTTGCGCTTCGCGCGCGGGTCAAGGGACTGTGTAGAGCGGTGAAGAAGGCGTAGCCATACCCAGTTGCCCACCGCGAACTCCGCCTCGCGGTGGTGGCCGTCGTAGTAGTGCTTGGCTAGCTGATGGGCCTGAATGAGGCGTTGCCGCACCTCCGCAAGCATCTCGTCGTGGCTGCGAAGAAGATCGCCCGCCGCCTCCGTCCGAGCCGTCTCGGGGTCAACCGGCAGGATGGGTGGGGGCGGTCAGCCGTAGACCACCTCGAACGGCGTGGCGCGCGGGGCGGAGTGATAAGAGGTGTTGTAGCAGTACTCCGCCCATGCGAGCCAGTCCACCCAAGCGCGAGGACGATCACCTGTGACACAACGCAAATACATGGCAATCACCTTATTGACCACCTCGGATTGGCTGTCCGTCTGAGGATGGAAGGCCATGCTCAGGCGAAGCTTCACGCCCGCCATCCGGAAGAGATCGCACCAGACATGCCCCGTGAACACCGGGTCCCGGTCGCTGACGATCGAAGAGGGAAACCCGTGGAGGCGGACGATGCCGTCGAAGAAGGCACGGGCCACGGATGCGGCAGTGTAGGGATGGCCGAGCGCGATGAAGTGTGCGTACTTGGAGAAGCGGTCGACCACCGTGAGGATGACGGACTTGCCGCCCACCTTGGGGAGGCCCTCGATGAAGTCCATGGAGATATCAGCCCAGACCTGAGAGGGCACCTCCAAGGGCTGTAGCAGACCAGCCGGCTGCAGTGTCTCCGTCTTGTTGCGCTGGCACGTCACACAAGATCGCACCCGGTCTCGGACCAGGGCCCGATCACCGGGGATGTAGAAGTTGGTGCGGAGACTGTGGAGGGTCTTCTGCACACCCTCGTGGCCGGCCGAGTGTGCCAGCAGCAGAACCTGGTGACGGAGGTCGCCGTGGTCCGGCACAAAGAGACGGCGCCCATGCAGGAGCAAGCCATCCGCGAGGCGCCACGGCTCCTCCAGTTCGCCGGCATCCAGGCGCTGCCGTAGGAGCTGGGCGTCCGGCGCGTCCGCGGTGGCCCTGCGGATGTTGGCAGAGGGAAAAGGAGGGCCCCGAGCGGATGCATAGCGTCGCCCCCTCTGAGTCGCCGATGGCTGCGTCGTGGTCGGCGTCGCGGTGGGACAGGGCGTCGGCCACGGTGTTAAGGCGGCCCGGATGATACTCGACGGTGAAGTCGAAGCCAAAGAGCTTGCTGATCCACTGGTGCTGCGGCACGGTAGACAACCTCTGGTCCAATAAGAACTTGAGACTGTAGTGATCCATGCGAATCCGGAATGACCGGCCCCAAAGATAGGGCCGCCAATGGCGCACGGCCTGCACCAAGCCAATGAACTCCCTCTCATAGGCCGCGAGCTTAAGATGGCGCGCGGCGAAGGGCCTGCTGAAGAACGTGAGCGGTCCATCGCTCTGATGAAGGATAGCGCCGAACCCCACACCGGAGACGTCGCAGTCCACGACGAATGGGCGGTCGAAGTCAGGCATCTGGAGAACGGGACCCGTCGTGAGGCCCCCCTTGAGAGCCTCGAACGCCGCTGTCGCCTCCGCATCCCAGTCAAAGGCGTCGCGACGCAGCAGGAGCGTGAGCGGGGACGCGATGAGGCCGAACTCCCGGATAAATTTCCGGTAGTACCCCGCGAGGCCCAGGAAGCCGCGAAGAGCTCGCGGTGAGTGCGGTGTCGGCCAGGCCGCGACGGCCTCCACCTTGTCGGCGTCCATAGCAACCCCCTCGGCCGAGATGACGTGGCCGAGGTAGGCGATTGAAGGCGTCCCGAACGAGCACTTCGAGCACTTAAGACGATGGCGACGTGCTGAAGGTGATCTGCCCACGAGGCGCTGTAGATAAGAATGTCATCAAAGAAAACGAGCACAAACCGACGCAAGTAGGGGCGGAGGACGTCGTTCATCAAAGCCTGGAAGGTCGCCGGGACGTTGGAGAGGCCAAAAGGCATCACCAAGAACTTGAAGTGGCCATGATGAGTCCGAAATGCCGTCTTGGCGACATCGTCCGGGTGCATCCACACCTGGTGGTAGCCCGATTGGAGGTCGAGCTTGGTGAAGAAGCACGCCCCATGTAGCTCGTCCAGGAGCTCGTCGACCACCGGGATAGGAAACTTGGCCTTGAGTGTCAGGGCATTAAGGGCGCGGTAGTCGATGCAGAAGCGCCACGTGTCGTCCGACTTGCGGACGAGGAGGACCGGCGCCGAAAACGGCGACGTGGAGATCCGGATGATGCCCAAGGCGAGCATGAGCGCGCACTGCCGCTCCAGCTCGTTGTAGGATCGAAAGTATGTCTAGAGGGAGGGTGATTAGACTACTTGACCAATTAAAAACCTATCCTTTTCCCAATTTTAGTCTTTGGCAGATTTTAGCTATCTTAGCACAAGTCAAGCAATCTTAACACAATTCAAGCAAGCATGCAAAGAGTATATGAGCAGCGGAAAGTAAAGCATGCAACTTGCAAGAATGTAAAGGGAAGGGTTTGGATAATTCAAACGCAATTGGAGGCACGGATGTTTTGTCATGGTTCCGATAGGTGGTGCTATCGTACATCCACGTTGATGGAGACTTCAACCCACGAAGGGTAACGGTTGCGCGAGTCCACGAAGGGCTCCACCCACGAAGGGTCCACGAAGAAGCAACCTTGTCTATTCCATCATGGCCATCGCCCACGAAGGACTTGCCTCACTAGCGGTAGATCTTCATGAAGTAGGCGATCTCCTTGCCCTTACAAACTCCTTGGTTCAACTCCACAATCTTGTCGGAGGCTCCCAAATGACACTTAGCCAATCTAGGAGACACCACTCTCCAAGAAGTAACAAATGATGTGTTGATGATGAACTCCTTGCTCTTGTGCTTCAAATGATAGTCTCCCCAACACTCAACTCTCTCTCACAGGATTTGGATTTGGTGGAAAGAAGATTTGAGTGGAAAGCAACTTGGGGAAGGCTAGAGATCAAGATTCATATGGTGGGAATGGAATATCTTGGTCTCAACACATGAGTAGGTGGTTCTCTCTCAGAAAATGTTTATTGAAAGTGTAGATATGTTCTGATGGCTCTCTCCACGAACGAAGAGTGGGTGGAGAGGTATATATAGCCTCCACACAAAAACTAACCGTTACACACAATTTACCAATCTTAGTGAGACCGTTAGGATTTTCGATGGGACTGAGATGCAACTCGGTAGGACCGATACGGTTAGGGTTAGGGCATAACGTAGTCTCGGTGTGACCGATTACACAAACTCGGTGGGACCGATTTTGGTAATAAGCTAACCAGAGAGTTGGTCAGGTAAACTCGGTGGGACCGATTTGCTCATTTCGGTGAGACCGAAATGTTACAAAGGGGAAACAGAGACTTTACATTGCAATCTCGGTGGGACCGATCGCTCATCTCGGTAGGACCGAAACGTTACGAAGGGAAACAGAGAGATTACAACCCCATCTCGGTGTGACCGAGATCCCTATCGGTGAAACCGATTTGCCTAGGGTTTGTGGCAGTGGTTATGACATCTGAACTCGGTGGCGCCGGATAGAAAGAATCGGTGGGGCCGAGTTTGACTTTTGGTTTAGGTCATATGTGGATGTGGGAAGGTAGTTGAGGGTTTTGGAGCATATCACTAAGCACTATGAAGCAAGAACCTCATCAAGCAACACCTCATCCCTCCTTGATAGTATTGGCTTTTTCTATAGACTCAATGTGATCTTGGATCACTAAAATATAAAATGTAGAGTCTTGAGCTTTGAGCTTGAGCCAAACTTTTTGTCCTTAGTATTTCGAGGGGTCCACTTTCCTCATCCATGCCATGCCATTCATTGAGCTTTTCCTGAAATATTAATCTTGGAATAATGTTAGCTCAATGAGCTATATGTTGTTAGGAATTACCAAAACCACCCAGGGATAGTTGCACTTTCACTCGTCCTTTTGCAGCTGGGGATAGCGATAGGGGTGCACTGCAACCGGCGCCGTGCCCGGTAGGAGATGAATGCGGTGATCATACACCCGGCTGGCGGAAGGCCCGAGGCTCGTCGAAGAGGTCGCTGTGTGATGAGGCCTGAACTAGCGAGATGCTAATTCGCGCATGTAGATGGCCCGATCTTTCACGGTACTAGCAGCAGCAACAAGAAATTCCGGTCGAACAAAGATGCAAGACCGTAAGATCAAAAACTTGTGTCGAGTAGATTGGATCGACTCCACACGCAGCAGCAACAAAATCCCCTCGGATCAGCAACAAAGATATTTGGTGTCCCCCAACATGGGACGTTTTCTGTAGTTTTATTGATCTCACGACTAAAACAAATTCTCCCCCGTTACACGGTCGTATGGCCTTTATTTAAGGAGCACGGAGGCTCAAAACGAAACTGACCGGGACTCTTCCTAATAACCGAATACTAGTACGAATCGTACCAGCGCATGACTCTTTTTCTCTCCTAATTAAACTAAACAATATATTAACTAATTAATCATCCGGCCACGCTGATCACAACCAAATAGCTACGTGACCACTACTAGTAGACAGAAAACAAAATAAGACTCTGCTCTCTCACGCGGCTACACAGGAATCAGATTGCCACCTATTTCCAACAAAACACCATCTGTATGGAGGCGTTCTAAAATTGGGCTTCACAGCATCCTTCTTCGGTTTAATTGATGGAACCTCAAAACTAAAAGAGCCAAGTTATAACATGTTCTGGAGATTATCTTTTGCACTAGCGGTCACATCATCCCCTCTCCCTTGAAACGAAGCCGTCCTCGGTTTCGTGATAGCATTGGCGACCTTCCTTTTAACTGAGACGATAACATCATCTTTGATATCATTGGCAAACATCGGCTGTAGCACATGCCGCCTTCCAACATCCCAAAAACAATATGTGTTGGACCTTCCATCATGGGTAGCACGATGATCATATTGCCATGGCCTCCCCAATAACAAGTGGCATGCATTCATTGGCAGAACATCACAGATAACTGTATCGGTGTAATTGTCAACCGAAAAATTGATGCGCACCTTGTGAGTAACTTTCAGTTTGCCCGACTGATATAACCATTCGACGCAGTGTGGTTGTGGGTGCTTCCAGGTTGGTAAAGCAAAAGCATCCACCAAGTCCTTGCTGACTGCATTAGTGTAGCTTCCACCATCGATGATCAACTTGCAATTGGAGTTGTTGATCTTGCACTGAGTCTGAAAAATATTCCAACGCTGCCCCTTATCCTCAATGCGATCCTCTTGCACACGTTGCACCATTAGTGAAGGATATGACTCAGCAGCTTCAAAACTCACAACCACATTTTCAACATCCTTAGATTTTTCACTAGAAGTGTCAGAAACTGCCTCTTCATCACTAGCGGATGCATAGCCATCTCTCGTGAGCAACACTCTTTTCTCATTAGGACATTCACGCTTCATATGTCCCCTTCCTCCACACTTGAAACACTCTATGTCACTAATGCGTCCGGCCGACTGTGCACTAGAATCAACCATCGACAGTCCTGATTTTGAAGCATCCTTTTGCACGGAACCATGAGAGCGATTTGATGACGTCGCCCTGGAGCTAGGACCGACATCCTCACTCTTATATTGCGAGCGTCGCCATGTGTTCAAAGTGCTACTGGGAACTATGTTGACTTGGCGTCGCTTAATTTGTTGTTCCACACGCATAGCTTGGTGCACAAGATCTTGTATGTTGTAGTAGACCACCATCTCAACACGATCTTGCACCTCGACATTTAGCCCGTTAAAGAAACATGCCATGGTCGCCTCCGGATCCTCCGTTGTCCCTGTACGTATCATAAGCAATTCCATCTCCTTGTAATATTCATCAACACTCATATTACCTTGAGAGAGCCGCTGCAACTTGTTGTACATATCTCTTCTATAGTGCTCAGGAACAAAACGCCGCCTCATGAATTCTTTCATCCCTCTCCAAGTCGTGGGCCGATGTCTGGAACGACAAATTCGATTCCACCAAATTAGCGCGTAACCGGTGAACTCAATTCCAGCAAGTTGAACTTTCTTCTCTTCGCTATAATGATGAGCGTCAAAAATTTGATCAACACGCATCTCCCACTCCAGATAGCCTTCAGGTTCGCACTTGCCGGAGAACGACGGAATTGAAATTTTGATGCGGCCAATTCCATCATCCAAAGGAACACGCATAGCTTGACCAACTCGGTCATGCACTCCGCCACGAACGGAAGTTTCAAGACGGGGCTCATAGTGCCGTGGTCGTGGCGCGTACCCTGCTGCCTCATGGTCAACACCGTCATCGAGGCCATCATCTCCAACATGTGGATGTGCCGCCAGACGGCGATCATGCACGCCGGCATGTCCGTCGCGAGCCGGTGGTGCATAATGCAATGGAGCAGCCGGAGCAGTCTGTGGTGGTGCGGAATTCGTTGCCGGCATATTGATGATGTCTGCCAAACCATCGAACCGAGTGATCAGGACATCTATCCTTTTGCCGAGCGCATCATGACATTGCTTGATGTAGTTGCATGTGTGGTCAAAACCATCCCGAATATTTTGCGGAATATCATCCGCATACACTGGACGTACTATTTCTTCAGAATCAGCGATAGCATCACCACCCTTGTTGACCGAGGTTGACATCTTGATCGACACAGTACCGTGAACAACCTTAGCTCTGATACCACTTGATGAGGCCTGAACTAGCGAGATGCTAATTCGCGCATGTAGATGGCCCGATCTTTCACGGTACTAGCAGCAGCAACAAGAAATTCCGGTCGAACAAAGATGCAAGACCGTAAGATCAAAAACTTGTGTCGAGTAGATTGGATCGACTCCACACGCAGCAGCAACAAAATCCCCTCGGATCAGCAACAAAGATATTTGGTGTCCCCCAACATGGGACGTTTTCTGTAGTTTTATTGATCTCACGACTAAAACAAATTCTCCCCCGTTACACGGCCGTATGGCCTTTATTTAAGGAGCACGGAGGCTCAAAACGAAACTGACCGGGACTCTTCCTAATAACCGAATACTAGTACGAATCGTACCAGCGCATGACTCTTTTTCTCTCCTAATTAAACTAAACAATATATTAACTAATTAATCATCCGGCCACGCTGATCACAACCAAATAGCTACGTGACCACTACTAGTAGACAGAAAACAAAATAAGACTCTGCTCTCTCACGCGGCTACACAGGAATCAGATTGCCACCTATTTCCAACAAAACACCATCTGTATGGAGGCGTTCTAAAATTGGGCTTCACAGCATCCTTCTTCGGTTTAATTGATGGAACCTCAAAACTAAAAGAGCCAAGTTGTAACATGTTCTGGAGATTATCTTTTGCACTAGCGGTCACATCACTGTGCTGCTGCAGGAGGTGATCCAATAGTGGGTGCTCGGGCTCGGCGGCGGTCACGGCCAGCTGCAGCTGCGGCGTCGCTGGTGAGGCGCCCTCCCACCGGACGCGGCGACCCAGGCGCCAGAAGGTCATCGTCAGGGTGTCGAAGTCCCAGAGGATGGGACCGAGGGTCCGCAAGAAGTCGACGCCGAGGATGAAGTCGAAGCAGCCCAAGTCGATGCCGGCGCACGTGATAGTGAGGTGCTCGTCGCCGATGGTGATGGGCATGTTCCGTGCCAGCCCATGGCGCCGGAGGCGGTCGCCGTTAGCCACCATGACCCGAAGTTGCTCCCCGCCCGAGCGCTAAGTGCCGCATGGTAGCCTTGGGCAGGAAGTTATGCGTGGAGCCTGTATCCAGGAGGGCCACCAGGCGCTCGTCGTGAATCATCACCGGCAAGAGCATAGTCCGCTCGTCGCGGATGCCGGCAAATGCATGGAGCGAGAAGACGAGCGCCGTCGCCGGAGCGGGCGCGGGGGCGGCCTCTGCAGCAGCTGGTGGCGGCAACTCGCCGAGCGCGTCGGCGGGTGTGTCCTCCTCGACGTAGTCGGCCGCCTCCAAGTAGAAGATGCGCGGGCAGACGTGGCCCGACACGTAGGGCTCATCGCAGTTATAGCAAAGCCCCTAGCGACGTCGCTCGAGCTGCTCGGCCGGAGAGAGTCGGCGGAAGGGCCGCGTCGTGGCCGGAGCGAGCGGCCGGGGGCGGCCGGCCCGGGACAGGTGGTGTCGGGGGTGGCCTGGTGGGCTGTCGGCCATCCTGGGTCGGTGCCGCTTGCTGCAAGGCCTGCGCGCGACGCTCGAAGGCGCGGGCGTAGTACATGGCCGTCTGGAGGTCCTGGGGTCCCCGAAGCTCCATGTCCACGCGGATGTGATCCGACAGACCGCCGACGAAGAGCTCGGCGCGCTGCTGAGTCGTCACGCCCGGCGCGTGGCACGCTAGATCCTGGAAACGGTCGGCGAAGTCCTGCACCGTGGAGGTGAAGGGGAGGCGGCCGAGTTCCGCCAGCCGGCCCACGCGTATCGGCGGCCCGAAGTGAAGGAGGCATAGCTCGCGAAAGCGCTCCCATGGGGGCATGCCGCCCTCGTCCTGCTCGAGGGCGTAGTACCACGTCTGTGCGGCGCCCCGGAGGTGATAAGAGGCGAGCCAGGTGCGGTCCGACGCGAGCGTGCGTTGCCCCCGGAAGAATTGCTCACATTGGTTGAGCCAGTTGAGGGGGTCCTCGGTGTCGTCATAGGCGGCGAAGTCAAGCTTGGCGAAGCGTGGCGGTGTCTGAGCATGATCGCCGTGAGCGTACGGCTCGGCGGTATGGAGCAGCGAAGAAGATGGCGCCGGCCCGGTGTGCACAGGGGGTCCCCCGTGAAATGGTGGCCCGCCGTACGGCAGGGTAGGCGCCGGCTGTTCCCCGGCCATAGTATAGACAGGCGGCGGTGACGACCCGGCCAACCAGGCGGAAGCTGGGATGGCGAGGGCGGGAACCGAACCTGCTGGATCGGAACGCCCGCCGGCGCGGTCGTAGCCGGCCCGGTGGGCGGCGGTGGCGCCTGCAGCTGCGGCTGCGTGGGGGTGCCGGACGCGGCGGAAACCGCGGTGGCCGGGGACGGCCACGCGGGCCATAGTGGGGTGGTGGCTGCAGCTGCAGCTGGGGCTGCAGCGTCCCGACCAGCACTGCGGAGGCCCCCGGGAGCGGCGGCTGCCAGGGTAGGAGAAGGGGCCCGGTGGCGGCGGCGGTTGGCGCAGCCGGTGATGGCCCGTAGGGGCCCGCTAGGTATAGGTGGATGCCTTGAACCGCGGTGGCAAGATCGCGGATTGCGCCGGTGACCTCCTTCGGAGAGAAAACGGCGGCGACCGGTGCGGCGGTGGTGACGGGCACCGGCGCCTGAGGCGCGCTGGCCGTTATGGACAGCGGGGCGGTGAGCAGCGGGAGGGATGGGGTGGGCGGCGGCGAAGACATGATCGCAACCGGGTCTAGCCCGGAGGTTGTAGGGGAAGGAGGGAGCTGGACGTGGTCGAACACGCGGCCGCCGGCGGCTGGGCGCCGTCATGCGCGAGGGAGGAGGCGGCAACGCTGGCAGGAGGCGGCTAGGGTTTAGGGTTCCGGCTCCTCAGGGAGCCGGCCAATAGAATTGTCTTATTGGTTGATTTCTAAAAGAGTCTTTACAGCTGTTTATATAACCACGATGCTAATAAAAATAAGATGAGTTTTGGGCTAAGCCCCTAACTAAACGCGCCCAGCGGGCCTCCTCCGGGTATAAGTTACCCCGGTCATAACAAACATTTAATGTAGTTAACAGATGGTTCTTATATGACCTCATGAGTTTGACTCGGCATATGCCTAATGCCTTTATTTAGGATGCCTTGAATATTTACGTTTCACATCCTTAAGAAACGTCTGTATGGCGTGCAGTACTTATGGTTGCAAATTAAGT
The DNA here is from genome assembly GCA_032464435.1 of Aegilops umbellulata. NCBI lineage: Eukaryota > Viridiplantae > Streptophyta > Magnoliopsida > Poales > Poaceae > Aegilops > Aegilops umbellulata. Next base: position 164,351,976 of record CP136055.1, on the reverse strand, counting down.
GCTGCAGGAACTTCTGATGAAATTTATATTCACCAATTAGCTGTCACATTTGAAGAGGCAACCAACTACTGTAAATCTGAAGTGGCGTGTACAAGCAACGGAGAAGTTTTCCTCTTCCACGACATGACAAAATTCTCCCAAACTTTATTGTTCTTCCTTATGTGTATTTGTATTTGTTGAGAAATAACTATTTGCAACTTTTCCATCCTTTATCTGCTTGCATATCTGTGTCTCGGGTTGTGTTTGTAGAGTGGGTCATTCAACCTATGGACACAAATGTTGTTTTTCTCTGTAAGAGGAAGAAAGATCAATAAATATACTTTATTTTTATAACATTAGCTTATCTTACTTATGTTGCTTACTCTTGGATTTATTTCAGTGTGCTCACTTGTGATTGTATAAACTTATCTATGATAATCAGTTCTGAACGTTTATTTTTGCCAACAATTTTAACCATTCTCATATTTAAGTGAATGATATCAATAATTGAAGGCCTAGGTGTGTTATGAAGTGAAGCTGGAGATAGTTCATGACTTTTTTCACACCTGCACAGTGGATCTATGCAACTTGTGTTGAAGATAAACCTATTGTTTTCAGATGTTTCCATTACCTATGCCGCTTTATGCTTATCTTTGTACTGCTATGTTCAAAGTTTTAATGTCCTTACTTGAAAGGGTACCCTGGACGTACAGTTGTCCTTTATGGTATAAGGGCATAGGGCCCCCATTGGCCCAGATGGTTGTCGATTTGCTGTTTGTTCCAAACTATTTTAAAGGATTGACACACTATTTTTAATCTGTCCTTGTTTTTCTAAATCTTGAAGTGTTCATAAATGTTAATAATGAGAACGAGTTTCCATTTCTTCACAATTGATGGTTGATGTCAGTGTCCGCTGTGTTGTTCAGATCCCAGGAGAGTGAAGCTGCTTATCCAAAATGAGCGCAAAGAATTAATTATCAGTTAACTGCCTCTAGTTGTGCTGCAACATGCAAGACGAGTTACATTTTTCGGACACGGTAAAGTTCTGATGCTCATGTTCACAATAAAACATTGTATGTGAGCAGATGTGGTAAGTTCATTTAACTTTCTTTTTTGGAGGGAAAATTAGTTGAACTTAACATAGAAGAATGTTCACATGCAGAGAATCTCAAAACCTTCAGTTTCATGATTGCCGTGTAATGCTCTTATAACTATCACAGTGAACTGGCTTGAGGGCAACAAGCTTGACTTGGTTGTACAAACTCTTATGGATCCAAAGTTACAAACATATTATAAACAATTTGTACGGTATAACTTTAAAGTCTTAATCTCCTAACTTTTAACCACAAAATTATCGACTCGACTTATTTTGCTCTCTCACATGGTACAACAATAGATATTATTACCCAATGCTATTGTACAACAGTATTACATAGTAAATAGATACAAAGAACTGTGACATAACATTGGTAGCTCATGTCCAAGGACCTTTACAGCAATGAGTCTGTCTTTGCAGGTAGCCTCCTGAAGAAGTTTACTGGCGCTGCGGGCACCTTGTGGCGAAACCGTGGGTGCCTCATCCAGAAGAACCCAAGGCAGAGCGCAATCACTTGAAATGGTGTAATATACAGTATAATTGCAGCGAACAGGCAAAATAATAAGAACATAGCTGTTGCTCTTGGGTCCCTCCAGCTCAGCAGTGACTGCAATCTCTCACCCTGAGTTGCGATGTCGCCAACAACTGTCTGTATCCTGCCTGCAACGTGTCGTAGCCTGTCATACCTCATCCTAATCAGGTCAGCGCTCTTCGAGGTTGGGAACGTGTCAAATTCCTCATCAAGCTCGTCTGGATGAGCAACATCCGCATAAGATATCCTTGTGTTCATATGTGGTGGGACACGTGGCCGGAACCGATAATTCCACAACCCAATCAAGAACATGTAGAGGAAGATCGTCGGAAGGATAAGGTCTGGATAGAAGACGAGCATGATGAAGAGTACATGGACCAAGACTGTGGTGACTGGGTTTTTCCACTGGCAAACGTCACCAAACCACTTCCCTGCAGCAATGAATCCAGAGAAGACTTGCATCAGACGGAAGAAGTTTGCTTTGCTTCGCCGCATGCTCCACAGGTGAGAGCGTGCGTCTGACATGAACTCAACAACTTCCCTGCGAACTGGTGGTTCCATGCGCCCCAGGCGCTGTGCAACAAGCTGCACAGCCTGGTGGCGCAGCATTTCCTGCTGGACTATTGACAGTGGCTGGGCGTAGTGCATCTTGGGCAAGAGAGGACGTGAGTATGTAAGGAACACATTGAGCAGGGATGTGACTGAGAACCTGATAGCAAGGTGGATTTCACCCATCTTTTTAACACCTGATGGGTGGAGGACAAGCAGTGGATATGTGTGCGTGTACACCCGCCTAGTCTCAAGGGTTGAGATCCTGATTCGGACTTTCCCAATGGGTTTATCCATATGACTGGGGGAGCTGCTGCTGTGGCTATGACTCTGGTTGTGGCTGTGGCTGTGATTGTTGTTGTTGTCTCCCCCTATGTGGCAGTTGTCAAATAGACCAATGGTGAGTACTGTTCCATGGTCAAAGACATCCCATGTATACTGCTCATTGAACCGAGGATTCAAGTTGTCAACAATTGTGCGTGTCCGCACCCATTTATGACCATACTTGGCAACACAATATGGATCACATGACCCCCTTTCTTGCCTGGTCTTTGTTGGGTTGAGGCCATTTGCACTTAGAATCCCAACTTCAAGCAACCCAATTGGTGGCTTCCACAACTGCTTCATTGTTGGCCGGAGATCGCTACAATACTGTGTTGACTCATCAAGCACATGATAACCACCTTCAAGGCAAATACGAAGGTTCACCTTTGCGTAGAATTTGTCTTCCTTTAGCTGGTTCACATCAATCAGTCCTGGCCTTCTGAGATCGAACCACAATGGACGTACTACTGCCTTGTGGTCAGCCCTCTTTTGAATCCTTGCGAGAGGTATCATAGTTTCACCAATCACCTCATCTTTGTTCTGTGCAACACGATTTTCTATTTGTATGATCAAGTCATCCTCAAAAGGCTCTGCTGCGACAAACATCATTTCTTCATTCCACATGAAGTTCTTGGTTGGTGAGCGAACTTGCCTTGTCTTCAGTAGTTGGTGACCCAGCCTCACCTTTACAAACACATCAGGTATGTGGTGGTGTTCCATTGTGAATATATCCTGTGCCTCAATTACATTGACCCTGACGTACCACATTCTCGGTGTAGGGTAGACCTTTCCACGGATATAGTTGTGAAGATGGGAATCTATTGGTGTTGTTCCTGCATGAATGGCACTTGGGAAGCATTCATCTGCTTGGGTTCCGTACCAGACTGCAAGCATCAACTCCCCTCTGTCCCTCATCCCATCCTTGCCCATAAGGCGATACCACTCTGGCGCCAATGGGCTGTCAGGAGGGACCCTTACAGGTACCTCATTCAGGTCAAGCATCACCCGACCGACATAGTCATCCCGAAGGATGTCCTTGTCCTTGACAACAACTTCAAGTGTCGATGACTGCACTACTTCTTTAGGGAAGGCAAACACCTCATCCCACTCAGGCCTCTGGTTCTTCTCAAAGAACTTTGTTTTCATTTTGTAGTTGCCAAGGTGCACCTCAACATAAGGGTCAAGACTCCCAGTGAGGTCCATGTGGGGCAGTTCACGGGCCTTGACGACACGCACAAAGAGGATTTGCATCTTCTCGACAAGGTCATATGCCCCAGCCTTCTCACCAGGCATCACCCGGCCGTGAATAATACGCCCACCACCAAGCGTTGGGCTTGTCTCCTTGAGCTGAAAGTCTACAGGCTGCTGTGGACCTGCGGAATACATCCTTGCTACCTGAGGGGCTTCAGTTTTCATCCCTGCAGCAGAGTAGCTTCTCTGTTGCTGCTCTCCATATGAACCCTGACCTTGTGCGTAGTATTGCTGTCCGGCCATGGGTGGTGGACGCTGCTGCTGTTCCCGTGGCAAGTGTTGGAATTGTCTGACTTGATTTATCCTGGTGTCTTGGAAAGGATTTGGGATAGCATTGGCGACAGCCTGCTCTTGGGCAGTGGTGGGCGTGCTTGCGAAATCAAAATCCTGACCTGGAGCAGACACCCTCACAGACGGATCATCTGTAAGGAAAACTCTGAGGCCAAGCTCACCACGTGCACGTGATAAGATGGTGCGCTTCTCCAGGGGATAATGCAGGGGCGCAGCATCAGCTTGGCTGACAAAGGATGTGCCGGAGATGCGAACCTTGCCGAGGCAAGTCTTGTTGTTGCTGGCGCGGTTTGCATGGTACACATACGCCTCGAGTTCTTTCTCTTGGAGGCGAGATGGATCTGATATGTTGAAGAAGAACTGCTCGTTCCAGACAGGGTTGATGTCGCTGTCTTTGATGGCCGTGCGAAACTTCTGGCCATCAAATTCAACCTCTACAAAGGCATTGGCTGTGCCCTGCTCCTTAGGGAGGAGGTCATGAGCACTGACAACCTCAACGCCAAGCTTTAGATTGTTCATCATGATGGCGCGCCACCACTGTTATTCTGAAACAAGAAGCGGCATATGTATTTAGAAATATGTCGGTGCAAAACTTGAGCAGATTGTAACTGCCAGTTGGACCACTGTTGTATGTTGCAGCAAGGGAGAAAATGCACATGGCATTAAGGAAGAAAGTTGTGCAAGCTGGAAGTAGTTGGTTGGAGAAATATTCTTTATTGTCTATGCCGACAAGTTTTTTTACTTTGGCCCATCTACCAAGGAATCAACTTTGCTACTATTAGTAGTATAGGAATCCACGGAATCATATAGGAGTATCAGGTAGAGTATTTAGTACTAAAAGTTGCAATAACTGGTCTCGCCAAAAATACTTGGCCCCCAGGAATCGAATCGAATCAAATCAAATATTGGTACTAGCAGGAATCCGTGGTCTGTTTGAAGATATCAGACACTGAAAGGTGAAAAGGAAATATTCGTGGTGATGCCCATGAATACTTTGTCCCAAGGAACCAAAGATTGGTATCATGAATATGCTGGACGTGACAAGCATATCGGGCACTAAAAGTTTACTAGAAAGTGTTGACAACAACACAGTATAAACAAGGAAAGTGTTTTTGATTTCTGCAGATCCCATTTGGTACATAGCTTCCGATTCCTGCCTCTATTGTGTGTGATTGGTGTATTGTATTGTGCTTCAAGTCTTTGGAGCTTGTAACTGGGGCAATCATTTACCCATCAAGTGTTCCTTTCCCAGGCAATGCAAAATGGTGATGACATGTGAGGAGGTAGACCTAATCACAGATTTTTAAATTCAAAAAATCCAGACAATTGCATGGATAAGAATAATGTGGTGATACAAGCAAGGTGTGGCCAGCAATTGGTGATAGACCAGACATGTGTGCGGGGATAGCGAGAGGCCACCGGCCGCTTCCTTTCTGATTGAGACGTCCATTGCAATCACACAGGATTGCAAATCAACAGCACCAAAAGAAAAGGGGTATGCAGACATGGAACGGGTTAGGTCCTATAGTGACTACTATGCCTATGACTCTGTGCATCACTCGATGTAGAGGCTGAGGGTATTCCCCTCGTTTCGAGAAAAAAAAGTGACTACTATGCCTATGAGGGTTATCGAGTTTTAGAACCTAACAGATGCAATATTTTTTTATATAAAAAAGGCACAAGGTCTGTTTGCTTGGAAGACGCAAACTCAGCAAGAATAGGTGATGGCACCAAAGGCAAAAATGAAGCAGCACAAGTCACACGTCAGAAAAGTAGCGTCTGAATTATTCAATTGAACACTTATGGGATGTGGGTACATCATGGACCAAAAGGTAGGCAGGTGATGGGGCTTGGCTATGAGATATGGCCATTGAGAGCTTGGGGAAGTTGTCCATGATGTTGAGTCCAACGGATATCAGAATCAGGCAATAAATACCACCAAATCCATTGGTATCACCGGAGAATTCGGCAACTTCATTAAACAGATCATTAATTGCTACTACTACTACTACAAGCAGCATGCCAGACGAGGGAGTAGATCTAGATTGAGAAGACCAAAAATCATATGTAGCTTTTTCAAGGGCCGCAAATTGGAACAAGAAGAACTTGGACTCCTTTTGCACTTACGTAGAATTTTTTAGTTTCCCCACGATAGCCTGTTTATAGTGCATGATTTTCACAAGAACATTAGGGACAAGCTTCTATCTATCTATAGGACTATACTAGTAACAAATAGGGCGCAAACCAGTTGTGATGGTGAATCCGCAACCCAGATGGTTTCTCATCCCTAAACAACCATGCCTCACACAGTAATAACAGTAGAAATGGGACTCTCAAGTTTTGGATCCAGACATGGCGACCAAAACTCATGAGCAGTCAAACTTGAGCAAATCCAATAAAGAACTAGCGAAGAAGAAAAGGGAGCAGACTAAGCTTGAACTATCTATCATCCATCCATCATGGCCAAAGACAGCACAGGAAACTGAGAGAGACAAAAGCTTTGCAAATTATATAGAGACGGAGCAAGTAGTGACCTTTGATGTTGCTCAGGCAGGCAGCATGCAGCTCGACCTTGATTCGAAGAAGAAGAGAGGAGCGGCCGGACTATCCGCTGCGAGGACAGCGCACAGAGGGAGAGGGAGAGGGAGAGGGAGGAAGAGGGGGTCAAGTTGTTGGGTGCGAGAAACACATTGTTTGGCTGTGCTTCTTGTGGCCTGCTGCTGCTTGTAGCGTGGTTGTTGGGTGCAGTTGCCGTGTTGGATTAGCGGATGTTTTAATTGGGGTGGAACGGGAGGAAACGGAGCGTATGAACCGTCAAAGACAGATTGATAGCAAAAGGCCAACGCATAGTTTTTCTTCTTTTTGTGGAAAGAAGTCCACATAACCCCCTCATGTTTCAGGAATCGGCTAATTAACCCCCTCAACTACGAAACCAGATATTTAACCCCCTGATGTTTACAAAACCAGATGAATCACCCCACACCCTGTCATAAGCTGTTTCATTAGCGGTTTTGCAACCTAGCATGAGTCAACGAGCTGAGGTGAACATTGTGCCTTACATGTCAGAGACTCAAATATATCTCCCCTACTATAACGCGACTCGTACCGCCTGGCGGTGCTCCTCCCGCTGTTTCCGTCGGTGGCGGCAGCGACGAGCAGTAGCAGGAGTATGTGTGCAAGTTCTCTAGCGTAGCTGCATCGAGGTAGATGGCAACTCAACGCCTTGGCCGAAACTTGCCGAGCTCCACGAGGTCATGTCGACGGCAACGGGAATGCCTGCCAGACCTGGAGGCAGCAAGCGACGGAGCTCGGAGCGGCCAAGGCGCCCGCCGCCACCCGAGATGGATGGCAGCACAACGTCCTTGCCGGAACTCGCCGAGCTCTGCGAGTTCATGTCTTGGACGATGACAGCAGGAGAAGGCCTGCACGGAGCTGGACGCAGCAAGCAACGGAGCCGAAAGCGACCATGGCGCCAGCCAAGGAAGACGAGAACGAACGCGCGCAAGGGCCATGCGTGGGGTGGGTAATAGCAGTTGGAGTAATGCTTGTGGCGATCCGACCGTTTCGAGTCCCACGCGCATGGGACTACTAGTGCTAAATCGATCGAAGCAAGGATCGATCAGGAGCATGTGTATGTGCATGTGTTGTTTTCTGGCCAGCGGCAAAGACCGATCAGCGGACTCTGGCGCCTTGCTCCTGTGTACGCATGTGTTGCTAACTGATCACGGATAGATCAAGCTAGCCACATAGGAAGCGGAATCGTCAGCGTACTTTGTGTCTCAGCGGAGAGTACTCAACGGTGTGTAGCTTGCCCAATAATGTGAAGACGAATATGGCGACTGCAGCTGTACAAGAACGTCTGTGTGCGGCAGGCGGCAGCATGGAGGCGACCGAAGGTAACTTAGTCTGGTCAGGTCTGAAGGCGGTGGGAGTTGCAACATCAGTTAGCGGTGGGGATTCGGACGGCGAGGAAGCACAACCCGAAACGACGGCGGCACCGTGGCAGCCTAGGCCAGCCACGTGGACAAAACCACTCTCAAAACCACTTCTAAATCTCTTAGGGGGTGTTTTGAATGGTTTTGTAAAGTTTAGGGGGTGATATACATGGTTTTGGAGTTGAGGGGGTTAAGTAGCCGGTTCCTGAAACCTAGGGGGGTATCTGGACTTCTTTCTCTTTTTGTGTGTGTGTGCAGGAAAGGCCAAGACATGGTTTAATACCCGCCGAGAAAGAAAATATATGGGGCTTGCCTGCTCCCGTCCCCTGCTCCCATCCGACGGCTGCGCAGCTTATCTCTATCCACGCCTCTTTTCCAGCGAAAGAAAACACATTAAAAAGAACCTCGTATTCTCTCTCTGTTATCTATCCGTAATACTTGGCACAACTTATCTCCACCCACGTCCCTTTTCCAGCAAAAGAAAAACATTAAAAAAACTCGTATTCTCTCTTTGTTATCTGTCCGTAATACCTGGCAAGACTCCCGCTGCACTAATCTGGAGGGAAAATGAGGCTAATCTCAATTTTTGCCGCCAACATACAAAACAAAGAGGTTTGGGCGCCAAACCTCTTAGACCTTTGTTAATCCAGACGAAAACACATATATTCCTGATTATCCATATATGAAACACGCAAATCTCACTATCACCCACATCAATCAGGAACAAGATCCTTGGCAGAAGCACATCAAACAAGTTCAATATCAGGCGGAAGAAGGAAATTCACAAGGCTAAGATGCATCAATCGGGCAGAAGCAAGGCGACCTAGGGAGTGAAGGAAAGGGGCATCTTGTTCCCCATGGCTTCTTCAAGCATCGGTCCTCGAATCCATGAGGACGGTGATGAATCTCAGGGACCAAAAGTATAGTCTTCTTGATCTCTTTTCGTTGTTCTTTTCCTTGTAGAATCTATTGATTAATTTTCCCTGCTGATAAAGATAAAAAATGCCTTCATGATTGCAGAATGTTAATTCTTCGTGATGAAAACAAAATTGAAAATGTCGATCATGATCATAAAACATCTGTGTTGCTTCGTATAGGATGATACAGCTTATGGATCGGTTACAATTATACTAGCCTTATGCCTGGTACACGAAGAAACTGCACATGTCAAAATAGATGCTTAATACTCGGTTAATACTCCAGTTAGCATATTGTAATAAAACAGCAGCCCGTGCATATTAGTCTACATTGTTTGATAATACTGTTATGAAATGGGTAATCTTTTCTTAATCCTTGTTTCATAAATCCAGTCGAATTACGCATGGTAAGCACAATACAACATATGTGAAAATGTGCATTAACAAAATTGAATACTAATTCATACTGGATGTGCAAGAAAATGTTGCAACAAATTGTACTGACAACAGGTTACCAAAGATTGACATGACATTTTTATCGGAAGAGGAGGCCTACTCATTTTATAACAAATATGCAAAAGCTACTGGTTTTAGCATCCGAAGAGGGAGTCACCATAAAGTGAAGAATACTACTGTAATACGACAACGGACATTTACGTGCTCCCGTCAAGGTATGGGTTGCTTGTATTTTGTTTTGGTTACACTACTATTACTTTTGGTTTCACTAAGATAATTGCTTTAATTGACAGGATTCCGTGCTGAAGATAGCAGAGATGATTCTTTCAGTTACAGTAGGCCCGAAACACGATGTGGTTGCCAAGCCCATATGAAGATAAGTCTCAAAAATGGATTATATTATGTGTACAAAATTGAGGCAGCACATAACCATCCTCTTGCTACCGGAGACATGGCCCTATACTTAAGATCCCAAAGGAAAGTCACAGAAGCACAAATAGCAAACGCTGAAGTGGCAAAGTCTGTGGGCATTTCAAATAAAGCAACTATAGATCTTATGGCCAAAGAAGCATGTGGACTTCCAAATCTTGGGTTTGCACCGGAAGATATGAAAAATTGTTTGTACTCTCTAAGAGAACACTGCAAGCAAAGAAAGGAGACACAGGGGGAGTGCTAGAATACATGGAGAAGAAGGTAAAAGAAGATGCCAATTTTTCTATTCCATTCAAGTTGAGGAGGATGATCTGATAACTAATATTTCTGGGCTGATTCCAAAATGATATCAGACTATGCAATGTTTGATGATGTTATATGCTTTGACACCACTTATAGGAAACTAGATGATGGGCGTCCCTTTGGTTTGATTGTTGGGGTGAATAATCACAAGAGAACTATGGTCTTTGGTGCTACACTTCTCTATGATGAAATTGCTGAAAGTTTTGGTTGGCTTTTTAGAACATTTCTAACAGCTATGTCTGGGAAACATCTAAGGACTTGTGCAGAATGTTTATCCACATAGCTGCTCGCGCCGCAGAGTCCGATGAAACATATGATATGGCTGCTAAATGTGCAGAGCAGCTAGCACAAGATGTGTGTTAAGCTTCATGCACTAGCCAACGCAACCAAAAGTCCGAACTGAAGGAAAGGGCTAGTGCAATCCACATATACTGTAACAATGTGGAGCAAAGCTTGAAAATTAGAGTTGATCCAGACCCAAATCCGGATTTGGGTGACTCCTCTGTTTCGCAAGGTATATAGTTATATACTATACTACTAGTTGCATAGAGTATTTTTAAAGTAAGACTGACATTTAACTATACGGTTGCAGGTCCGAACATCGACTCTACTAGAGTTTTAAAGCATAACGAGGGGCTTCACATGCCAAGAGGTATGAAGGTCAAGGAGAAGACTGTACGAGGATCAGCGAGACCCGTTGGTGGCTTGGAGAAAGCAAAAACAACAAAGAAAAAGAAGATAGATGATTCTTTACAACTACAACCTGAAATGCCTTTCACAAATCAAATGCCTACGTATAACCCAATCTTAATGGTATAAGAAGTCGAAGCTTTTTGACTTTATCTCCTTTTTCAAACTTCAACCACACTAAGTTTTGCTATTAATCTTCATAGGGTCAATTCAGAGAAAATATTGTACCAGGATCAGCAAGACCCGTTGGTGGCTTGGAGAAAGCAAAAACAAAGAAGAAAAAGAAGACAGTCAATTCTTTACAAGAACGACCTGAAATGCCTTTGACAAACCAAATGCCTGGGTATCTACCATAGTACAACCCAACCCAAATGGTATAACAAGTGTAATTTTAAAACTATTTCTCATTTTCAATCATCTATGACCTAAGCTTTCCTATTTATTTGCATAGGGTCATCTGGGAGCTCCGCCAAATCATGTGTACCCCTATTTGGTTTGTCGACCCCTACGATGATGTCAGGACAAAATATATTATTCTTCCAACAACAGACTCCTACCAGTGGTACTTCTATCCCTATGATGATGGCAGGACAGAATCTACCATTCTTCCAGCAACAGAATCCCACCATTGGTACCTCTAGCCCTATGATGATGCCAGGACAAAATCTATCATTTTCTTAGCAGCAGACTCCTACCAGTGGTACTTCTACCCCTATGATGATGCCTGGACAGAATCTATCAATTTTGCAACAACAAAATTCTACCATTGGTACCTCTACCCCGACGATGATGCCAGGACAAAATCTACCATTCCCCCAACAACAAAAGCCAGCTTAATCAATGTTATAGATTTTTTTTCATGTAATTGTTTGCAATTCTATTAGAACCTACGACTGTATGACCAAGGATTAAAGGAGATTATCTATATTACCCAACAATTTATTGAATAAGCAATTCGTGACCGTGATAAATATAAAAATAGTCTTATCTGTCATGTATTGAATAGGCTTGGTTAGCATCAGATACAAACAGTACTATTACCAACATCATAGATTTGTTTGTCTAACCTGACAAACAAATAGTCCATCAGTACGGTAATGGAGCGGCACTATGACCTGGATGAGGATCAGCCCAACCAAACGACTTTCCATGCATCGATCGAAGGAGTAGCTTGTTCACTCAGTTGAACCATCTTCTGGCCTCATCGTGTATGCAAATATCACCACCACCTGCTAATTAAATTTCAATTTATTCAACCAGTACACAACATCATCAGCATTTTGTGCAATGCAAGATATTCCCATGTATTTTGTTGTCTCTAAAATTAAATATCTTTTAAGAAATATATCAAATTGAGCATCTTCAGTACACAGAAAACAGTGACTGAATTGAATTATCAACTAAAACTCAGCTAGTTGGGTATCCAGGACATTTAGAAACTAATTTCGGTCTATAATTTTGCACTAACATAATTTGGGCTTTTAACGAATCACTGTATGGAACAAATTAATGTGCAAGGCCCCCATGTGCTCATGTGCATTTGTGCTCAATTGGTAGTAGCTAGCTGTTGACTTGCTCAGATGTGAACTGAATGACGAAGAAATAGAGGAGACATCTGTATTCTGCACAAAACAGTAGAAAGGAGGATGAAAGCGAACAAGGGTGAGTTGCCGTACTGACCATGGCGCATAGCAAGTCGAGGTCGGCAGCCGCGTGAACGGTGTCGCGGCCCCGAAGACCCGCTGTGTGGCGGCCGCCCTCGTCGCTCGCCGCGGCCTCCGCCCTGCCACCGCCGCCGTGCTCTTGAGTGGCGGCACAACATCCACCACCACCTCCACTATCCAGACCCGAGCTCCACCATGGCTGTCCCCTCGCAGGCAACTCCAAGACCTGGCGTTTGGCGCGACGACGAATCAAGAGGAGGAGACGGTCTTGCAGCGGCAGAGGCCGCAATCTGGGACGGGCATGGCGCCATAGCTGCGGCGGCGGGATGGGGCTACAGCCGATCCACTCGGGTTTGCCGCGCCCCTCCTTTCACACCGGCGGACCTCCCGCTGGAGGCCGCGATGACGGGACGGGGCTGCAGCCGATCCACTCGATTCCTCCACTTCTCACGGTCGACTGTCAGCACGGAAGGCGAAAGAGGAGCGAATACGTATCGAAGCAAAGGGAAATATGGGAGTTTCGTGGGTTTTTTTGGCCAGAAAAAGACAACACGGGAAGGGAAATAGCGCCAGCCACCCGATGAAGAATTAGCGAAGGGGACATGGATGGGAGCACGGCACGGGAGCAGGAAAGGCCAAGACATGGTTTAATACCCGCCGAGAAAGAAAATATACGGTGCGTGCCTCTCGTAGGATCATTTTGTTGTTATTATAAAAAAGGGTCATTTGCATTTCTGCCCCTAACTCGAACCACCTACTCAGATTTGTCCCTAATTTCAAAGCATGCTCAAATTTGCCCTTCTGCCGTTAAGTCACTACTCAGAAATGCCCTTCCGTCCAGTCAAAGGCCTTTGACCGTCAAAGGCCCATGTGTACTGTAGCAGACGGAAAGTGCTACAATATTGGACGGAAAGTGCTACAGTACTGTACGGAAGGGCATTTTTGAGTAGTGACTTAACGGCGGAGGGGCAAATTTGAGCATGCTTCAAAATTAGGGGCAATGAGTAATGGCTTCGAGTTAGGGACACAAATGTAAATGTCCCTTTTTAAAAAATGCATGTGGCAACATGGCACAGTGTGTTGCACTGCGTGTGCAATATAACTTATATATAAGGAAACCACCGTCTCAACATATTTATTTGGCACCACTCTGGCCATGATCTACTCCAACTCCAATTTTTCAACGTTTATTAAATCGAGCTTTCGTTTGTCGCGGTACTGAATTTTCACAGGAAAATCTTTACGAGATTGATAGAGAGTTGTTGCTAACCATGGCCTATTTCGTGCTGAACGCTTTACGGTCATGGGCGCTCCGCCGCAGTTGTTAGTACTAGGTTCTAGTGAGGAGTAGTTCTCTGCCAAAATGGCCGGCTAAGGGCATCTCCAACGGCAATTTATAAATTTTCTTCCGCATCCGTTCGTGGGTCGGCGAATCAGTCCGCGGACACGGATATGGGAGGTCGCCATTCAACCGCAGTCGCATACATCCGGCCTTTCTTATTTTTGTAAGTCCGCATGATCAAATATATATACATAGGGTGTAAACGTTCAAATAGCCGCATGCAGCAGTATTTTAAACTTTAAAAAGTTCAAATATACATCCCAACATTGTTTTCCCCTTTAACCGCCAACTGATGCTTAATCAGATCTTTCTTCGGCTGCCCGTGAGTTGGTCGATATCGAATTTGTTGATGCATTTAAATAAACTCTTTAAATGTAGCCGGATTTTGGTCTGAAAGTTAGATAGGATCATCGCGTTCTCAAATTTTAGAGTTGCGGCAGCATCGTCACCCTCATCCTCGACGATCATGTTGTGCATGATCAGACAACATGTCATCACCTCCCACAAGGTCTTCGGATCCCATTATTTAGCAGGTCCATGAACAACGTAAAACGGCCCCGCAGAACTCCAAATGCCCCCTCGACATCCTTTCTAGCTGCTTCTTGTCTTTGAGCAAAGTGAGCATTTTTCTGGTCAATTAGGTTAGAGTTGGGGTTGACAAAGGTAGCCCACAGAGGATAGGTACCGTCAACCAGATAGTAGCCCATGTTGTACTCATGTCCATCGACAATATAGTGGCAAGGAGGAGCTTTTCCTTCAGTTAGCCTCGCAAACAACGGTGATCGCTGCAGCACATTGATGTCATTGTGAGAGCCGGGCATGCCAAAGAAAGCATGCCAAATCCAAATATCTTGTGATGCAACTGCTTCAAGAATTATGGTGGGCATCTTAACATGACCCTGATATTGCCCTTGTAAAGCCTTCGGGAAGTTTTTCCATTTCCAATGCATGCAATCAAGAAATCCAAGCAAACTTGACCACCCTCTTGCTTCTGGGATTTCGAAGAGCCTCTCGGTGTCTGCCACAGTTGGTTCTCTTAGGTACTGAGGTCCGAGCACCTTGACCACGGCAGTTGCAAACCTAACCATGGTATCTCCGCATGTGCTCTCAGACATCTGTAGGTACTCGTCCCACGAATCAGCGATTGTGCCATATGCAAGCATCCGGAGTGCGGCCGTGCGCTTCTGGTAACCAGAGAACCCAATCGTTCCCATGGCGTCCTTCTTCAGGATGAAGTAGTCATCATAGGATCGGACGCCCTGGTACAAACGACCGAAGACAATCTTGCGCATCCGATTACGCCAACGAAAATGGTCAGCAAAGAGTGCATCAAGGGCAAAGTAGTCGGCCATCAGTGTCAAATGGTCGCGAGCCCTCATGGATGCTGCATAGGAGGTGAGCTAGAGCACCCAATGCCCTTCCCCTCGCCGGCCAGCAAAAAACAGAGCACTGTGGAGTGCTCTGCTGCGGCGATGGGGTATATATAGGCAACTTATTTGTCCCGGTTCGTGGCAGGAACCGGGACTAAATCCCACCCTTTTGTACAGGTTCTAGGCACGAACCGGTACCAATGGCTGTGGGCCAGGAGCGCGGCCCATTGGTCCCGGTTCGTGCCTATAACCGGGACAAATGGATCCAGAAGAACCGGGACCAATGCCCACGAGGCCCCGGCCGGCCCCCTGGGCTCACGAACCGGGACTAATGCCCCCCATGGGTCCCGGTTCGTGAAGAACCGGGACTAATGCCCCCCATGGGTCCCGGTTCATGAAGAACTGGGACTAATGGGTTGGCCAGACCCGAACCAAAGCCATGTTTTCTACTAGTGCCTGTTGCGGTTGAGCACTCGATGACCCTTGATCAAGGCCTTGAAATTGAGAACACGCTCCTCCGCACACTCCGCGTCTTCAAGGACCGCCTGCATCATCGCTGTCTCATCGGAGTACTCCTCATTCGACGAGCCATCAGACGACTCAACAAATTGCTCGTATATGTACTCCAACTTGGAATCCATTGCTAGAAAGAAGAAGGGAAAATTGTTTTTTTAGCTCCGACGATTCATCGAACAGTTGCCGGGCATGGTGAATATAGTAGTAGCGTATGGTACCTGGCGGGGCGGTCGGGGACAGGGGTTGAACGACGATGAAGGAGAAGCGGGGTGGAGCCCTGCTAGAGCGCCAAAGGTGACGGAGAGTAGAGTTCCGGCAAGGGTGTGGCATGGCGGCCGGGGTGGTGGAACGGCGGCGAAGGTAAGAGAGAAAGAAGGAAGAACAAAAATGGGGGGGGGATGGAGGCATGGGTCCCGGAAGGGTCTTAGGTGGCCCGAGGGTGTTGGAGTCCCGCGTGTCTTTTGTCCGGACTCTCGAAAAGCTATCCCACTTTTGTCTCAGTTTGCGGGAGAAAGTACGTCCGACCGCGCTGTAGACCGATACATGCCCGTGTTGGATGACTTCCGCGGTCCGGACAGCGTGATCCGAACGGATGTGGGCGGTTTGCAGGTCCGCCTTGAAGATGCCCTAATGCCTATCTAGCATTGTATGCCGGTGTTGTTGCCTTCTTTGCCTTGCTTCTGTAAAATTGATATGCCAAGGATTGGTGTATTCTCAAAAACGTTGTTGCTAACCATATTCCATGGTAACATGTAGCATACATAAACCGGGGACCGACCCTTAAACTAAGAATATGCACGTTGGGTGAGTGAGCTCAGTCGGGTACACGTTTCCTCCTCAATCTGGCCTAGTTTTGTTTCTTTCGTTCATGCGTCGTTGCTCTCTAGTCTTTTTATTGTTCCGGGTCCGTACACTCTGCAGAGGTTTGCGCACTTTTCCCCACAAGACTCGATCTCCTCCGTTGAATTTCTCGCATTACAAGGTGTTTGAGAAACGGATGATCGAGACATAGTCTTTCCGAAGCATTAACTCTTTACTCTGGGTAGACAGTACCACCTACTTCCCCTACATCTGCTAGCCTACCACTGAAAGAGGTCACACAACATACTCAACTATGCCAGAGCCCATAATGGCTTGTGGCTGCACACGAAAGTTTCTAGCATGAATAATCTTATGATCCCTTTGAGCCTGGGTGGCATTCCATAGGATGATCACACGGGTACTCGGGATATCCTAGGACATCACTGGATTGCTCCAGGTGCCCGCAACCAATCTACCCAGATGTGTATTAAAGTAGCCACCTTAAGTTACCCTTAATTAAGATTACTCTCATAACCTTCATGAATATCACATACCAATCCACGTCTACGAGCATAGCGAGCAATATGAGCATAACGTATATTCCCAGGGTTGATAAAGGACAATAGGTTCCTACCTCAGCAACTACTTCCCAAAATACACATGTTACCAATCCTACTCATGCAATGTTTGAGGGTTGAAACTAATGCATAAAAACTGGGTAATAAAGGGATATGATCAAAGTGTTACTTGCCTTGCTGACGATCAGAAAACCCTAGAGATTCGTAGTAGCAAGCCTCGCACTCCGGATACTCTATCATGAACAGACAATAGCATACATAAGAACTCAAGCATAAGATGCAAAGGTAAAACCAAATAAAAGATCTAAACAGAAAGATCAAGTGAAGAACTTCGATTTGCAAAAAGAATTGATCAAATCGGAATTACGAAACTCAAACTACGATAAAAAAGATCGAAATCAAATCTGCTTTAAACCAAACTTTAAATTTTCGAAAACATGTTCAAGTTGATTATCTAAACAGAAGAAAAGAAGACGAAGAATTTGGCGTTGGTTCTGTTGGATTTGGATAAGCGAGCAAAAAGTTGTGAGGGTTTAAAGATCAAGGACTGATCTATAAGAAAACTAATTGCGGATAGGTCCCTGGCCGGAAATAAGCTGAAAAGGAAAAATCTAATGAACGAACGTTCGCTACAGAACCTAATCTAATGAAAACTGTTCGCTACAGAAACGTAACGAACGAACGTTCGCAAAATAACAGCGGATCGAAAAAACCGAAGAAAACCTAACCCTAAAATAAACCTGGCCGGCAGTTTTACCGGTTCGGGTAGCTCGGCGAGAAAACCGGCGGCGGCGGCGGATCGACGAGGCGGGACGGCGGCTCCGCCGACGGCTAGCGGCACGGGGCGGCGACGAGCTGCGGTGGGGCGGCGTGGGCGGCGAGCGGCGCGGCAGGCGGCGGCGGCGGCTCGATGGGGAGGAGAGGGCCGGGCCTCGGCGCTATATAAAGAGGCCGGGGGGTGCTTGGAGGAGGGGGCAAGGCGGCGGGGAGGCAGAGTCCGAGCCGGACTCGAGCGGCGGCGGCGAGCGGGACTCCGTCCCGAGGACGGGGACGAGGCGGTGGTGGCTGGGCCGCGGCCTGGCGCTAGCTGGGCCGGCCCAGTTTCGACGGAGACTTTTTTTAAAATAATTTCGCTGCAAAGATCCAAAATAAAGAAAATAAAAATTGTAAATTTCCAGAAATAATTTTCGCCGTCCTCTCCTAATATTTGGGTCAAAGTGAACATTTTTCTGGAGTAAATGCAATTTTAAAAATGCATATTTTCCCCTAATTTAATAAAATTCAACCGAATAAAAGTTCAAATAAAATTCAAATAAATATAATTTTGTTCAAAATTAAATTTCCAATACTTCCTAGCTGTTTTGAAGAAGTCATATTATCTACTCTCATTTATTTAAATTGAAATAATTAGAAAAATAATTTCGAATAAAACACTTTGATCCAATTTACCAATTTTTGAAAATTCAAAAATGGATTTTTTTGAAAACCTCCAACACTCTCAATTGGTCCTTGAGTTGCTTAAGGTTTCTAGGATCAAAACTCCAAATAAAACCAATTCAAAAATGCACAAATCATGGATGCATATGATGACCTAATGGTTAACATCCAAATTAAAAATTGGGATGTTACAAACCTACCCCCTTAAGATGAATCTCGCCCTCGAGATACGGGTTGGCTTGCAAAAAGGCGTGGGTGGTCTTTCCGGAGGTCTTCTTCTCGCTCCTAGGTGGCTTCCTCCTCGGTATGGTGGCTCCACTAAACTTTGCAAAACTTGATGACCTTGCTGCGTGTAACTTAGTTGGCAATCTCGAGAATCTTGACGGGTTTCTCCTCATAGGTTAGGGCACTCTCCAACTGAA
The DNA here is from genome assembly GCA_032464435.1 of Aegilops umbellulata. Taxonomy (NCBI): domain Eukaryota; kingdom Viridiplantae; phylum Streptophyta; class Magnoliopsida; order Poales; family Poaceae; genus Aegilops; species Aegilops umbellulata. Next base: position 164,333,091 of record CP136055.1, on the reverse strand, counting down.
TTTCTTCTAGGGGCACTGTATCCCTTAGAGGAATATCAGCCATCTCTGCATGGCATTTCTTCAACTGGGAAACGTGAAACACATCATGAACTCCTGACAAACCTTCGGGTAACTCCAACTTGTAGTCAACCTCACCCATATGTTCCAAAACTTGGTATGGTCCTACAAATCATGGTGCTAACTTTCCTTTGACTCCAAATTGTTTAACTCCTCGGAGTGGTGACGCACAAATATATGCTCTGTCTCTGATTTCATAGGCTACCTCCTTGCGTTTAGTATCGGCATAACTCTTCTTCATGGACTGAGCTACTTTGAGTCTATCTCGAATCAACTTAACTTTCTCCTCAGACTCTCTGATTAAATCAGGTCCGAACAACTGTCGATCTCCAACTTCATCCCACATCAATGGTGTCCTGCACCTCCTTCCATACAAAGCTTCGAAAGGGGCTATCTTCAAACTAGCCTGGTAGTTCTTGTTATATGAGAACTCTACGTAAGGTAAATTATCATCCCAACTAGATCCATAATCTAGCGCATAGGCTCTCAACATGTCCTCCAGAATCTGGTTGACTCTCTCGGTCTGTCCATCTGTCTGCGGATGAAAGGCTATACTGAACTCTAGCCTGGTACCCAAAGTCTGGTGTAACTGATTCCAAAATTTCGAGGTAAACTATGTTCCTCTATCTAATACGATGGTCCTCTGAACTCCATGCAGACATACGATCCTGGTCATATATATCTTGGCCAACTTCACGCTCGTATAAGTGGTTTTCACGGGGATAAAGTGAGCCGCTTTGGTCAAACAATAGACTACTACCCAGATGGAGTCATATCTTGATCGTGTCCTGGGTAATCCGGTGATGAAATCCATGCCAAGCTTATCCCACTTCCATTCGGGTATCGACAAAGGCTGGAGTAATCCTGCTGGCTTCTGGTGCTCTGCCTTAACTCTCTGACATACATCACATACTGCTACATACTCGGCAATATCCTTCTTCATACCTGTCCACCAGAAATGTTCCTTCAAATCCAAATACATCTTGGTGTTTCCTGGGTGAATCGAGTATGGCGAATCATGAGCTTCCTGAAGAATTAACTTCCTGATCTCTGGGTCATTGGGCACATAAATACGATCCTCAAACCATGAAGTTTCGTGTTCAACCTCACGAAAACCTTTGGCCTTTCCTTTACTCATCTTCTCCTTTATCTCCGCAATCTCCTTCTGTCTTCTGAGCTTCTCGAATCTTTCCCAACAACGTGGACTGAACTTCCAACGCTGCAACAAAACCTCAGAACTATCTCCAAGCGAAGTTCTCTGAGATCGTCGGCTAACTCCTGAGGTAATCCTCCGGTAACGAGAGTATTGACATAACTCTTGCGGCTCAAGGCGTCTGCTACAACATTTGCCTTTCCTGGATGATAATGCAGTTTCATGTCATAGTCCTTTATGAGCTCCAACCATCTCCTCTGCCTAAGGTTCAACTCCTTCTGCGTGAAGATGTACTTCAAACTCTTATGATTCGTGTAAACATCACAACGATTTTCGACAAGAAAATGTCTCCAAGTCTTGAGCGCATGCACTACAGCTGCTAACTATAAATCATGTGTGGCATAATTCAACTCATGAGGTCGAAGCTGTCGTGAGGCATATGAAACAACTCTCCCGTCTTGCATAAGTACGCCTCCAAGTCCCTGGCGTGAAGCGTCGCAATATACTTTGAAATCCTTGCGTATATCCGTAAGAATTAGCACTGGGGTTGTGACCAAACATTTCTTCAACTCCTGAAAACTGACTTCACACTCGTTGGTCCATTTGAATTTAGTGTCCTTCTTCAATAACTCCATCATGGGCTTCGCAATCTTGTAAAAATTCTCAATGAATCTCTGATAATATCCTGCGAGTCCAAGGAAACTGCGTATCTCTCCATTTGAGGTGGGTGCCAACCACTTGGTGACGGATTTAACCTTGGAAGGGTCTACTGCTATGCCTTCTCCGGATATAACATGTCCGAGAAATCCAACTTCCTTCAACCAAAACTCACATTTGCTGAACTTGGCATATAGATGATGTTCCCTAAGCTTCTCAAGAACCAAACACAAATGCTCCTTGTGTTCTTCTTCATTCTTCGAGTATACCAATATATCATCAATGAACACCACAACAAACTTATCCAAGAACTCCATGAACACCTTATTCATCATACTCATAAAGTAGGCAGAGGCGTTAGTCAAACCAAAAGACATGACCGTGTACTCATATAGCCCATACCTTGTGGTAAAAGCTGGCTTAGGTATATCCTGCTGTCGGATCTTCAGCTGGTGGTATCCTGATCGAAGATCGATCTTGGAGAATACTTTAGCTCCCTGCAGATGGTCAAATAAATCATTGATCATCGGTAGTGGGTATTTGTTCTTGATCGTCAACTCATTCAGTGCACGATAATCAACAACCATTCTCAAAGATCCATCCTTCTTCTCAACTAAGAGCACTGGGGCTCCCCAAGGTGATGAACTTGGTCGAATATAACCTTTCTCCAACAACTCCTTAATATGCTTCTTAATTTCCTCCAGATCATTTGCGGGCATCCGATACGGTCTCTTCGATATTGGTCCGGTGCCTTGATACGTCTCCAACGTATCTATAATTTTTTATTGTTCCATGCTATTATATTATCCATCTAGGATGTTTTATATGCATTTATATGCTATTTTATATGATTTTTGGGACTAACCTATTAACCTAGAGCCGAGTGCCAGTTTCTGTTTTTTCCTTGTTTTTGAGTATCGCAGAAAAGGAAAACCAAACGGAGTCCAATTGACCTGAAACTTCACGGAACTTATTTTTGGACCAGAAGAAGGCCATGGAGTAAAAGAGTTGGGCCAGAAGAGTCCCGGGCTGCCCACGAGGGTGGGGGGGTGTTCCCACCCCCTAGGCACGCCTCCCTACCTCGTGGACAGGCCGGAGACCCCCCTGACTTGTTCTCGATGCCAAAACCTCTTATATATACAGAAACCCCCAAAACATAACCTAGATCGGCAGTTCCGCCGCCGCAAGCCTCTGTAGCCACCAAAAACCAATCGGGACCCTGTTCCGGCACCCTGCCGGAGGGGGGATCCCTCACCGGTGGCCATCTTCATCATCCCGACGCTCTCCATGACGAGGAAGGAGTAGTTCACCCTCGGGGCTGAGGGTATGTACCAGTAGCTATGTGTTTGATCTTTCTCTCTCTCTCTCTCTCTCGTGTTCTTGATTTGGCATGATCTTGATGTATCACGAGCTTTGCTATTATAGTTGGATCTTATGATGTCTCTCCCCCTCTACTCTCTTGTAATGGATTGAGTTTTCCCTTTGAAGTTATCTTATCGGATTGAGTCTTTAAGGATTTGAGAACACTTGATCTATGTCTTGCATGTGCTTATCTGTGGTGACAATGGGATATTCACGTGATCTACCTGATGTATGTTTTGGTGATCAACTCGCGGGTTCCGTGACCTCGTGAACTTATGCATAGGGGTTGGCACACGCTTTCGTCTTGACTCTCCGGTAGAAACTTTGGGGCACTCTTTGAAGTTCTTTGTGTTGGTTGAATAGATGAATCTGAGATTGTGTGATGCATATCGTATAATCATACCCGCGGATACTTGTGGTGACATTGGAGTATCTAGGTGACATTAGGGTTTTTGTTGATTTGTGTCTTAAGGTGTTATTCTAGTACAAACTCTAGGATAGATCGAACGGAAAGAATAGCTTCGTGTTATTTTACTACAGACTCTTGAATAGATCGATCAGAAAGAATAACTTTAAGGTGGTTTCGTACCCTACCATAATCTCTTTGTTTGTTCTCTGCTATTAGTGACTTTCGAGCGACTCTTTGTTGCATGTTGAGGGATAGTTACATGATCCAATTATGTTATTATTGTTGAGAGAACTTGCACTAGTGAAAGTATGAACCATAGGCCTTGTTTCCTAGCATTGCAATACCGTTTACGCTCACTTTTATCACTTGCTACCTTGCTGTTTTTATATTTTCAGATTACAAAAACCTATATCTACCATCCATATTGCACTTGTATCACCATCTCTTCGCCGAACTAGTGCACCTATACAATTTACCATTGTATTGGGTGTGTTGGGGACACAAGAGACTCTTTGTTATTTGGTTGCAGGGTTGCTTGAGAGAGGCCATCTTCATCCTACGCCTCCCACGGATTGATAAACCTTAGGTCATCCACTTGAGGGAAATTTGCTACTATCCTACAAACCTCTGCACTTGGAGGCCCAACAACGTCTACAAGAAGAAGGTTGTGTAGTAGACATCATGCATGGCAACAATTCGATCAAAAATTCTATGTCTCGGTCTGGTGGCATGCCTGGTAATTCCTCCGGGAATACATCGGGGAAATCCTTCACAACTAGCACTTCCTCTTGAACTACTCCCGAGAGTGAATTTACTTGAGTCCTCCTTGGCGCATGTCTAGACACATACTTGATCCGTTTCCCTTCTGGGGTGGTGAGAAGAATTGACTTACTAGCACAATCGATGTTTACTCCATACTTCGATAGTCAATCCATGCCTAGTATTATATCCAATCCTTGTGATTCCAAAATAATGAGGTATGAGGGAAAAACATGCTTACCTATGGTCAATGGCAACTGACAACACCATCAGCTAGCCATATATTCCACTCCTGGTGAGCTTACTAACATGGGCGACCTAAGGGCTAAGGTTTCCAGCTCAAACTTATCCACAAATCCCCTTGATATGTATGAATGCGATGCACCAGTGTCAAAAAGAACAAGGGCTGTAAATGACTTAATAAAAAACTTACCAATAACTGCGTCAGGTTGCTCTTCAACTTCCTCCATGTTGATGTGGTTCACTTGACCTCTGCTAAAGGGGTTTGGCTTCTTTCCTGAGCTTCCGTTACCATTACCATTCTTTGCTTTGGGACACTCGGTGGCGTAGTGTCCAGTCTTCCCGCATTTGAAACAAGTAATGTGACTCAGATCCTTCTTAGCAGGTGTAGCGGGGTTGGAATGGTTCTGGCTGTTGTTTCCTCCACTCCCATTACCATTCTTAGGGCCATTGTGGTTGTCTGAATTTCCTCCATTGTGGGAATGGCCTCCATGGTTATGTCCTCCATGGGTATGAGTGTGTCCTCCCGAGTACGGGGTAAAACGTGGCTTCTGCTAAGCTCCAGAGTTGTACTTCCCCTGTCCATACTTCTGTTTGCGGCTCTCTATCTGCTGCCGCTTGCCTTCAATCATGAGGGCCCTGTCTACTGATGACCCACAAGTATAGGGGATCTATCGTAGTCCTTTCGATAAGTAAGAGTGTCTAACCCAACGAGGAGCAGAAGGAAATGATAAGCGGTTTTCAGCAAGGTATTCTCTGCAAGTACTAAAATAAGTGGTAACAGATAGTTTTGTGACAAGATAATTTGTAACGAGCAACAAGTAACAAAAGTAAATAAAGTGCAGCAAGGTGGCCCAATCCTTTTTGTAGCAAAGGACAAGCCTGGACAAACTCTTATAATGAGAAAAGCGCTCCCGAGAACACATGGGAATATCGTCAAGCTAGTTTTCATCATGTTCATATGATTCGCGTTCGGTACTTTGATAATTTGATATGCGGGTGGACCGGTGCTTGGGTGCTGTTCTTACTTGAACAAGCATCCCACTTATGATTAACCTCTATTGCAAGCATCCGCAACTACAACAAAAGTATTAAGGTAAACCTAACCATAGCATGAGACATATGGATCCAAATCAGCCCCTTACGAAGCAACGCATAAACTAGGGTTTAAGCTTCTGTCACTCTAGCAACCCATCATTTACTTATTACTTCCCAATGCCTTCCTCTAGGCCCAAATAATGGTGAAGTGTTATGTAGTCGACGTTCACATAACACCGCTAGAGGCTAGACAACATACATCTCATCAAAATGTCGAAGGAATACCAAATTCACATGACTACTAATACCAAGACTTCTCCCATGTCCTCAGGAACAAACGTAACTACTCACAAAGCATATTCATGTTCATAATCAGAGGGGTATTAATATGCATAAAGGATCTAAACATATGATCTTCCACCAAATAAACCAACTAGAATCAACTACAAGGAGTAATCAACACTACTAGCAACCTACTAGTACCAATCCCGGACTTGGAGACAAGAATTGGATACAAGAGATGAACTAGGGTTTTGAGAGGAGATGGTGCTGGTGAAGATGTTGATGGAGATTGCCCTCTCCCGATGAGAGGAGCATTGGTGATGATGATGGCGATGATTTCCCCCTCCCGGAGGGAAGTGTCCCCGACAGAACAGCTCTGCCGGAGCCCTAGATTGGTTCCGCCTCGTGGAGGCGGAGTCTCGTCCCGAAAGGTTGCTTCTGATTTTTCTTCGGACGAAAGACCTCATAGAGCAGAAGATGGCCACCGGAGGGCCAACAGGGGGCCCACGAGGCAGGGGGCGCGCCCTGGGGGGTAGGGCGCGCCCCCCTCTCGTGGCCAGGTGGGTCCCCCTCTAGTGTACTGATACGTCTCCGTCGTATCTACTTTTTCTAAACACTTTTGCCCTTGTTTTGGACTCTAACTTGTATGATTTGAATGGAACTAACCCGGACTGACGCTGTTTTCAGCAGAATTGCCATGATGTTGTTTTATGTGACAGAAAACAAAATATCTCGGAATGACGTGAAACTCCACGGAATACCTTACAATAAATAATAATAAATCCTCGCCAAAGATGAAGACCAGGGGGCCCACACCTTGTCCACGAGGGTGGGGGGCGCGCCTCCCCTAGGGTGCGCCCCCCTACCTCGTGGGCCCCTTGGTCACCTTCCGACGCCAACTCCAACTCTATATATTGGCTTTCGGGGAGAAAAAAATAGGAGAGAAGAAATCATCGCGTTTTACGATACGGAGCCGCCGCCAAGCCCTAAAACCTCTCGGGAGGGCTGATCTGGAGTCCGTTCGGGGCTCCGGAGAGGGCGATTCATCGCCGTCGTCATCATCAACCATCCTCCATCACCAATTTCATGATGCTCATTGCCGTGTGTGAGTAATTCCATCGTAGGCTTGCTGGATGGTGATGGGTTGGATGAGATTTATCATGTAATCGAGTTAGTTTTGTTAGGGTTTGATCCCTAGTATCCAATATGTTCTGAGATTGATGTTGCTATGACTTTGCTATGTTTAATGCTTGTCACTAGGGCCCGAGTGCCATGATTTCAGATCTGAACCTATTATGTTTTCATGAATATATGTAAGTTCTTGATCCTATCTTGCAAGCCGATAGTCACCTACTATGTGTTATGATCCGGCAACCCCGAAGTGACAATAATCGGGACCACTCCCGGTGATGAACATAGTTTGAGGAGTTCATGTATTCACTATGGGCTAATGCTTTGTTCCGGTTCTCTACTAAAAGGAGGCCTTAATATCCCTTAGTTTCCAATAGGACCCCGCTGCCACGGGAGGGTAGGACAAAAGATGTCATGCAAGTTCTTTTCCATAAGCACGCATGACTATATTTGGAATACATGCCTACATTACATTGATGAATTGGAGCTAGTTCTGTGTCACCCTATGTTATGATTGTTACATGATGAACAGCATCCGGCATAATTATCCATTGCTGATCCGATGCCTACGAGCTTTCCATCTACTAGTTTATGCTTATTTACTTTTCCGTTGCCACCACTATCATATTACTTTGCTACTAAACACTTTGCTGCAGATACTAAGTTTCCAGGTGTGGTTGAATTGACAACTCAGCTGCTAATACTTGAGAATATTCTTTGGCTACCCTTGTGTCGAATCAATAAATTTGGGTTGAATACTCTACCCTCGAAAGTTGTTGCGATCCCCTGTACTTGTGGGTTATCAAGACTAATTTCTGGCGCCGTTGCCGGGGAGCATAGCTCTATTCTTTGAGTCACTTGGGATTTATATCTGCTGGACACTATGAAGGACTTGAAAGACGCTAAGACAACAATTTATCCCTCAACTACGAGGGGAGGTAAGGAACTGCCATCTAGCTCTGCACTTGATTCACCTTCTGTTATGAGTAAGCTTGCGACACCTAAACCTGCTTCTGCTATTCGTTCTGATATGTCGCATGTTATTGATGATGCCACTTCTGCTATGCATGATACTTATGATGAAACTACTTCTATGCCTGATACTACTGTGCCCCTAGGTGAATTTCTTGATGAACAAATTGCTAGGGCTAGAGAGAAAGAAATTATTGAATCTAATTATAATGATGAAAGTGATGATGAAGATAGGCCTATTATTCTCGAGGGTTATGTTTTTGATATGGAATCTTCTGCCGCTATTCTAGCTTGCAGAGATTGTCATGAACTTAAAAGGCTACTAATTAAATGGAACAAAGAATCTCTTAAAGATAAAATGAGGCCTGACCCTGCTTTTGCTACTTCACCTATCTGTGTTCCTGATAAGGATTATGAATTCTCTGTTGATCCGAATATAATTACTTTGGTTGAATCTGATCCTTTCCATGGCTATGAATCTGAAACTGTTGTGGCACATCTTACTAAATTGAATGATATAGCTGTTGGGGAACGTAGTAATTTCAAAAATTTCCTACGCACACGCAAGATCATGGTGATGCATAGCAACGAGAGGGGAGAGTGTTGTCTACATACCCTTGTAGACTGAAGCGGAAGCGTTGACTCAACGTAGAGGAAGTAGTCGTACGTTCTCCTCACGATCCGACCGATCACAGCACCGTTACTCCGGCACCTCCGAGTTCTTGGCACACGTTCAGCTCGATGACGATCCCCGGGCTCCGATCCAGCAAAGCGTCGGGGAAGAGTTCCGTCAGCACGACGGCGTGATGACGATCTTGATGTGTTACCGGCGCAGGGCTTCGCCTAAGCACTACAACGATATGACCGAGGTGGAATATGGTGGAGGGGGGCACCGCACACGGCTAAGGAACGATCACGTTGATCAATTGTGTGTCTTTGGGGTGCCCCCTGCCCCCGTATATAAAGGAGCCAAGGGGGAGGGGCTGGCCGGCCAAGCCTGGCGCGCCAGGAGAGTCCTACTCCCTCTGGGAGTAGGATTCCCCCCCCCAATCCTAGTTGGACTAGGATTCTCCAAGGGGGAGAGAGAGAGAGGGGGCGCCCACCTCTCCTAGTCCTAATAGGACTAGGGGAAGGGGGGGAGGCGCGCAGCCCATGAGGGCAGCCCTCTCACCTCTCCTCCAAGGCCCATGTTGGCCCATTATGCTCCTGGGGGGTTCCGGTAACCCTCCCGGTATTCCGGTAAAATCCTGATTTCACCTGGAATGCATCCGATGTCCAAACATAGGCTTCCAATATATCATTCTTTACGTCTCGACCATTTCGAGACTCCTCGTCATGTCCGTGATCACATCCGGGACTCCGAACTCCTTCGGTACATCAAAATGTATAAACTCATAATAACTGTCATCGTAACGTTGAGCGTGCGGACCCTACGGTTCGAGAACAATGTAGACATGACCGAGACACGTCTCCGGTCAATAACCAATAGCGGGACCTGGATGCCCATATTGGCTCCTACATATTCTACGAAGATCTTTATCGGTCAGACCGCATAACAACATACGTTGTTCCCTTTGTCATCGGTATGTTACTTGCCCGAGATTCGATCGTCGGTATCCAATACCTAGTTCAATCTCGTTACCGGCAAGTCTCTTTACTTGTTCCGTAATACATCATCTCGCAACTAACTCATTGGTTGCAATGCTTGCAAGGCTTTATGTGATGTGCATTACCGAGAAGGCCCTGAGATACCTCTCCGACAATCGGAGTGACAAATCCTAATCTCGAAATACGCCAACCCAATATGTACCTTCGGAGACACCTGTAGAGCACCTTTATAATCACCCAGTTACGTTGTGACGTTTGGTAGCACACAAAGTGTTCCTACGGTAAACGGGAGTTGCATAATCTCATAGTTAAAGGAACATGTATAAGTCATGGATAAAAGCAATAGCAACATACTAAACGATCGGGTGCTATGCTAATGGAATGGGTCATGTCAATCAGATCATTCAACTAATGATGTGATCTCGTTAATCAAATAACAACTCTTTGTTCATGGCTAGGAAACATAACCATCTTTGATTAATGAGCTAGTCAAGTAGAGGCATACTAGTGACACTCTGTTTGTCTATGTATTCACACATGTATTATGTTTCCAGTTAATACAATTCTAGCATGAATAATAAACATTTATCATGATATAAGGAAATAAATAATAACTTTATTATTGCCTCTAGGGCATATTTCCTTCAGTCTCCCACTTGCACTAGAGTCAATAATCTAGATTACAAAGTAATGATTCTAACACCCATGGAGTCTTGGTGCTGATCATGTTTTGCTCGTGGAAGAGGCTTAGTCAACGGGTCTGCAACATTCAGATCCGTATGTATCTTGCATATCTCTAGGTCTCCCACCTGGACCAAATCCCGGATGGAGTTGAAGCGTCTTTTGATGTGTTTGGTTCTTTTGTGAAATCTGGATTCCTTTGCCAAGGCAATTGCACCAGTATTGTCACAAAAGATTTTCTTTGGACCCGATACGCTAGGTACAACACCTAGATCGGATATGAACTCCTTCATCCAGACTCCTTCATTAGCTGCTTCCGAAGCGGCTATGTACTCAGCTTCACATGTAGATCCCTCCACGACGCTTTGTTTAGAACTGCACCAACTGACAGCTCCACCGTTTAATGTAAATACGTATCCGGTTTGCGATTTAGAATCGTCCGGATCAGTGTCAAAGCTCGCATCGACGTAACCGTTTACGACGAGCTCTTTGTCACCTCCATAAATGAGAAACATATCCTTAGTCCTTCTCAAGTACTTAAGGATGTTCTTGACCGCTGTCCAGTGATCCACTCCTAGATTACTTTGGTACCTGCCTGCTAAACTTACAGCAAGGCACACATCAGGTCTGGTACACAGCATTGCATACATGATAGAGCCTATGGCTGAAGCATAGGGAACATTTTTCATTTTCTCTCTATCTTCTGCGGTGGTCGGGCATTGAGTCTTACTCAACTTCACACCTTGTGCCACAGGCAAGAACCCTTTCTTTGCCTGATCCATTTTGAACTTTTTCAAAACTTTGTCAAGGTATGTGCTTTGTGAAAGTCCTATTAAGCGTCTTGATCTATCTCTATAGATCTTAATGCCCAATATGTAAGCAGCTTCACCGAGGTCTTTCATTGAAAAACTCTTATTCAAGTATCCCTTTATGCTATCCAGAAATTCTATATTATTTCCGATCAGTAATATGTCATCCACATATAATATCAGAAATGCTACAGAGCTCCCACTCACTTTCTTGTAAATACAGGCTTCTCCAAAAGTCTGTATAAAACCAAATGCTTTGATCACACTATCAAAGCGTTTATTCCAACTCCGAGAGGCTTGCACCAGTCCATAAATGGATCGCTGGAGCTTGCACACTTTGTTAGCTCCCTTTGGATCGACAAAACCTTCTGGTTGCATCATATACAACTCTTCTTCCAGAAATCCATTCAGGAATGCAGTTTTGACATCCATTTGCCAAATTTCATAATCATTAAATGCGGCAATTGCTAACATGATTCGGACAGACTTAAGCACCGCTACGGGTGAGAAAGTCTCATCGTAGTCAATCCCTTGAACTTGTCGAAAACCTTTTGCAACAAGTCGAGCTTTATAGACAGTAACATTACCATCAGCGTCAGTCTTCTTCTTAAAAATCCATTTATTCTCAATTGCTTGCCGATCATCGGGCAAGTCAACCAAAGTCCACACTTTGTTCTCATACATGGATCCCATCTCAGATTTCATGGCCTCAAGCCACTTTGCGGAATCTGGGCTCACCATCGCTTCTTCATAGTTCGTAGGTTCATCATGGTCTAGTAACATGACTTCCAAAATAGGATTACCGTACCACTCTGGTGCGGATCTTATTCTGGTTGATCTACGAAGTTCAGTAGAAACTTGATCTGAAGTTTCATGATCATTATCATTAGCTTCCTCCCTATTTGGCGTAGGTGTCACAGAAACTGATTTCTGTGACGTACTACTTCTCAATAAGGGAGTAGATACAGTTATCTCATCAAGTTCTACTTTCCTCCCACTCACTTCTTTCGAGAGAAACTCCTTCTCTAGAAAGTTTCCGACTTTAGCAACAAAAATTTTGCCTTCGGATCTGTGATAGAAGGTATACCCAACAGTCTCCTTTGGGTATCCTATGAAGACACATTTTTCCGATTTGGGTTCGAGCTTATCAGGTTGAAGCTTTTTCACATAAGCATCGCAGCCCCAAACTTTAAGAAACGACCACTTTGGTTTCTTGCCAAACCATAGTTCATAAGGCGTCATCTCAACGGATTTCGATGGTGCCCTATTTAACGTGAATGCGGCTGTCTCTAGAGCATAACCCCAAAACGATAGCGGTAAATCGGTAAGAGACATCATAGATCGCACCATATCTAGTAAAGTACGATTACGACGTTCGGACACACCATTACGTTGTGGTGTTCCGGGTGGCGTGAGTTGCGAAACTATTCCGCATTGTTTCAAATGTAGACCAAACTCGTAACTCAAATATTCTCCTCCACGATCAGATCGTAGAAATTTTATTTTCTTGTTACGATGATTTTCCACTTCACTCTGAAATTCTTTGAACTTTTCAAAAATTTCAGACTTGTGTTTCATTAAGTAGATATACCCATATCTGCTTAAATCATCAGTGAAGGTGAGAAAATAACGATATCCGCCACGAGCCTAAACATTCATTGGACCACATACATCAGTATGTATGATTTCCAATAAATCTGTTGCTCTCTCCACAGTACCGGAGAACGGTGTTTTAGTCATCTTGCCCATAAGGCACGGTTCGCAAGTGCCAAGTGATTCATAATCAAGTGACTCCAAAAGTCCATCAGTATGGAGTTTCTTCATGCGTTTTACACCGATATGACCTAAACGACAGTGCCACAAATAAGTTGCACTATCATTATCAACTCTGCATCTTTTGGCTTCAACATTATGAATATGTGTATTACTACTATCGAGATTAAGTAAGAACAAACCATTCTTTAATGGTGCATGACCATAAAAGATATTACTCATATAAATAGAACAACCATTATTCTCTGATTTAAATGAATAACCGTCTCGCATCAAACAAGATCCAGATATAATGTTCATGCTCAATGCTGGTACTAAATAACAATTATTTAGATCTAATATTAATCCCGAAGGTAGATGTAGAGGTAGCGTGCCGACCGCGATCACATCGACTTTGGAACCATTTCCCACGCGCATTGTCACCTCGTCCTTAGCCAATCTTTGCTTAATCCGTAGCCCCTGTTTTGAGTTGCAAATATTAGCAACAGAACCAGTATCAAATACCCAGGTGCTACTGCGAGAATTAGTAAGGTACACATCAATAACATGTATATCATATATACCTTTGTTAACCTTGCCATCCTTCTTATCCGCCAAATACTTGGGGCAGTTCCGCTTCCAGTGACCAGTCTGCTTGCAATAGAAGCACTCAGTTTCAGGCTTAGGTCCAGACTTGGGTTTCTTCTCTTGATTAGCAACTTGCTTGCTATTCTTTTTGAAGTTCCCCTTTTCTTCCCTTTGCCCTTTTTCTTGAAACTAGTGGTTTTGTTAACCATCAACACTTGATGCTCCTTTTTGATTTCTACCTCCGCGGCTTTCAGCATCGCGAAGAGCTCGGGCATAGTTTTGGTCATCCCTTGCATATTATAGTTCATCACGAAGCTCTTGTAGCTTGGTGGCAGTGATTGGAGAATTCTGTCAATGACGCAATCATCCGGAAGATTAACTCCCAGTTGAATCAAGTGATTGTTATACCCAGACATTCTGAGTATATGCTCACTGACAGAACCGTTCTCCTCCATCTTACAGCTATAGAACTTATTGGAGACTTCATATCTCTCAATCCGGGCATTTGCTTGAAATATTAACTTCAACTCCTGGAACATCTCATATGCTCCATGGTGTTCAAAACGTCGTTGAAGTCCCGGTTCTAAGCCGTAAAGCATGGCACACTGAACTATAGAGTAGTCATCAGCTTTGCTTTGCCAGACGTTCACAACATCTGGCGTAGCTCTTGCACCAGGCCTGGCACCTAGCGGTGCTTCCAGGACGTAATTCTTCTGTGCAGCAATGAGGATAATCCTTAAGTTACGGACCCAGTCCGTGTAATTGCTACCATCATCTTTCAACTTTGCTTTCTCAAGGAACGCATTAAAATTCAACGGAACAACAGCACGAGCCATCTATCTACACAACATAGACAAGCAAGATACTATCAGGTACTAAGTTCATGATAAATTTAAGTTCAATTAATCATATTACTTAAGAACTCCCACTTAGATAGATATCCCTCTAATCCTCTAAGTGATCACGTGATCCAAATCAACTAAACCATGTCCGATCATCACGTGAGATGGAGTAGTTTCAATGGTGAACATCACTATGTTGATCATATCTACTATATGATTCACGCTCGACCTTTCGGTCTCCGTGTTCCGAGGCCATATCTGTTATATGCTAGGCTCGTCAAGTTAAACCTGAGTATTCCGCGTGTGCAACTGTTTTGCACCCGTTGTATTTGAACGTAGAGCCTATCACACCCGATCATCACGTGGTGTCTCAGCACGAAGAACTTTCGCAACGGTGCATACTCAGGGAGAACACTTCTTGATAATTAGTGAGAGATCATCTTATAATGCTACCGTCAAACAAAGCAAGATAAGATGCATAAAAGATAAACATCACATGCAATCAATATAAGTGATATGATATGGCCATCATCATCTTGTGCTTGTGATCTCCATCTCCGCAGCACCGTCATGATCACCATCGTCACCGGCGCGACACCTTGATCTCCATTGTAGCATCGTTGTCGTCTCGCCAATCTTATGCTTCCACGACTATCACTACCGCTTAGTAATAAAGTAAAGCATTACATCGCGATTGCATTGCATACAATAAAGCGACAACCATATGGCTCCTGCCAGTTGCCGATAACTCGGTTACAAAACATGATCATCTCATACAATAAAATTTAGCATCATGTCTTGACCATATCACATCACAACATGCCCTACAAAAACAAGTTAGACGTCCTCTACTTTGTTGTTGCAAGTTTTACGTGGCTGCTACGGGCTTAAGCAAGAACTCATCTTACCTACGCATCAAAACCACAACGATAGTTTGTCAAATAGACTCCGTTTTAACCTTCTCAAGGACCGGGCGTAGCCACACTCGGTTCAACTAAAGTTGGAGAGACAGTCTTCCGCAAGCCATCTATGTGCAAAGCACGTCGAGGGAACCGGTCTCGCGTAAGAGTACGCGTAAGGTTGGTCCGGATCATCTCGTCCAACAATACCGCTGAACCAAAGTATGACATGGTGGTAGGCAGTATGACTTGTATCGTCCACAACTCACTTGTGTTCTACTCGTGCAAATAACATCATACCATAAAAACCTAGGCTCGGATGCCACTGTTGGGGAACGTAGTAATTTCAAAAAATTTCCTACGCACACGCAAGATCATGGTGATGCATAGCAACGAGAGGGGAGAGTGTTGTCTACATACCCTTGTAGACTGAAGCGGAAGCGTTGACTCAACGTAGAGGAAGTAGTCGTACGTTCTCCTCAGGATCCGACCGATCACAGCACCGTTACTCCGGCACCTCCGAGTTCTTGGCACACGTTCAGCTCGATGACGATCCCCGGGCTCCGATCCAGCAAAGCGTCGGGGAAGAGTTCCGTCAGCACGACGGCGTGATGACGATCTTGATGTGTTACCGGCGCAGGGCTTCGCCTAAGCACTACAACGATATGACCGAGGTGGAATATGGTGGAGGGGGGCACCGCACACGGCTAAGGAACGATCACGTTGATCAATTGTGTGTCTTTGGGGTGCCCCCTGCCCCCGTATATAAAGGAGCCAAGGGGGAGGGGCTGGCCGGCCAAGCCTGGCGCGCCAGGAGAGTCCTACTCCCTCTGGGAGTAGGATTCCCCCCCCAATCCTAGTTGGACTAGGATTCTCCAAGGGGGAGAGAGAGAGAGGGGGCGCCCACCTCTCCTAGTCCTAATAGGACTAGGGGAAGGGGGGGAGGCGCGCAGCCCATGAGGGCAGCCCTCTCACCTCTCCTCCAAGGCCCATGTTGGCCCATTATGCTCCTGGGGGGTTCCGGTAACCCTCCCGGTATTCCGGTAAAATCCTGATTTCACCTGGAATGCATCCGATGTCCAAACATAGGCTTCCAATATATCATTCTTTACGTCTCGACCATTTCGAGACTCCTCGTCATGTCCGTGATCACATCCGGGACTCCGAACTCCTTCGGTACATCAAAATGTATAAACTCATAATAACTGTCATCGTAACGTTGAGCGTGCGGACCCTACGGTTCGAGAACAATGTAGACATGACCGAGACACGTCTCCGGTCAATAACCAATAGCGGGACCTGGATGCCCATATTGGCTCCTACATATTCTACGAAGATCTTTATCGGTCAGACCGCATAACAACATACGTTGTTCCCTTTGTCATCGGTATGTTACTTGCCCGAGATTCGATCGTCGGTATCCAATACCTAGTTCAATCTCGTTACCGGCAAGTCTCTTTACTTGTTCCGTAATACATCATCTCGCAACTAACTCATTGGTTGCAATGCTTGCAAGGCTTTATGTGATGTGCATTACCGAGAAGGCCCTGAGATACCTCTCCGACAATCGGAGTGACAAATCCTAATCTCGAAATACGCCAACCCAATATGTACCTTCGGAGACACCTGTAGAGCACCTTTATAATCACCCAGTTACGTTGTGACGTTTGGTAGCACACAAAGTGTTCCTACGGTAAACGGGAGTTGCATAATCTCATAGTTAAAGGAACATGTATAAGTCATGGATAAAAGCAATAGCAACATACTAAACGATCGGGTGCTATGCTAATGGAATGGGTCATGTCAATCAGATCATTCAACTAATGATGTGATCTCGTTAATCAAATAACAACTCTTTGTTCATGGCTAGGAAACATAACCATCTTTGATTAATGAGCTAGTCAAGTAGAGGCATACTAGTGACACTCTGTTTGTCTATGTATTCACACATGTATTATGTTTCCAGTTAATACAATTCTAGCATGAATAATAAACATTTATCATGATATAAGGAAATAAATAATAACTTTATTATTGCCTCTAGGGCATATTTCCTTCAATAGCCACCCTGTTCACTAATGATGAGAGATCTCGCTACTTTTATATCATGAAAATATTTTTGTTCTCATTAAAGGGTGATGCTAAGATATGGTTTAATTCTCTTGATCCTGGTTGTGTGCGTAGTCCCCAGGATATGATTTATTACTTCTCTGCTAAATATTTCCCTGCTCATAAGAAACAAGCTGCTTTAAAGGAAATATACAACTTTGTGCAAATTAAAGAAGAGAGTCTCCCACAAGCTTGGGGGAGGCTTCTCAAACTACTTAATGCTTTCCCTGATCATCCTCTTAAGAAACATGAAATACTTGATATCTTTTACAATGGACTAACCGATGCTTCCAGAGATTACCTGGATAGTTGTGCTGGTTCTCTTTTCAGGGAAAGAACACCGGATGAAGCTGAAATTCTATTGAATAATATGTTGACAAATGAAAATAATTGGGCACCTCCTGAGCCAGCTCCTGCTCCAATTAATGATCCTATTCCTAAACCAACTCCGAAGAAGAGAGGTGTTCGATTTCTCAGTCCCGAAGATATGCAAGAGGCAAAGAAATCTATGAAAGAAAAAGGTATTAAAGGTGAAGATGTTAAGAATTTACCTCCTATTGAAGAAATACATGGTCTTGATTTACCGCCTGTTGAAGAAACTTATGATCTTGATCCATCACCTATTGAAGAACCTCCTGATCCCGATAACCCGACACAGGTAGTAAAGGTAAATTCTCTCTATAGATATGATAAAGCTGAAGTCCCTCCTACTAAAATTGCTAGTCAGTGCTTGGATGAGTTTGATAACTTTATGTTTAAGCAAGACGACTTTAATGCTTATTTTGGTAGACAATTAAAACAAAATGCTTATATGATTAAACGCTTGGGTGATTATATGGCTAATATTAGAGGAGAACTTAAACTTGTTAGCAAACATGCTTCTATGGTTACCACTAAAGTAGAACAAGTACTTAAAGCTCAAAAAGAAGTACTTGATCAAATGAATAGT
Source organism: Aegilops umbellulata (assembly GCA_032464435.1). Classification (NCBI taxonomy): domain Eukaryota; kingdom Viridiplantae; phylum Streptophyta; class Magnoliopsida; order Poales; family Poaceae; genus Aegilops; species Aegilops umbellulata. The sequence goes on along the minus strand of CP136055.1, from coordinate 164,314,794 downwards.
AAGAAAAATGATTATGTTGTTAGAGTGGCTACTAGAACTGGTAGAATGACTCAGGAACCTTTGTATCCTAAAGGCCACTCTAAGAGATTCGAGCAAGATTCTCAGAGAAATAATATTGATGTTCCTAGTTCTTCCAAAAAGAAGAAAAAGAAAAATGATAGAACTGTGCAAACTTCTAGTGAACCCATTGCTGAACCACCTGATAACCCAAATGATATCTCTATGTCTGATGCTGAAACACAATCTGGTAATGAACATGAACCTAGTAAAAATACTAATGATGATGTTCATGATGATGCTCAACCTAGTAATGATAATGATGTAGAAATTGAACCTGCTGTTGATCTTGATAACCCGCAATCAAAGAATCAACGTTATGATAAGAGAGATTTTGTTGCTAGGAAACATGGTAAAGAAAGAGAACCTTGGGTTCAAAAACCCATGCCTTTTCCTCCCAAACCATCCAAGAAAAAAATGATGAGGATTTTGAGCGCTTTGCTGAAATGATTAGACCTATCTTTTTGCGTATATGATTGACTGATATGCTCAAAATGAATCCTTATGCTAAATACATGAAAGATATTGTTACAAATAAAAGAAAGATACTGGAAGCTGAAATTTCCACCATGCTTGCTAATTATACTTTTAAGGGTGGAATACCAAAGAAACTTGGAGATCCAGGAGTGCCTACTATACCATGCTCTATTAAAAGAAACTATTTTAGAACTGCTTTATGTGATCTTGGAGCTGGTGTTAGTGTTATGCCTCTCTCTTTATATCGTAGACTTGACTTGAATAAGTTGACACCTGCTGAAATATCTTTGCAAATGGCTGATAAATCAACTGCCATACTTGCCGGTATTTGTGAGGATGTGCCTGTTGTGGTTGCAAACGTTACTATTTTAACGGACTTTGTTATTCTTGATATTCCCGAGGATGATAGTATGTCTATTATTCTTGGAAGACATTTTCTCAATACTGCAGGGGCTGTTATTGATTGCAACAAAGGCAATGTCACTTTTCATGTTAATGGTAATGAGCATACGGTACACTTTCCGAGGAAACAACCTCAAGTCCACAGTATCAACTCTATTGGGAAAATTCCATCGATTATATTTGGAGGTTTTGAATTTCCCCTTCCTACTGTCAAAAATAAATATGATATACTTATTATTGGGGATGTGCATATCCCCGTTGAGGTAACTTAGTGTTATTCGAAATTTCTCTGGTTTCATGATTATCGGAATGAGTTTGTTAACAAGACTTGATCAACCTTGTTAGTGGATTCCTTTTGATGAGCATGAGATGGATGAAACTAGAAGCACGACCTTCTGTACCCTCTCTATACTTTCTGTTATTTAGTAGAAATAAAGTAAAATAGTATTTTTCTGTCTGTTTCCTGGTTTATCCGTGCAATATTGTCGGTGTACAAAAAGAGGGCTACACTTTTTGTACCCCTATAACTATGCACGGGCATTCAGAGCCACACCCGCGACCACACCAAGCAGGGCAAGGGAGGTGAGCCAGGTAAAGACCGAAGTCCAAGGTAGCTGGAACAACGCCAAGGACAAGACCATGAAGAGCAAAGGGACGAAACGGGCTCCCCCCGGCAAGATCCTTGCCGGGATCAACCCTAGCAGCCCCGGCAAGACCCTTGCCGCGGGAGCTCGCCCCACGCCTATGGAGCGAGTCACCCTTGAGTTCACGGCCCCCACCATGGTCCACTATGTTGGGGCAAGGGCTCGGGAGACACCTCTGTGGTGGCATGCAGATCTTTGTGAAGAAACATTCAAGATCAGATGAGCACTAGAAGACGACGAGCCTTGGCGAGATCCCAGCCAAGGAAAACCACGAGACCCCCAGCAAGCGCCTTGCCGGGGACGACAACGGGCACCATGGCAAGACCCTTGCCGGGGCCCCGGCAAGGCCCTTGCCGAGGACATCTACAGGGCCACCGCCAGGCCCGCGCCGACCAAGCCTCCACCGCCGTTCACATGCAGCCGCCGACCCAACCAACTGGGCAGGCACCTGCGTGGCGGCATGCAGATCTTCGTAAAGACTCCACCACCGCGCCACCTCAGCTGCCTGCCTGCCTACATGGCATCGCACGCACCGCTGGCCAGGGCGCGTGTCAACACGAGGAGGAGCGGCAACGGACGGGACGGGCTTCGCCCCCGTCCCCGATAAAGCAAGAGGGCACCTAAGCAGACGCATTAAATGCACCTTGTCATGTAATGTGAGGGATAACCTCGCAACACTGTGCCCTTTCCACCTCCTGTGTGCCACTGTGGCAACCCCTTTTTCCCTATAAAAGGAGGCCCGAGGCGACCAGGAGAGGGATTCGGCCTTTTGGAGCTCCTCACGCCCCATAGCTAGTTCAAGAACACAAATATACATCCACCAAAGCAGGAGTAGGGTTTTACGCATCCTCGCGGCCCGAACCTGGATAAACGAACCACGTGCTATCTGTTTGATCCGCTCTTCTCTCAACCCCACACCCCGCTAACCGTAGTAGGGATTCTTGTGATCCCATAGGTGTCGTTTCCACAGACATCTTTGGGCGCACCAGGTAGGGGGTTGCAGTTGTGAGAATCGGCTTTAGCAGTTAGTTCAGCGCTTCTTCATCACTATGGCGCCCAAGAAGAAGGCGACAGTGACGGTCGGCCCGTCGGGAGCCGAACGGCCCGTCCCGACGCGGGCGAGCAGCGGACCGGTCGCGGAGAGGACCCAGGGCGCAGCTCGCGAGCACCAACACCACCCCAGCAGCCGGAGCTTGGGAGACAGCGGCGTTCGCGTGCTTGGCGATGACCCGAACGTCGCCAAATCTAAAAATGGAGCCAGGCCCTCCGCAGGCGGCGTGGGGCCCTCCAGAGGCGGCGCGGTGGCCTCGAAGACTCCCACGCCGGCGCCCACGGCACACTGCTCTCAAGCTGCGCGCGACAAACAGCGTCGTCATGCCGAAGATCCCGGACGCCGCCACGGGAAGAGCCCCGAGCACCACTCCCTGGACGCAGAAAACGTGCCCGCTCGCCGAAGCACTGGCGAAAACGGCGTGCGACCGCGGGACCGTGATAGAGCTCCTTCTGACTTAGTTAGAAGTCGAAGCGCGTCGCGGTCCGTGCAGGTTTCACTGCCGCTGACGCCAGCAGAGGCCCTGGCACGCGCGCAGTTGCTCCTCGACTTTCCTCCCGCTACGGGGAAACTTGACGAATGGAGAGCTACCATCCGAAGCCTTGTAGCCGTCGCCAACAAGGACGAACCGAGTCTAGCAGGGCCCCCGGGTCGACGCTCCGATGGAGTTCCACGCACCAGCGGCGGGAGGACCGACGGCGCCGCGGCCACGGTGCATTCGCCCCTCCTCGCCCGGTACCACGGATGTCGACCCATCGCGACGTTACAGGCGACGACATCTCCATAGCGTCGTCCGACCCATGGACCCACTGTGACTAGCGTCAAGTTCTTCGGGAGCGAGCCCATGAATACGCTCGAACCACCATCGAGCGCCGGCGTGGAGCGTGCCACCAGTCAGATAGGCGAGCAGATCCTGCTGTGAACTACCCAGCACCGGAGAGCCCTGGAGGTCTACCTTACGAGGTAGGCTATCCGGCTTTTACCCATGAGCTGCGGCAGTTCCAGTGGCCCACTCATCGCACTTTCAAACCTGACGTTGGCGAGAAGTACAACGGCAAGACCCACCTGTCGGAGTTCCTCAGCATCTACACCATCGTGATGCAAGCTGCCGGAGCCCTTGACAATAAGGTGCTTGCGAATTACTTTCCGTTGGCTCTTAAACCCAACGCCATGACATGGTTGATGCACTTGCCGGTAGACTCTATTTCCTCTTGGTCGGATTTGTGCCATGAGTTTGTTGGCGCCTTAACTGGAGGCCACCAAGCCCATGGCCAAGCAAGCGACCTGCACGTCATCCCCCAGAAGGGAGGCAAGAGCCCGCGCAAGTACATACAGAGATTCAGCCGGGTACAGTACACTATCCTTGATGTTCATCCTGCCGCAATCATCAGCGCGTTCCATCAGAATGTGCGCAACCGAAAAATGCGCGAAGAGCTGGCAATGAACAAGGTGAAGGATGTGGCGGAGCTCTACGTTCTTGCCGACAGATGTGCCCGGGCTGAAGAGGGAAGGAAGTACCTCAGCGAAGACGCCGGCGTGGAAACCGACTCTTCAGACGAGGATATTGCCGCCCCGGCGAAGAAAGGCCGGCGCCGCAACAGGAAGCGCAAGGGTAAAGTTGTGCTTGCCGTCGAGGAATCTGATGACGCCGGCTCTGCCAAGAAAACCAAGGCAGATGACCCCGGCAAGGAAATTGCCGGATGTGTCGCCTGCCAGGCCTTGGTGGGTGCCGAGAAGCCAGGGAACTCCGACAAGCAATACTGCAAGATCCATCGCACCAAAGGGCATGACCTCCAGAACTGCCGACAGGTTGAGCTGCTTGCTGAGAAGCAAAAAGCTGAATATGAGAGGCGGGACAAGGAGAAGGGCCAGGACGGTGCTGAGGGGTCTGGCAAGAAGCGTGACGGCCAGGCAGGCTGTCGCGGTAAGGATAAACAACAAGAGAGGCCCGCCCGGGGCCGCGACAAGAAGCCAGAAGACAATGATCACGAAGAGGACGACGAGTCCGGTGACCAAGGGTTTCAGAAAGCTACAGAGGCCATGTGCGTCGATGGCGGCGCCTCTGCATACCTCTCACCGCCAGCTTAAACGGTGGGCGCGTGAGATTACAGCAGCAGAGCCGTCGTTTGATGCCCAAAAGCGGCTGAAGTGGTCCAGCACACCTATCATTTTTGACACTGAGGATCACCCTGATCGCACCACTTCGGTCGGGTGCTTGCCGTTGTTGGTTTCGCCGACAATACGCAACCTCAAGGTGACGAAAATGCTAGTCGATGGCGGGGCCGGTCTAAACTTAATCTCGCCCGCCGTGATCAAGAAGCTGCAGATTCCCGACGGAGACCTCAAAGAAATGGGCATGTTCCAGGGGATCAACTCGGGAAGGAGTCAACCAAAGGGGAAGGTCACGCTGCCTGTGACCTTCGGGAGTGATCTGAACTACAGGACGGAAAGGATCGTGTTCGATGTTGCCAAGATCCCCTTGCCCTACAACCGGATCCTTGGCCGCCCAGCGCTGGCCGAGTTCATGGCAGCGTCACACTACGCCTACAACACCCTGAAGATGCCAGGGCCTGTAACGATCATCACCGTCCCCTCCAACAAGAAAGATGCGCTGATTTGCGCTGATCAACTCTACCAAGAAGCAATTGCAGCAGCCGCTGCCGCTAAGGCAGTTGCTCCTGCCATTGGAGCCCCGGAAGGGAAGAAGAAGAAGACCGGTGAGACCTCGAACACCTACTACGGCAAGCGCACCTCGTCAGAGTGTGGTGCTCCCGTCGAGGACGTGCCAGAGAGCTCCACCGGCAGGAACAAGAAATCCAGGGCCACGCCGCCGGAGACCAAGAAGGTATCCGCCAAGGAGGACGGCACGGGAGGAGCTTTCACCATAAGCTCCGCCCTTGATGACAAATAGAAAGACACGCTCGTCACCTTCCTGCGGGCGAATGTCGATGTATTTGCCTGGCAAGCATCCGACATCCCCGGTGTTCCCAGGGAGGTGATTGAGCACCACCTTGCTGTCTGTCCTCATGCGCGGCCCGTCAAGCAGAAGGTCAGAAAGCAAGCTTTGGAACGGCAAGAGTTCATTACAGAGGAGATCCGAAAACTAGAAGCAGCGGGTTTGGTAAGAGGAGTGCTCCATCCAACATGGTTGGCCAATCCAGTGCTAGTGCGCAAGGCAAATGGGAAGTGGAGGCTGTGTATTGATTACACATATATCAATAAGGCTTTTCCCAAGGACCCTTTCCCATTGCCGCGCATCGACCAGATTATTGACTCCACGGCTGGGTGTGACTTGTTGTCATTCCTCGACGCCTACTCCGGCTACCACCAGATCTTCATGATGAGAGAAGACGAAGAGAAGACAACGTTCATCACCCCATGTGGTACGTATTGTTTCATACGGATGCCTTTCGGGTTGAAGAGTCCTGGCTCAACATCTGCAAGGGCTGTCCAGATTGGTTTTGAACCCCAACTCCATAGAAATATGGAAGCTTATATGGATGATATAGTGGTCAAAACCAAGAATAGGGCGACCCTCATACCGGATTTACAAGAGACATTTGCGAACCTACGCAAGATCAACCTCAAGTTGAACCCTGAGAAGTGCGTCTTTGGCGTCCCGTCCGGCAAGCTTCTCGGGTTCTTTGTGTCACAGCGCTGGATAGAGGCCAATCCGGACAAGATCAAGGCTATAGAGCAGATTGAAGCACCCTGGCTGGTTGCATTGCCACCATGAGCAGGTTCATCTCCAAGTCCGCCGAGGGCGCCCTCCCCTTTTTCAAGATTTTGAAAAAGGCGGGCCCGATGGAGTGGACACCAGAAGCCGAAGCGGCATTACAAGATTTGAATAGGTATCTCTCCTCTACGCCAGTACTAGTTGCACCTAAACCACACGAACCGTTGCTGCTGTACTTGGCGGCAACGAACCAGGTGGTCAGCGCCGCACTAGTGGCGCAGAGAGAAGTCGACGATGAGGTGATAGTAGCAACAGAGCCTGATGCCATTGGTGTAGAGACGACGCAGCCAGTTGAAGTGCTGTCGAGGAGGAAAATGATGCAGCACCCGACCTACTTTGTTAGCTCCCTCCTGCAGGGGGCTAGATCAAGGTACTCCGGTGTGCAGATACTGCTCTTCGGCCTTCTTATGGCCTCGAGGAAGCTGCATCACTACTTCCAGGCGCACAAAATCACTGTCGTCACTCGCCTCCCTCTACAACGGATATTGCACAATCCAGACGCGAATGGAAGGATCGTAGAGTGGGCACTGGAGCTGTCCAGCTTTGGCCTCAAATTTGAGAGTACCTCAACGATCCAAAGTCGAGTCCTGGCGGAGTTCATTGCAGAGTGGACCGCGACGCCTGATGAAGAAGCTCAGGAGACTGTCCTCCCCAGCAAGGAGGCAAGTTGCAACTGGGTCATGTACTTTGATGGAGCTTTCTCGTTACAGGGCGCAGGGGCTGGCGTGCTGCTTGTCGCGCCCACTGGAGAGCACCTCAAGTACGTGGTCCAAATGCACTTCCCCAGGGAGGCGTCGACAAACAATACTGCCGAGTACGAAGGGCTGCTTGCTGGTCTCAGGATCACGGCAGACCTCGGAATCAGGAACTCATCGTCAGGGGCGAATCACAACTTGTCGTCAAGCAAGTCAACAAAGACTACCAGAGCCCATTGATGAAGGCCTACATAGATGAAGTGAGAAAGCTGGAAGAGCGCTTTGACGGTATACAGGCAGAGCACGTTCCTCGAGCGGAGAATGACATCGCCGATTAGCTATCAGAACGCGCTGCCCTCAAGCTGCATGTGGAACCAGGTACCTTTGTGCTTCAGATAACTCAGCCATCCGTTGATCCATCAGCAGAGCAGAGCAAGAGAAGGAAATCAGGTCCTGGCAAGTATTTTCCCGCCGAGCTCCCCGGAGCCGCCGGTGAAGATGTTGCTGGAGTCGCTGAGCCCGTCGTAGGGCGATTGGCTCCGGCAGAGCGTCAAGCTCTTGCCGTAGAGACGGTCTCCCTTATTATGGAAGAAATGCCTTTGGTCCTTACCGTCGAGCCCCAGGCTCCAGCATGGGCGTAGCCTACCGTCCGATTCCTCCAAACAGGGGAACTTCCTGAGGAGCAGAAAGAAGCGGAAAAAGTAGCCCGCCGGTCTGCTATGTGTCAGTTCGTCGATGACGTCCTGTACGGGAAAAGGCCGAACGGTGTGAAATTGAAGTGTATCCCTCGAGAGGAAGGACTGGGGCTGTTGGCGGAGATACATGGAGGCATATGTGGATCCCACATAGGGTCGAGAGCCCTTGCCGGCAAGGCATTTCGGCAGGGCTTCTTCTGGCCCACTGCCCTCCAGGATGCGACGACGCTAGTCACCAAGTGTGAAGCATGTTAGTTCCATTCAAAGAAGCTTCATCAGCCAACTCAAGCCCTTCAAACCATTCCTCTCTCCTAGCCCTTCTCGGTCTGGGGGCTCGACATACTGGGCCCCTCCCCCCGCGCTGTCGGGGGCTTTGAGTACTTGTACGTCGCAATCGACAAGTTCACAAAGTGGCAAGAGGTGGAAGCAGTGAGGAAAGTTACAGCCCAGTCAGCCGTCAAGTTCCTCAAGGGGCTAGTATGCCGTTTTGGTGTACCCAACAGGTTCATCACCGACAACGGCACGCAGTTCACAAGCCGCACCTTCATGCAATACATCCAAGACCTCAGCAGCAAAGTCTGTTTCGCTTCTGTTGCTCACCCACGAAGCAATGGTCAAGCTGAGAGGGCAAACGCTGAAGTGCTGCGAGGCCTGAGGACAAAGACCTTTGACAGGCTGCACAAGAGTGGAAGGCGCTGGATTGATGAGTTGCCGACGGTTCTTTGGTCAATCAGAACGACACCAAATCGAGCCACCGGCCAAACATCCTTTGCCCTGGTATACGGGGCAGAAGCAGTTCTCCCCACGGAACTCATATACGGGTCACCTCGAGTGCTCGCTTATGATGAGCTTGAGCAAGAGCGACTGCGGCAAGATGACGCAACGCTCCTTGAGGAAGATCGTCTTTGGGCGGCTGTGAGAGCAGCACGCTACCAGCAAGCCTTGCGCCGCTACCATAGCCGCAAGGTCCATGCCCGAAGCTTTGAGGAAGGCGACCTTGTTCTTCGGCGCGTTCAATCGGCCAAGAATACCAACAAGTTGATGCCAAAGTGGGAAGGCCCTTATCGGGTAATACGAGTCACCAGGCCCGGCGCAGTCCGCCTGGAGACCGAAGATGCCATTCCAGTGAGCGATTCCTGGAACATTGAGCATCTTCGCAAGTTTTACCCATAAGGCGCGGTTTGCCGGCCCCCCCCGGCAAGCCACCTTTTGTATAAGCCTTGCCGGTGAGGCATGTAACCCTTTGTACAGAGCTAGGCGCAGACCCTGAGCATAAATAAATGAAGCACTGGCGCCCTAAGTTATAGCATGCATGCTAGGTCGAGTCTCATCCTTGGTTAGGGTTGATAGTGCTTAGCAGCGGCTAACCCCTAGCTTAGAGGTCGAGTGTGCGTCTATTTGTCCTTCTTTGTCTTCTTTGGTTCGCAGGACACACGAATATCCTTGCCGAGCCGCTTGGGAAGAAAAAGGGGCAGACCAGCATCTGGTCCCCGACAAGCCAGTATTACCGGGGACTACAAGAGCAAAGATTCACCCACGGCAACCCAAGGTTGCCGGGGGCTGCAGATTCAGATAAGTTTTCCATCCCTTATCATGCATTTCCTTATGGACTGAGGTATGTGAAACCTTGTTTTATCCTTAGGCTACCGTGCTCCCCTAACTCTATGCCCTAGGGCTCGTTCCTGGGACCGAGTTTGGTCGTAGTCGCGGCAGCGGAAGGGTGAAACAAGGAGCCTAAACCCACTTCATTCCTGCCTCCGCCAAGGGCGTGAGAAAGGTCGAGCGAAGTGGGGGAACGGCAAGGCCTGTTGTCGGGCGAGAAAATGTTTATCTTAGAGATGTCAAGGATTTATTCCTTGTCATGGGTTCCACCCACAAACAAATAAACCCGGCAAACATCCGTTTTTCATTAAAAAACATCCCGCTCAGGTACAGTCCGTAGGGAATGAAAAACATGAACAAGGGGATTACAAGTTTTAAATTTAACAGAGGCCCGAAGGCTTACAAACTAAAAAAAGATAAGGTGCCCGTAATCCCTTTCTTGTCCCTCTCCTCAAGAGGCAGGTCAAGGAGGCGAGAAGGGAAAAAGGGGCGCCTAGGCGAGCTACGGGTGGCGGAAGATACCAAGAGAACATCTTGGTGGCCGTCCAAGGGCTGGATGGTGATGGCGGCGCCGGAGGCAGAGCTCGAAGACGAGGTGGCAGGGCGTCAGTACGCGTCGAAGGCGTCGGTGCCCGCGTACTCCAACTTGACGGCCTTGCCACCCGCCCTCTTCCTCTTCCGCAGCCTCCCAATGCCAGCCGCCCAAGGAGACGACCCCGAGAAGTTCAAGGAGCCGGCAACACGGATGATGGGGTCGCCGGTGCCGCTCGGAGCAGCGCCCGACACCTAGTCGGACCCGTCATCCTGCCGCCTACCACCCTCGTCGTCGCTGTCGCTGTCCTCCTCGTCACTCTCGCTCGAGGAGGAATCTTCGTCATCATAAGAGCTCTCCACGCAACACCTTGCGCGAGTCCCGAAGTGCCCGAAGACCTTGACGGAAAGGAGGCCACCCTCCATCAGCTTAAAGTGGAGAGTGAGCCCATCCGTCAAGCTGTGGATACAAGCAAACGTCTTCCATCCCCGACGGAGATACATCACGTGAGTAGCAGGGAAGTCGACGCGGACCCGCGTGCCACTGATCCCGCAGCCCCTCATGTGCAGCCGCAACGACTGCGGTGGATCTAGCTCCATCTCCCGCGCAAATGGAGTCGGGAGGCGAAGGCGATGGCCCGGCGGCCGATGCAGCCTGACGAAGAACTCGCAGGGGTCGTCCCCAACGTGGCCCTCCATCGGAGGAAGAGCTGCTGGCGGGGGCGAGGCCGGCGCGTCACCCCGTCCTCCTCTTCCCCGAGCGTTGCGGCCTCGCCCACGACCTCGCCCCCTTCCCCTTCCCCTCGCGGCCGGCTCTGCCACCGCGGGCGCAGGAGGAGGAGGGACGCGTTGTCGAGCGGCGACCCTCGCCGCCACCGTCGAAGGACCGTGATTTCCTTTCTCCATGACGAATGGAAGAAAGGAGCAGAAGCAGAAGGAAGAAGAAGATGGAAGAATGCGGGATGCCATCACCCCTTCCCTCTCTTTATAAAGGAACGGGTTTGGGGCTCGGCCGCCCCGCTCAGCCAATCAAGACACAGGAGGTGCAGGGAACCAGCACCGACCCGTTGCCGCAACCAGCGATGGCCCGGTTTCCCGCCTCCACCGTTTGCCACCCCAAGCACATGGGAGATGCGTGGCAGACGTGCAGAACTGAGGGGACGGGTGAGGCGACCTCTCCCCACCCCGTGATCATGGGGAGTGGACGCCTTGAAGACCGCACCTTGGTCCCATTCAGTAAATGGGCCGCGCCTCCACGCATCCCTCCGTTTACGGGGAAGGCGCGAGCCGCCCTTTATTACGACGTAACGCATGCGTGCGGAAACCAACCTCACGCATGCCGCCCACATCACGCACACCCCTCCACGCCGCGCCGTGCGCGCGAGTCGTAGGAAGCACATCGCGCGAAAAATCTTACCACGATGAAAACCGCCCCGTCTGCCCGTGCACCGTTCTGGGCCCAGCCCAACAACGTGTTGCGCTTATGTGTGGACCAGGCCCGGGGGCTCCTGTCGGTGTACAAAAAGAGGGGTACAATTTTTGTACCCCTATAACTGTGCACGGGCAGTCAGAGCCACACCCGCGACCACACCAAGCAGGGCAAGGGAGGTGAGCCAGGGTAAGACCAAAGTCCAAGGTTGCTGGAACAACGCCAAGGACAAGACCATGAAGAGCAAAGGGACGAAGCGGGCTCCCCCCAGCAAGATCCTTGTTGGGATCAGCCCTAGCAGCCCCGGCAAGACCCTTGCCGCGGCAGCTTGCCCCACGCCTACGGAGCGAGTCACCTTGAGTCCACGGCCCCCACCATGGTCCACTATGTTGGGGCAAGGGCTCGGGAGACACCTCTATGGTGGCATGCAGATCTTTGTGAAGAAACATTCAAGCTCAGATGAGCACTAGAAGACGATGACCCTTGGCGAGATCCCAGCCAAGGAAAACCACGAGACCCCCGACAAGCGCCTTGCCGGTGACGACATCGGGCACCACGGCAAGACCCTTGCCGGGGCCCCGGCAAGGCCCTTGCCGAGGACATCTACAGGGCCACCGCCAGGCCCGCACCGGCCAAGCCTCCATCGCCATTCACATGCAGCCGCCGACCCAACCAACTGGGCAGGCACCTGCGTGGCGGCATGCAGATCTTCGTAAAGACTCCACCACCGCGCCACCTCAGCTGCCTGCCTGCCTACATGGCATCGCACACACCGCTGGCCAGGCCGCGTGTCAACATGAGGAGGATCAGCAACGGACGGGACGGGCTTCGCCCCCGTCCCCGATAAAGCAAGAGGACACCTAAGCAGACGCATTAAATGCGCCTTGTCATGTAATGCGAGGGATAACCTCGCAACACTGTGCCCTTTCCACCTCCTGTGCGCCACTGTGGCAACCCCTTTTTCCCTATAAAAGGAGGCCCGAGGCGACCAGGAGAGGGATTCGGCCTTTTGGAGCTCCTCACGCCCCATAGCTAGTTCAAGAACACAAATATACATCCACCAAAGCAGGAGTAGGGTTTTACGCATCCTCGCGGCCCGAACCTGGATAAACGAACCACGTGCTATCTGTTTGATCCGCTCTTCTCTCAACACCGCGCCCCGCTAACCGTAGTAGGGATTCTCGTGATCCCATAGGTGTCGTTTCCACCGACATCTATAAAAATATCCCGAAAATAAAAGTCCTCCGAATGACATGCCAATTTAATATGAATTTTTCGGGAATATTTGAGGATTTACTATGCAAAAATTACCGCGGGGGGAGCTGCCACCTGGCCACGAGGGTGGAGGGCGCGCCCTACCCCCTGGCCGTGCCCCCTGCCTCGTGGGCCCATGGTGGCCCTCCTCCACTTATTCCAACACCCATCTTCTTCTTATCCCTCACACAAACACGAAAAACCAACTCAAGCACGAGTTCCAGCCCTCTTCGCTATGATTTTCGATCTCCTTGCTCAAAGCACCTCTCGCAAAACTGCTTGGGGAGATTGTTCCTTGGTATGTGACTCCTCCATTGGTCCAATTAGTTTTTGTTCTAGTGCTCTATTCTTTGAAAATTTGTGCTGCATAGTTGATCATGTTCTTGAGCTTGCATGTCAAATTTATATGGTTCCAAGTAGTTCTAATGCTTGATATAGGCTCTAGGCACTTGTAGGAGTAGTTGCTATTAGTTTTATTGAAGTTGGTTCACTTTTGTTCAAAGTACTAAAAATTCCAGATTATTTCAGAAAAAATGAAGAGGCTTTTGAGGGGCTCATCGAGCCGAAGCTCAAAGGAGAAGCAAAATGAAGAAGCACAGAGGCCCAAATATAATTTGCCTTGTACCGCGGAGATCCGCTCGTGTGAATGGCCTTCAGATAGTTTCTTGAGACAAGCCGGGATTTATGAGGATGTTTATTCTTTGATTGAAAATGCTGGCCTCACCGACTTCGTCCGCGACCAATGTCCACAGTATCTCTTACTCACAAATACTTTTGTGCAAAACTTCTACTTTTTCCCTAAGGAATCACCTCCTTCAGTAGAGTTTCATTTATATGACGCTGTGAAGAAAATGCCATTGTCTGAATTTTGCGCAGTATGCAACATACCCCCTGAGTAAGAACCACCCCGTAAAGAGGTGGAAGCATTTATTAGCACTATCTCTGTGGGCGAAACCAGGAAGGTTTCTGATGCAAGAATCACTAGTATACATTTTTCTTTATTACGCTATTTTGCCTTATTTGCTAGTCGTTGCTTGATTGGTCGCAGGAACTGTGGAAACCTTAGTGTTCCTGATATTCTTATTTTGTTCCATGGTTTATACTGCGTCAACACTGTTAGTATGGGCGGAATTATTGCTAGACGGTTAAGAAACCGTACTAAGGGTCCCATCTTTGGAGGCATTTATGCTTCACGCCTCGCTGCACATTTTAACATAGCTATTAGGCTTCATGAGAAAGAAGAAAATTGCTGCCTAGTGCTTATCTGGACTATAAGAGTATGATAGCGCATGATTTTCTTGTTAAGGACAGGGAAGGAGGGCTCAAATATAAATTATTCTTTCATAAACATCATCCTGAAACTATTACCTTGCCTGCTCCTTCTTTGTTTAATTTTGTAGGACCATATCTCGTTACGTGGGCTGCCATCCAAGAGTACAAGAATTCGACACCAGTCCCGGAACCGGAACCACAAGAGGAGCCTCCACGACAATCTATTTATTCTTGGGATCCAGAGGTGGCTGTTAGCCAATGGCAGTCAGAGTCTTCCTCATCATAGTATGACCCCAACTAATCTTCGTCGCAGTATGACCCCAGCTACACCTACGGGTATCCGCCAGGCTATCCCTGGCCATAAACCAACTTAGGCCAAAAGCCTATGCTTGGGGGAGTACGTATTTCTCACCGACATTACAGTTATGTTCACACACACTCATTGCTAGATGTCGGTGCTCATACTCTTTCACTGTAATATCCATGCTAGTTTATTTTCTTTTTCCTGCTTTCTTCTTCTGTGCTTGTTAAACCTTAAGAAAAACAAAAAATTAGTAATAGTTTACTTTTCTGCTATAGTAGTAATTAAAAAGAAAACCCAAAAATATTTCCTGTTCTTCTTTTGCTTGTTGGGAGCTTTCCCGTGTAAATAGTTTTTATTTCTTTTCTTTTCTTTGGGGGTCAGTAGGAGAAGACCATGATTAAATTGATGAAGTGGCTCTTATATGCATTATTGTTGATTTAACCAAGAGCCCATATTGCCTTGTCTTCTCCTGTTTATTGAATGCTCGCAGATTCCAGCTTAGTCCAATGCACGTGCACTCTTATTATTATTCACATCGTTTGGTCGTGCAAGTGAAAGGCAATTATGATGATATATGATGGACTGACTAAGATGGGAAAAGCTGGTATGAACTCGACCTCTTTTGTTTTTGTAAATATGATGAGTTCGTCATTCTTGATTCAGCTTATTATGAATAAACATGTTTGCAATGACAATTAGAGATCATAGTTGATTGTGCCATGCTTGATTAGCTATGAGTTATAATGGTTTACCTTGCGTGCCAACATGCTATTGAGATGATTATGATGTGGTATAGTGGGGTGGTATCCTCCTTTGAATGATTTAAGTGACTTGACTTGGCACATGTTCACGCATGTAGTTGAAACAGAATCAACATAGCCTTCACGATATTTATGTTCATGGTGGATTATATCCTACTCATGCTTGCATCCAATGTTTATTTATTTTAATGCATGTACATGGCTGTTGTCGCTCTCTAGTTGGTCGCTTCCCAGTCTTTTCCTAGCCTTCACCTGTACTAAGCGGGAATACTGCTTGTGCATCCAATCCATTAAACCCCAAAGTTATTCTAGATGAGTTCACTATACCTTCCTATATGCGGTATCTACTTGCCGTTCCAAGTAAATTTGTATGTGCCAAACTCTAAACCTTCAAATGAACATCCTGTTTTGTATGCTCGAGTAGCTCATGTATCAACCAAGGCTGCCCTTATCTTCCATGTTAGGCGGGTTATTCTCAAGAGGAGTGGACTCCGCTCCTCACTCACGAGAAAATGGCTGGTCACCGGGATGCCCAGTCCCATGCTTTATGCAAACTAAATCAAAATTAATTGCAAACAAAACTCCTCCTGGGACATGATGAATGTTGGAGGCACTCGTTGTTTCGAGCAAGCCGTGGATTGATGCTTGTTGGTGGAGGGGGAGTATAAACTTTACCATTCTGTTTGGGAACTGCCTATAATGTGTGTGACATGGAAGATATCGCCATCTCTTAGTTGCTACGTTGACAATGAAAGTATACCGCTCAAAATATTATTTATCTCTATTTCAAAACCGAGCTTTGGCACCTCTACAAATCCCCGCTTCCCTCTGCGAAGGGCCTATCCATTTACTTTTATGTTGAGTCATCACCCTCTTATTAGAGAGCACTAGCTGGAGAGCGCAGCTGCCATTTGCATTCATCATTATTAATTTATATTGGGTATGACCATGATTGGATCTCTTTTACCATGAATTACAATGTCTAGCCAGTCCTTGATCTTTAAAGGTGCTCTGCATTTATGTTTTGTAGTCTCAGAAAGGGCTAGCGAGATACCATCTTGTTATATCATATTATGATTGTTTTGAGAAAGTGTTGTCATCCGAGATTTATTATTATGACTTGCTAGTTGATTATGCTATTGATATGAGTAACTATGAGACCTAAGAATTATTGCAAATGTGGTTAGTTATAATCTTTGCTGAAAACTTGAATGCTGGCTTGACATATTTACAACAACAAGAGCAAATAGAGGTTGTAAAAGTTTTTCTTTATTTCTTTCAGTTTTTCAACTGAATTGCTTGAGGACAAGCAAGGGTTTAAGCTTGGGGGAGTTGATACGTCTCCGTCGTATCTACTTTTCCAAACACTTTTGCCTTTGTTTTGGACTCTAACTTGTATGATTTGAATGGAACTAACCCGGACTGACGCTGTTTTCAGCAGAATTGCCATGATGTTGTTTTATGTGCAGAAAACAAAATATCTCGGAATGACCTGAAACTCCACGGAATACCTTACAATAAATAATAAAAAATCCTCGCCAAAGATGAAGACCAGGGGGACCACACCCTGTCCACGAGGGTGGGGGGTGCGCCCCCTAGGGCATGCCCCCTACCTCGTGGGCCCCCTGGTCACCTTTCGACGCCAACTCCAACTCTATATATTGGCTTTCGGGGAGAAAAAATAGGAGAGAAGAAATCATCGCGTTTTACGATACGGAGCCGCCGCCAAGCCCTAATATCTCTCGGGAGGGCTGATCTGGAGTCCGTTCAGGGCTCCGGAGAGGGGGATTCGTCGCCGTCGTCATCATCAACCATCATCCATCACCAATTTCATGATGCTCACCGTCGTGCGTGAGTAATTCCATCGTAGGCTTGCTGGACGGTGATGGGTTGGATGAGATTTATCATGTAATCGAGTTAGTTTTGTTAGGGTTTGATCTCTAGTATCCACTATGTTCTGAGATTGATGTTGCTATGACTTTGCTATGCTTAATGCTTGTCACTAGGGCCCGAGTGCCATGATTTCAGATCTGAACCTATTATGTTTTCATGAATATATGTAAGTTCTTGATTCTATCTTGCAAGTCTATAGTCACCTACTATGTGTTATGATCCGGCAACCCCGAAGTGACAATAATCGGGACCACTCCCGGTGATGACCATAGTTTGAGGAGTTCATGTATTCACTATGTGCTAATGCTTTGTTTCGGTTCTCTATTAAAAGGAGGCCTTGATATCCCTTAGTTTCCAATAGGACCCCGCTGCCACGGGAGGGTATGACAAAAGATGTCATGCAAGTTCTTTTCCATAAGCACGTATGACTATATTCGGAATACATGCCTACATTACATTGATGAATTGGAGCTAGTTCTGTGTCACCCTATGTTATGACTGTTACATGATGAACCGCATCCGGCATAATTATCCATTGCGGATCCGATGCCTACGAGCTTTCCATCTACTTTTTTACGCTTATTTACTTTTCCGTTACTACCACTATCATATTACTTTGCTACTAAACACTTTGCTGCAGATACTAAGTTTCCAGGTGTGGTTGAATTGCCAACTCAGCTGCTAATACTTGAGAATATTCTTTGGCTCCCCTTGTGTCGAATCAATAAATTTGGGTTGAATACTCTACCCTCGAAAGCTGTTGCGATCCCCTATACTTGTGGGTTACCATGTACTTCTTCCGCTCAATATTTTTTTATATACTCTGAAAATAACTTCCGCGGAGTTTCAGGACTTTTGGAGTTGCGCAGAATAGGTCTCTAATATTTGCTCCTTTTCCAGTCCAGAATTCCAGCTGCCAGCATTCTCCCTCCTTATGTAAACCTTGTAAAATAAGAGAGAATAGGCATAATTATTGTGACATAACGTGTAATAACAACCCATAATGCAATAAATATCAATATAAAAGCATGATGCAAAATGGACGTATCAACTCCCCCAAGCTTAGACCTCGCTTGTCCTCAAGCGGAAGCCGATAACGATAAATATGTCCCCATGTTTAGAGGCGGAGGTGTCGATAAAAATAAAATACGGACATGAAGGCATCATGATTATTTTCATAACAACAACATATATGGATATTGTCATATGACTTATGTTCAAGTGATGATCTATTCACAAGGCAAAAGTATGAATAAAAAACCTTATTGAGAACTAACAAACTATAATCTCAGTCATCGAAGCAATTGCAAGTTATCATAATATCAGAAAGAGTCTATGTCAGAGCTTTATAGCAAGTCCACATACTCAACTATCATTTAGTCTTTCATAATTTTAACACTCACGCAATACTTGTGGTTACAGAGTTTCAATCGGACACAGAGAAATATAGGGGCTTATAGTTTCGCCTCCCAACCTTTTACCTCAAGGGTAATGTCAACAATAATAACTCATGCTCCCCTACATCCAATTAGATATATCTATCTGGATCTTTCCAACACACTGTGCTTGCCAAAGGATAAAATATAAAAAGTAAAGGTGAAGATCACCATGACTCTTGCATAAGGTTGAGGATAATAATAAAAGATAGGCCCTTCGTAGAGGGAAGCAGAGGTTGCCATGCGCTTTAGGGTTGGATGCACAAAATCTTAATGCAAAAGAACGTCACTTTATATTGCCCCATGTGATATGAACCTTTATTATGAAGTCCGTCGCTTTTATTTCTTCCACATCACAAGATCATATAAAGCTTATTTCCTCCACACCAATCAATCATACATATTTAAAGAGCAATTTTTATTGCTTGCATCGATGACAACTTACTTGAAGCATCTTACTCAATCCATAGGTAGGTATGGTGGGCTCTCATGGCAAAACTGGTTTTACGGGTATTTGGAAGCACAAGTAGTATCTCTACTTGGTGCTGAGAATTTGGCTAGCATGAGGGGGAAAGGCAAGCTCAACATGTTGGATGATCCATGACAATATACTTTATCTCAGATATAAGAAAACATAACCCATTACGTTGTCTTCCTTGTCCAACGTCAACTCTTTAGCATGTCATATTTTAATGAGTGCTCCCAATCATAAAAGATGTCAATGATAATATATCTATATGTGAATCCCCTCTTTCTTTATTACTTCCTATTAATTGCAACGATGACCAAAGCTATGTTTGCCAACTCCCAACAACTTTTAATCATCATACTCTTTCTATGTGAAGTCATTACTCTTGATAAGATCAATATGAACTCTTTATTTCTTTTTATTCTTTTTCTCTTTTCTTTTATTCACTGAAGATCGTAGCAAAATAATCAAGCCCTTGACTCAACACTAATCTTTATTATATAGCTCACAAACTCGATTACATAGAGGGATCATAAAGCAAAACTCAAAACTAGATCATGCCATAAACTTTATTCTACTAGATCAAAATACTACTAATAGGATCGAACTAAGAAAAATAGTAAAGATAGGAGTGATTGTGATACGATACCGGGGCACCTCCCCCAAGCTTGGCAGTTGCCAAGGGGAGTGCCCATACCCATGTGATTATGTCTCCTTCTTTGTTGGTGAAGAAGGTGGTGATGGATAGTCGCACATCGAGCGTAAGAGGTCCTCCAGCTTATGGATAATGCCCTTGAGTGCAACAATATGCTCCTTCAACAAGATATTTTCACGTGTGAGATACTTGTTATGTATACGAGCCAACTCAATCATCTTAAAATCTTCAATCTCAGTTGGGGTAAGAAGGTTATGATCAAGTTGAAGGATGTCTTCTGCTGCCGGAGCTTGATCCTCTGTGGCCTTCTTGATCCCTTCATCCTTGTGGATCTCAATGGGTTCTTCCCTCTTCAGCTCTATCTTCATTAGCCAAGCATCGTTGTCACCATTGTTGGAGGAGGGGGACGACATGATGCCTGGCCTTGGCAACCCTGACAGAAAACAGCTCGAAACAAGAACAGAGGATATTTGCGTGATAGAGGAGTCAAAACCTCCAAGAGAATATATAATGAATTTTTACCGACCAAAATACGTATCGTGCAAGAAAACGGAGTCCGGAGGGCACACGAGGTGCCCACGAGGTAGGGGGGCGCGCCCTCCACCCTCGTGGAGCACTCATGGCCTTCCCGGACTATTTCTTATTTTTATATTTTTCTAAATATTCCAAAATGGAGAAATATTGCCTTAGAAACTGTTTTGGAGTCGGTTTACTTACCGTACCACATACCTATTCCTTTTCGGAGTCTGAAACGTTCTAGAAAGTGTCTCTTATGTATTCCTCCGGGGTTACGGTTTCAATAACATTGGTTTCAACATTTATAGGATTACGTGAGATATAATGTTTGATTCTTTGACCGTTTACCACCTTCGGATTTGTGCCCTCAAAGTTGTTGATTTTTATGGCACCGGAACGATAGACCTCCTCGATAACGTAAGGACCTTCCCATTTATAGAGAAGTTTTCCTGCAAAAAATCTTAAACGAGAGTTGTATAGTAATACATAATCACCCACATTAAACTCACGCTTTTGTATTCTTTTGTCATGCCATCTTTTAACTTTTTCTTTAAACAACTTGGCATTTTCATAAGCTTGGGTTCTCCATTCATCATGTGAGCTAATATCAAATAACCTCTTCTCACCGGCAAGTTTAAAATCATAGTTGAGTTCTTTAATAGCCCAATATGCCTTATGTTCTAGTTCGAGAGGTAAATGACATGCTTTTCCATAAACCATTTTATACGGAGACATACCCATAGGATTTTTATATGCAGTTCTATAGGCCCATAATGCATCATCAAGTTTCTTAGACCAATTCTTTCTAGACCTATTGACAATCTGTTGCAAAATTAATTTGAGCTCTCTGTTTCTCAATTCTACTTGACCACTAGACTGAGGGTGATAAGGAGATGCAATTCTATGATTAACATCATACTTAGCAAGCATTTTACGAAAAGCACCATGAATAAAATGTGAACCACCATCAGTCATTAAATATCTAGGGACTCCAAACCTCGGAAAAATAACTTCTTTAAGCATTTTAATAGAAGTGTTATGATCAGCACTACTAGTTGGAATAGCTTCTACCCACTTAGCAACGTAATCAACAGCAACTAAAATATGTGTATAACCATTAGAGGCAGGAAAAGGTCCCATATAATCAATGCCCCAAACATCAAATGGTTCAATAACAAGTGAATAATTCATAGGCATTTCTTGACGTCTACTAATATTACCAATTCTTGGGCATTCATCACAAGGCAAGACAAACTATGGGCATCCTTGAAGAGAGTAGGCCAATAAAAACCGGATTGCAATACCTTATGTGCAGTTCTATCTCCAGCGTGGTGTCCTCCATAAGCTTCAGAGTGACACTTGCGTAGGATCTGTTCCTATTCATGCTCAGGTACACAACGTCTAATAACACCATCTACTCCTTCTTTATAAAGATGTGGGTCATCCCAAAAGTAATGTCTTAAGTCATAGAAGAACTTTTTCTTTTGTTGGTATGTGAAACTAGGTGGTATAAATTTAGCAATGATGTAATTAGCATAATCAGCATACCATGGAGTACTATGAAAAGTATTTATGACATTTAATTGCTCATTAGGAAAGCTATCATCAATAGGTAGTGGGTCATCAAGAACATTTTCTAACCTAGACAAGTTGTCTGCAACGGGGTTCTCAGCTCCTTTTCTATCAACAATATGCAAATCAAATTCTTGTAGCAAGAGAACCCATCTAATAAGTCTAGGTTTAGCATCTTTCTTTTCCATAAGATATTTAATAGCAGCAAGATCAGTGTGAATAGTTACTTTAGAATCAACAATATAAGGTCTGAACTTATCACAAGCAAATACAACTGCTAAATATTCTTTCTCAGTAGTAGCATAATTTCTTTGAGCATTGTCTAGGGTCTTACTAGCATAATGGATAACGTTTAATTTCTTATCAACTCTTTGCCCTAGAACAACACCTACAGCATAATCACTAGCATCACACATAATTTCAAAGGGTAAATTCCAATCAGGTGGCTGAACAATAGGTGCAGAGATCAATGCTTTCTTAAGTATTTCAAATGCTTCTACACAATCATCATCAAAGACAAATGGTATATCTTTTTGTAATAAATTGGTCAGAGGCCGAGAAATTTTTGAGAAGTCCCTAATGAACCTCCTATAAAAACCGGCGTGACCAAGGAAACTTCTTATACCTTTAATGTCCTTGGGACATGGCATCTTCTCGATAGCATCAACATTGACTTTATCAACTTCAATACCTCTTTCAGAAACTTTATGCCCCAAGACAATACCTTCATTAACCATAAAGTGGCACTTTTCCCAATTCAAGACAAGATTAGTTTCTTCACATCTCTGCAAAACTCGATCAAGGTTGCTCAAGCAATCATCAAAAGAGGATCCATAGACGGAGAAATCATCCATGAAAACCTCACAAATCTTTTCACAAAAGTCAGAGAATATAGCCATCATGCATCTTTGAAAGGTAGCAGGTGCATTACATAAACCAAAAGGCATACGTCTATAAGCAAAAGTACCAAAAGGGCAGGTAAAAGTAGTCTTTGATTGATCATTAGCTGGCACAGGGATTTGAGAGAAACCAGAATAACCATCTAGAAAGCAATAGTGTGTATGTTTGCATAATCTTTCTAGCACTTGATCGATAAAAGGTAAGGGGTAATGATCCTTTTTAGTATCCTTATTCAATTTACGGAAATCAATTACCATCCTATAACCTGTAATAATTCTTTGCGGAATCAATTCATCTTTATCATTAGGAACAACAGTAATACCTCCCTTCTTGGGGACACAATGGACATGACTTACCCACTGACTATCAGCAACGGGATAAATTATACCTACCTCCAGAAGCTTTAGTATTTCTTTTCTTACCACTTCTTTCATCTTAGGATTAAGCCTTCGTTGATGATCACGGACTGGTTTGGCATCTTCTTCCAAATTTATTTTATGTTGACATAAAGTGGGACTAATGCCCTTCAGATCATCAAGAGTATATCCAATAGCAGCACGGTGCTTCTTCATAGTTTTCAATAATCTCTCTTCTTCATGCTCTGAAAGGTTAGCACTAATAATAACATGGTATATCTTCTTTTCATCAAGATAAGCATATTTAAGATTATCAGGCAACTGTTTTAGCTCAAACACGGGATCACCCTTGGGTGGAGGAGGATCCCCTAGGATTTCAACAGGCAAGTTGTGTTTCGGAATAGGTTCCTGCTTAAAGAATACTTCATCTATTTCCCTTCTTTCATTCACAAACATATCATTTTCATGGTCTAGCAAATATTGCTCTAAAGGATCGTTAGGAGGTACGGCAATAGAAGCAAGACCAATAATGTAATCCTTACTAGGAAATTCTTCTTCATGGTGTTGTCTACTAAATTTAGAGAAATTAAACTCATGAATCATATCACCCAAACCAATAGTAACAACATTCTTTTCGCAGTCTATCTTAGCATTAACGGTGTTCAAGAAGGGTCTACCAAAAATAATGGGACAAAAACTATCTTGTGGGGAACCAAGAACAAGAAAATCAGTAGGATATTTAGTTTTTCCACACAAGATTTCAACATCTCTAACAATTCCCATTGCTGATATAGTATCTCTATTGGCAAGTTTAATTGTAACATAAATACCTTCTAACTCAGCAGGTGCAATTTCATGCTTAATTTCTTCGTATAAAGTATGCGGTATAACACTAGCACTAGAACCCATATCACATAAGCCATGATAACAATGATTTCCTATTTTAACAGAAATAACAGGCACGCCTACCACAGGTCTATGTTTATCTTTAGCACAGGGTTTGGCAATTCTAGCGATTTCACCGCAGAAATGAATAACATGCCCATCAATATTATCAGACAAGAGATCTTTAACAATAGCAATATTAGGTTCAACTTTAACTTGCTCAGGAGGTGTATAGGTTCTAATGTTGCTTTTACGAACCACGGTTGAAGCTTTAGCATGATCCTTTATCCTAACAGGGAAAGGTGGTTTCTCAACATAAGAAGTAGGAACAATAGGATCATTATAAGTGACAGTCTTTTCTTCAACTTTAATAGGTGCAACTACTTTTACTTCTATGGGAGGATGATATTTAAACCACTTCTCCTTGGCGAGATCAACATAAGTAGCAAAAGATTCACAGAAAGAAGCTACTATGTCAGAGTCAAGTCCATATTTAGTGCTAAATTTACAGAAAACATCAGTATCCATAAAAGATTTAACGCAATCAAACTTAGGTGTCATACCTGACTCCTTACCTTCGTCGATATCCCAATCTTCAGAGTTGCGTTTAATTCTATCCAATAAATTCCATTTGAATTCAATAGTCTTCGTCGTAAAAGAGCCAGCACAAGAAGTATCGAGCATAGTGCGATTGTTATGAGAAAGCCGAGCATAAAAACTTTGAAGAATTATTTCTCTCGGGAGCTCATGATTGGGGCATGGATATAACATTTATTTAAGCCTCCCCCAAGCTTGAGCGATGCTTTCTCCTTCGCGAGGCCAAAAATTATATATATAATTGCGATCACGATGAACAAGATGCATATGATAATACTTCTGATGAATTTCCAATTTCAATCATTTGTAGTTCCATGACCCCGTATCATCACATAGCCTATACCATGTCAATGCATCTCCCTCCAAAGATAAAGGGAAGACCTTCTTCTTAACAACATCATCGGGTATACCTGCAAGCTTAAATAATCCACAAACTTCATCCACATAAATTAGGTGCTCATCAGGATGCTTTGTTCCATCTCCTACAAAAGGATTATCTAGCAGTTTTTCTAACATACCCGAAGGAACTTCAAAGGGAACATTTTCATTTTCAGTAGGTTCATTTGGTTGAGGAGCAACTCTTTGCTATACTGGTCGGGGTGAAGATACCCCAAACAAGCCCCTCAGAGGATTACTTTCCATAGTAACAAGTGACAGAAAATTTTAGCACACTATATAAATTTTTCCTTACCAAATTCCACCTACCAAAGGCACTTCACTCCCCGGCAAAGGCTCCAGAAAAAGTCTTGATGACCCACAAGTATAGGGTATCTATCGTAGTCCTTTCGATAAGTAAGAGTGTCAAACCCAACGAGGAGCAGAAGGAAATGATAAGCGGTTTTCAGCAAGATATACTCTGCAAGTACTGAAATAAGTGGTAACAGATAGTTTTGTGATAAGATAATTCATAACGAGCAACAAGTAACAAAAGTAAATAAAGTGTAGCAAGGTGGCCCAATCCTTTTTGTAGCAAAGGACAAGTCTGGACAAACTCTTATAATGAGAAAAGTGCTCCCGAGGACACATAGGAATATCGTCAAGCTAGTTTTCATCACGTTCATATGATTCGCGTTCGGTACTTTGATAATTTGATATGTGGGTGGACCGGTGCTTGGGTGTTGTTCTTACTTGAACAAGCATCCCACTTATGATTAACCTCTATTGCAAGCATCCGCAACTACAAAAAAAGTATTAAGGTAAACCTAACCATAGCATGAAACATATGGATCCAAATCAGCCCCTTACGAAGCAACGCATAAACTAGGGTTTAAGCTTCTGTCACTCTAGCAACCCATCATCTACTTATTACTTCCCAATGCCTTCCTCTAGGCCCAAATAATGGTGGAGTGTTATGTAGTCAACGTTCACATAACACCACTAGAGGCTAGACAACATACATCACATCAAAATATCGAACGAATACCAAATTCACATGACTACTAATAGCAAGACTTCTCCCATGTCCTCAGGAACAAACGTAACTACTCACAAAGCATATTCATGTTCATAATCAGAGGGGTATTAATATGCATAAAGGATCTGAACATATGATCTTCCCCCAAATAAACCAACTAGCATCAACTACAAGGAGTAATCAACACTACTAGCAACCTACTAGTACCAATCCCGGACTTGGAGACAAGAATTGGATACAAGAGATGAACTAGGGTTTTGAGAGGAGATGGTGCTGGTGAAGATGTTGATGGAGATTGCCCTCTCCCGATGAGAGGAGCGTTGGTGATGATGATGGCGATGATTTCCCCCTCCCGGAGGGAAGTGTCCTCGGCAGAACAGCTCTGCCGGAGCCCTAGATTGGTTCCGCCAAGGTTCCGCCTCGTGGTGGCAGAGTCTCGTCCCGAAAGGTTGCTTCTGATTTTTCTTCGGACGAAAGACCTCATATAGCAGAAGATGGCCACCGGAGGGCCAACAGGGGGCCCACGAGGCAGGGGGCGCGCCCTGGGGGGTAGGGAGCGCCCCCACCCTCGTGGCCAGGTGGGTCCCCCTCTGGTGTACTTCTTCCGCTCAATATTTTTTATATATTCTGAAAATAACTTCCGTGGAGTTTCAGGACTTTTGGAGTTGCGCAGAATAGGTCTCTAATATTTGCTCCTTTTCCAGCCCAGAATTCCAGCTGCCGGCATTCTCCCTCCTTATGTAAACCTTGTAAAATAAGAGAGAATGGGCATAAGTATTGTGACATAACGTGTAATAACAGCCTATAATGCAATAAATATCAATATAAAAGCATGATGCAAAATGGACGTATCATCTACCAACTCCTGACAGTTGGTGAATGTTGCCACCATCAACTGCATACTCAGCTCATCATTCAGTCCCTCAAGAAACTTCTCCTGCTTCGCGGCATCTACGGCCACATCATCTGGTGTGTAGCATGCTAACTTGCTGAACTCATCCACGTATTGCGCCACGGTACGATTCCCTTGGCGTAAGTTGTGGAATTCACGCTTCTTCATACTCATGGCTCCAGCTGAGACATGTGCAGTGCGGAAAGCTTGTGGTAACTGATCCCAAGTAACATTGGCCACGGGGAAAGTGGCGGTGTAGTTCTCCCACCATGAAGCTGCGGGTCCATCCAGTTGATGTGTGGCAAAGCGCACCTTCTCAGCATCTGTGCAACCTGCAGTGGTCAGCTTCCTTCCAATCTTGCGGAGCCAGTCATCAGCAACAATCGGCTCGGTGCTACTAGAGAACACCGACGGATTCAACCTTAGAAAATGGGCTAAATTGTCAACTAGGGGTGGTGGCGGTGGGTTGTTGTTGTTGTTGTTGTTGTTGTTGTTGTTGTTGTTGTTGTTGTTGTTGTTGTTGTTGTTGTTGTTGTTGTTGTTGTTGTTGTTGTTGTTGTTGTTGTTGTTGTTGTTGTTGTTGTTGTTGTTGTTGTTGTTGTTGTTGTTGTTGTTGTTGTTGTTGTTGTTGTTGTTGTTGTTGTTGTTGTTGTTGTTGTTGTTGTTGTTGTTGTTGTTGTTGTTGTTGTTGTTGTTGTTGTTGTTGTTGTTGTTGTTGCTGCCTTGGTTCTGGACTAGCAACTGCATCAAGGCATTCTTCTGTTGGATCAACTGAGTGAGCTCCGGCGAGAAAATGAATCCGGGATCACGTCTCGGAGGCATCTGATAGGTTTAGATGGGTGAGAACAGAATACAGTAGGGTCTAGAGAGATATTTCACTACCCATATGCACATGAGACAAACATATTCATTCCACACCACTCAATATCAAACAAGAAGCATACAACCGATCTAAGCTACCGTTACAAAATCTCGCGGACTATTACTATCTACATGGAAGAACTCTAATGGTAATATGGTGGTCGACTAGAAATTTTGATCGGTGGAAGACTCCATAATATCTGCTCCAGCTTCATCTTCATAATCATCACTGTCTTCATCATCGCTGGCGGGGTCGGAGTCTGTGTCGTCTAGATGATGTAGTCTTCAGAACGAATGTCCACTTCTGTTCGGGATCACCCATGAATATTCCTAGCTTCTTCTTCAGGTCTTCATTCTTCTCCAGTAGTACATCAATTTCCTCTTCATATCCATCGCGCGTATCTTTCAGTTCTTCCTCCAGCTCCATGTTCCGGGTCATCACCTTCGTGTCCATCATGTTGGCGCACATCTTGTTCTCATGACGATGAATGTGCTGGTTCAACTCCTGTATGTAGGCTGCAATAGATTTATCCTTCCTGGTGCAAATCATCTCCCATTGCTCATCTCTGCGTCCACATATCTGGTAGATGGTGTCCTTAAGCTCCTTGTTGTACACCTCGCCTATGCGTCCAATGGCGATGTGGGCGGCCATGCTCTTTCCTAAACTCCGGGTTGGTGCATCAAAGGAAAACTCGATGGGCTCGGTAATTGGTGAAAAAGTCCTTCCTGGAACACGAACTTGAATCGTCCAACGCTCCTCTTCTAGTAAAGTGGCGGTGAAGGTTCCGGTGAAGCTTGGTATGCCGATGTTCAGGTACCTAGTGACTTCCTTCAAGTGTTTTCCGAAAGGGGTGTCGTCATCCGGTTGTGTGAACTTGTTCCTTGGGTCCGCCATCTATAGGGTAGAAATGGAGAAGAGTTAGAAATGAGTAGAGAAGAGTATCATGTGGCTTGTCCTAGTGATCGCGTCCTACAGTCAGCGTGTGCTCTGATACCATCTTGTAGCGACCTGATCCCAATGGACCATAGTCTCTGTGCTTAAGTGTCATCCCTGGACCGGTATTGTTGACACACACAGTACTCGAGGATTTATAACAGAGTTCAATCAAACACTTATTACGTCGAGTGCCTCAAAAAGAGTACTTATTACAATAATATGACTGAAGGCCATCTAAATAAGGTAACCGCGGAAGCATCGAAGATAAATGAGTCCATCCAACTCCACAGCAAAAACTGAGTGCACGACAACGACCTGGCGCACCTTACTCTTCGTATGAAAATTCTACAACATGATACGTTGCAGCCATGTAGGTCAGCACATGAAATATGCTGGCAAGATAACACTATAGAGCAATGGACAAATAACAGCTATCACTACATGCATATATGGCTGGTGGAGGCTCTAGCTTTATCATTTGCATAAAGCCAATTTTTTCCTACAACAAAGGAATAGATTTTATTTAACTACCAAGTTTTTTTTGACATTAATGAGAAGGTTCCTCCAGCTCAATCCCAAAGTAATAATTATAACCCACCAAATTCATTAAGTAACGTGATGAGATCAAATCAATAATTCAAGTACCAGATACTCAAGATGTTCATAACCGGGGACATGGCTAACAATGATTAGTTGTACACTCTGCAGAGGTTTGCGCACTTTTCCCCACAAGACTCGATCTCCTCCATTGAATTTCTCGCATTACAAGGTGTTTGAGAAATGGATGATCGAGACACAGTCTTTCCGAAGCATTAACTCTTTACTCTGGGTAGATAGTACCACCTACTTCCCCTACATCTGCTAGCCTACCACTGAAAGAGGTCACACAACATACTCAACTATGCTAGAGCCCATAATGGCTTGTGGCTGCACACGGAAGTTTCTAGCATGAATAATCTTATGATCCCTTTGAGCCTGGGTGGCATTCCATAGGATGATCACACGGGTACTCCGGGATATCCTGGGACATCACTGGATTGCTCCAGGTGCCCGCAACCAATCCACCCAGATGTGTATTAAAGTAGCCACCTTAAGTTACCCTTAATTAAGATTACTCTCATAACTTTCATGAATCTCACATACCAATCCACGTCTACGAGCATAGCAAGCAATATGAGCATAACGTATATTCCCAGGGTTGATAAAGGACAATAGGTTCCTACCTCAGCTACTACTTCCCAAAATACACATGTTACCAATCCTACTCATGCAATGTTTGAGGGTTGAAACTAATGCATAAAAACTGCGTAATAAAGGGATATGATCAAAGTGTTACTTGCCTTGCTGACGATAGGAAAACCCTAGAGATTCGTAGTAGCAAGCCTCGCACTCCGGATACTCTATCATGAACAAACAATAGCATACATAAGCACTCAAGCATAAGATGCAAAGGTAAAACCAAATAGAAGATCTAAACAAAAAGATCAAGTGAAGAACTTCGATTTGCAAAAAGAATCGATCAAATTGGAATTAAGAAACTCAAACTACGATCAAAAGAAGTTCGAAATCAAGTCTGATTGGAACCAAATTTTAATTTTTCAAAAACATGTTCAAGTTGATTATCTGACCAAAAGAAAACAAGACGAAGTATTTGGCGTTGGTTTCCCTGGATTTGGATAAGCGAGCAAAAAGTTGTGAGGGTTTAAAGATCAAGA
The DNA here is from genome assembly GCA_032464435.1 of Aegilops umbellulata. Classification (NCBI taxonomy): domain Eukaryota; kingdom Viridiplantae; phylum Streptophyta; class Magnoliopsida; order Poales; family Poaceae; genus Aegilops; species Aegilops umbellulata. The sequence continues at coordinate 164,284,786 of CP136055.1, read as the reverse complement.
CTAATCTGTAAGAAAACTAATCGCGGATAGGTACCTGGCCGGAAATAAATTGAAAAAGAAAAATCAAACGAACGAACGTTCGCTAAAGAACCTAATCTAATGAAAACTGTTCGCTACAAAAATGTAACGAACGAACGTTCGCAAAATAACAGCGGATCGGAAAAACCGAAGAAAAACTAACCCTAAAAAACCAGGCCGACGGTTTTACCGGTTCGGGCGGCTTGGTGGAGAAAACGGGCGATGGCGGCGGATCGACGAGGCGGGACGGCAGCTCCAGCAATGGCTAGCGGCGCGGGGAGGCGTCGAGCGGCTGCGGGGCGGCGTGGGCGGCGAAAGGCGCGCAGGCTGCGGCGGCGGCTGGCTGCTGCTGCTTGGGCGGCGACGGCTCGATGGGGAGGAGAGGGCCGGGCCTCGGCGCTATATAAAAAGACTGGGGGGTGCTTGGAGGAGGGGGGCAAGGCGGCGGGAAGGCGGAGTCTGAGCCAGACTCGAGCGGCGGCGGCGAGCAGGACTCCGTCCCGGGGATGGGGACGAGGCGGCGGCGGTTGGGCCGTGGGCTGGCGCTAGCTGGGCCGGCCCAGTTTCGGCGGAGACTTAAAAAAATCGCCGCAGAGAAAAATCCAAAATAAATAAAATAAAAATCCTATAATTCCAGAAAAAATTCACCGTCCTCTCCTAATATTTGGGACAAAGTGAACATTTTTCTGGACTAAATGCAAATTTTAAAAATACATATTTTTCCTTAATTTAATAAAATTCAACCGGACAAAAGTTCAAATAAAATTCAAGTAAGTATAATTTTGTTCAAAATTATATTTCCAATACTTCCTAGCTGTTTTGAAAAAGTCATATTATCTGCTCTCATTTATTTAAATTGAAATAATTGGAAAAATAATTTCGAATAAAACACTTCGATCTAATTTACCAATTTTTGAAAATTCAAAAATGGATTTTTTTGAAAACCTCCAACTCTCTCAATTGGTCCTTGAGTTGCTTAAAGTTTCTAGGATCAAAACTCCAAATAAAACCAATTCAAAAATGCACAAATCATGGATGCATATGATGACCTAATGATTAACATCCAAATTGAAAATTGAGATGTTACACCACCCTCATAAAAATATGTGCAGAATATTGTTCACCAATACCTCACAAACAATTGTGGAATGTATTATGCACACTACGAGGAGGGGTAAAGGTTTTAAAACTACGTATACTATGGCCCACATTGCACGAGCAAAATTAGACTAAAAATGGTGTCTAATAGACTCGTCATGTTGGTAAAAGATACATTTCTTGTTACCTTGCCAATTGTGGCGCATAAAGTTATCTTTAGTCAAGATCACACCCCCGTTTAAAAATTAGAGAATATCTTCACTCAAAGAGGTATTATGAGCTTCTACATTTTTTTATTATCGACATAACATCGTTGTGGGAAATTGCCTCATATAAGGATTGACAGTAAACTTTTCATTCCGATGCAAGTTTTTCGAGTTTGCTTGACAATTGAATGAGCTTCAGATGTGCGTGCAATTCATTCCACGATGTGAGGAGATACCCTAATTGGTCCTTACTGAAAGAAATCAATGTTAATTTACTTGGCCCAAGACTTGTGCGACTGTGATGAACTCATGTCTGACAATCCGATACAGGCTTGGTTATTTAAACATAAGTGGGGTGATACCTTGCCTAGTATTCTCCTAGAATCTAATCAGAGAACCGTCACTAACCAAAAAAACACTACTAGGAACCTGCTTATAGGTAGGGTCACATTAGTGGCAGGCAGGCTCAGGGCCCCGCCGCTGCTATTGTGTCTAGATACCAGTGTCGGGTGGAAAAAGATATTGGTCACTAATACTAAGTTACGAGTGACGGACCCAACTTCTCACCCACCACTAGTTTTCTGGGCACAAGTTAGCCGTGGGCCAACACTACTAGTGGCAGGTGCCATTAGCCTGCCCACCACTAGTAGTTAGATCCGCAGTGGCATGCCCTTCTGTCCGCCCGCCACTCATAAGTTGGCCACTGATTTGGCCCACGTCAGCGGTTGTGATGTTTACCAATGCTGGGTACCTACCTTTGCCCACCACTACTCAAACATGTAGGTATTTTGTTTAATTTATTGCATTTTTGAGATTTTAATGTGTTGTTTTTTATGACCATGTGATTGTATGAAAAATGGTGTGAACTTTGTAGGTTTCATTATTTCCCATATTTTAGATATTTTATTAATAAATATGTATTTAATTGGATGTAATTCAAAATTTAACTACAAGTACTGTTATTTTTTTTGAAATATTGGAAGAAAAACATAAATATGGTATTTAGGTTTTATGAAAAAAAGTTTGGTACTTTAAAATATGTGAAAATTCAAGCACATGCAATTATAGTTACGTAAAATTGTTTTTCAGTTTTCAAAAAATTTGAATGTTGCCTGAAACCTATGAAACTTTGCATGGTATCATTACATAGAATGTAGAGTATGTGGTTAACTTAAAAAAAACTGAAAATGCTATGATGTAGATTGTTTAGAAACTAAAGATGACCTCGAGGAAGGCGCATTGCATATCCAATTAATGAATTTCTAGTTCTTACTTGCATATATAACCTAAATATATACCCAGGAACTTAAATGGTATGTTTTCACAAGTATTTGGACATTTCTAATGTAAATGTAGTTTGATTTTTATTTATGTCCATTAAATGTCCTAAATATATCATATTAACCCAGAATAGTCTCAAATTTGATCAAGTAACTTGCGATAATGTATATTCAACATAGAAAAGTTTCAAGGGGAAATGATAAAAAAAGTTGCCCTTCAAACTTGATAGTTTCCCTTCAAAACCTTGATACTTCCCTCTTTAGTTTCTACGCGAATTGCATCAGTTTTTTTCTGCAACTCTCAAATTTGTAGCACACTTTCTATGGGTCACATCAACAAGGCCAAGTTTCATCCTCTTCAAATTTCATTTACATCTATTTTTAAATCAACAAGCATTTTTCTCATTTTTATCGCTAGAAATTCATTTAATGCTTCAGAAATAGGAAAGCAACCCCAAAGTGAAGTTTGCCATGACTCTTCTTATGAAACAACTTCAACCCCACAAAGTATTGGGAACAAATACCTGCCCCAAAACACTAAAAGCATCAGATTACAAAAAATGCAGCATCTAACTCCCATGTGTGGCATTTCAAATTACACTTTACATTCCTACGCAATATAGTCACATGGATGTGAAAATAGGCGGCAATACCTTGGGAGGTCGCACACAGTCGAAACGGAGGAGGAGGGATTACGATGCTGGCACGGTGATGGAGGAGACATGCTTGGTTGCGACGACGGCGAGAGTAGAGAAGGGTCGGCACACGGGAATGCTGCCGGAGGGCAATGACAGCGAGCGTATGGGGTCTGGGGAGCACCTCGTGACTGCGGTGATAGCGGCCAGCGTGGTGGTCAGTGCACGAGGAGAGGGGTACATACACATGAGATCGTTGATGGCGCGCTTTGCCGCGCCCGTCTAATTTGAATGCAATGTGAGTTTTAGAAATTTATGTACAAACATAGAGTTCATCTTTGTTTATACAAATAATAATGTGTTAGTACAAAGTGATAGTGTCTCCCATGAAGTTGATAATAGTTGGTCCACAGGCGTGCGAAGGACTTTATATATTACTATAGTATTGTGTTTGATTTCAGTTTTTTTGAGTACAATGTGCAGTTGTAACTATAGGTGATGCAATAAATTTGCCACGTCAATTGTAAACTCGTTTGCACATTAAGCTATAGCTTCACATAGGTTTTTTTGGTCATTTTAATAAAAGAAACAAAAGCTCCTATGGAGGAAGCTATAGATTCACATAGGGGTTTTTGGTCATTTTTTAATAAAAGAAACAAAAGCTCCTATGGAGTACCAACCGAAGAGAAAATATGTCTGGTTATCAATGTTTTGTTGCTTAAATTAGCTTTATTTTTTTCCTAATGAAGCATGCTTTTTCTCATTAAGATTACATTTGAAAAATCAGATTCAAGGTCCCTAAATCGTTATAGTGAAAACTTAAATGAAACAAGTGAGCTTTCAGATGAGTGCATGTTCAAATCTACCAAACACTTACGAGTACATCACACAAGGAAGGGCACGTTCAAAGATTTGCAAAAAATAGCATTGGAATAGCACAAATAACTTCACATACATGATGTGTTAATAATACTAGGAATATATGATCTGAAACATTACACTCATACTAGTAAGATGCCCGTCCGTTGCACAGAACACTGAAATGCATTGATCCGAGAGTTGTTTATTTGACAAAGTATGTGGGGGTAATCTTATGTGTAACAAATATCAATAGGTTTCTTCGGATATTATTTCTTCTCTAGAGCTCACAAGCATCCGGATGAATAGTAAATGTAGGCAAAATAGATAAAAAAAATCTTTTGGAAACAAAAGCATTCAAGTGTTCAACCATCCATAACTTTTGAAGAAATAACACTTATTGTGCTTTCAAAAAATGATCTTTAAGAGTTATTTTTTGAGTATCGATTTTGTTTATTTTTTCTAGACCACCATGAATGTAACTTAGGATGATTTGGAAGGGGGGGGCAGAGGAGATGGCGAGGAAGAGCGGGTCGTGGTGGTGGTCGACAATGCAGCCTGAGAGAAGGGATGAGAGGAGTTGGGGGGCAGACGGGCGCTGAAAGCAGACCTCTCCAGATCCTTCTTATTTTTAACTGAGATGGCTAGATAAGGTGAGAGGGAGAGATGGTTGAACGTGAGAGGCAGGGAGTTATCTGCAAACGAGGAGTGAGGTACTTGGCTCTTTTTGCAAAACTGACATAGTTTGTCTCAGATGCGTTGGATGTAAATCGAACGGTTGTAAATGAAGGATGGCAAGCACACCATCATCACCAACTTAGCTTTTAATAGGAGTAGAGATTTGGGTAGAGAAAATGCTAAGTACTTGGGTAAATTACAGAACTTGTAGCCTTTGGGCGACAAAAATATTGAAGGGTTTATTTATTAATATTAGTGCAGTCCAAGATGATACAGTCAATCTTCTTCCTGGAAAACTTCACAAATATTGAAGGCCTTCAGCTCAAAGCTTTATCAAGAGTGCAATGCAAAAGGCCGTTGTCAATCTTGTTCCTGCAAAAAAAAATCTGATTTAGGAAGTTAGAAATCATGTGAAAATCGACCACGCGTACTATGTAATAGTATTATGTTTGTGCACTTAAATTTTTGGTTTAATAGCACACCTCTTGCATCTACAAGGGCTTTCAGTTCTCCAGTCCTGGTATTATCAACGGTACTAATAAAAGTGCGTAGGCAAACTTGCCCTGAATCTAGCACTCTAGTTGGCCAACTCCTCCTGCTCGTTGTGCCTCAGGTCATAACTAAAATAGCCCCTCCCCTGCCAAAAGGAAGGTTGTTATGATGATCTTATGTGATGAACACATGTTACAGGTTAATGCACTTCTTTATGCACACAAATCTGATCACGGACACAGAGGAGAGCACTGAAAAGAACAACGTTGCCTGTCCAATGGTCTTCACTTATTTACTATATGCCGTGATGCCTTCCCTTATAAGAAAAAGAATGAGATACACACTTCACTTACTGAACTCTTCCAATGATTTGCTGACATCACTGCCCCCAGACTGAACCAAGTGTATCTTGCCTGAAAATAATACATTTCCCATACATCAACATCTTACAAATGGAAATGAACAAAACCAAAAATTCTACAAATAATGAGAATGTCATGAATTCAGAGATGAAAGCACAATCTACTGATTACTGAGAATGAGGGGAGTCTAAATTAAGATGCATGAAAGCTACATTAGAGTCCTTGACTCGACAGGAAGCTCCCAGCTGTTGTCTCTCCTTTTATCGAAAAGCCACAGGAGCCAGTCTGACTCCTAGTAGGTAGGTCTGTTTTCTAATTAAGCTACATTATGCCTGCAATGAAGCTAAATCTGCAAGCGCAGTAGCAAACTTTTCTTTTGGTTGTGTAGCTGGAATAGGTCCATTGTACTGTACTATTATATTGCCTGATTGTTTTGCCTCCAATGGTGAAATCTTTATTGACGGGAACATAACACTGTTCATGCAAATTTGATGGATATTTTTGTTACCCATTGGTGCATGGTATGGAGAAAATAGAAGAGGGATATCAGTTACTACTATTTAGATTTATGTGCAACTGAACACTAAATAACTTATTTTTGCTACCCATTCGTGCTTGCTATGGAAAAAAATAGAGGCATTTCTCCCCATTTTATTAGTTGGTGGTTCCATCAATCATAATCGATAAAAAATCAATTATGTAAGTTATAAAGACCCGCACATGAACATCCCTCAAGATAAAGGTTGCATTTACATGGAAGGCAAAAAAAGCAAATTGTTAAGTATTAGCTTGTCAAGAACTGATAGGTTTCAGTTTTAGGCATGGATCTGAGGTATCTCGAGTTGGAGTTCCTTGCACCTTGATTCAAATTCTGCTCACAATATTAATCTAGAAAGAAACTCACCTTATACTTGGAATTATGCAAAGCCTGCACCATGTCTTGAAAATCCACACACATACTTTCAAATATCAGTAAGGGTAAGATTATCGGGCTTTGCTCACTTCAGAATAGAAGAAGATATTGAGGCTTCACACGCCCCCTCTATAACAGTATGGCTACTTTCTTTTACGCATATAACTACACTGTTCCACTTAACCTGTTGCCTACAGCAACAAATAGAAGAACCATGGTGTGAATAACATGGATATATGAGTAATCTTTTATGCTGTAAAAACATGGATGGTAAAACATGAATTGATAAAATCTGGCAGTCCAAGTGAAGTAATTACCTGTACAGAAGCCATTAGAACTATCACCTGAAGAAATTCAGGAAGAAAAAGCGAGAACCAGTTTCCAATATCTGGCCGAATCAATCGACCATCTCCCAGTTTGAACAATACCTGTACAAAATTAGATTGGGAGGATACAATGTAATTGTTGGGTGTAAGAAGCAAATCATACATGGATGATAAAAAATAAAGATAAGAGGGGAACCTAGAAGAGAACCATGCTGATGGATGTTCTGTTGCCGTAGTTAGAAGAGTGAGCGTAAAGGAAGTATATATACACATCGGAAGAATGAGAAACAAATAGCCAGACATCCATTAATGACCGCGAGGGGCGCACACCATCCGCCATGAATGTTTGGAGAGAAACTGAAGAGTGATTACTTCCTTCAAACACACGGTAGAAGTTTCAAGAGACGAACAGCCGGACGGCGATTCACGGACTGGATGAATTGGCTCCTCTCCGCGCCTCGAATGCGGGCTGGATGGATTCGATGCAGTCGGTCCACCGCACCTCGAATCAGGACAGACTGGATGGACTGGATCCTCTCTGCGCCTCAGATCCGGAGTGGATGGATTCGATGCTGTCACTCTCGCCGTGCCTATAATCAGGACATTTTTTTGGAAGCAACCGAATCAGGAGTGGATGGATTGGAGTATGCGGTTGCTCCGCCGTGCTAGAGCAGGGTCGCGAATTCGTGTGTTGCGTTTCACCCCGTGCGTTGTGTTGGACAAGATGGTAGAAAAGGCCAGGATGGTAGAAAAGGCCCATTAGGCCAGTAGACCCAATTGAAACGTGAGACACCCAAAAAAGCCACCGGAGCAGCGGCCCGAAAAGGCCAGCGCAGCCTGACGCACGAGTGAGTGTGCAGACGGGATTTAGAGAGGTCCTAACCGGCGCTCTCAGCGCTGGTTCCGCTTACTGGCGCCCGCAGGCGATGGTACTGGGCCGGCCCAGCAAATTTCAATAGATCGCATGCGGCTGTACGGTATCCTCGTAGGCATCGCGAAAAAATCGGCAAAAAAGATCTCCTCGTGGATCGAACATGCGCCATCACAAACACGTTTACGAAAGGCTAACCACCTGACCTAGGTACGTGCTAGTGATCAAGTACAGGGAGAATTGTTTAAGGATATTAATAAACACACAATTTATTAGTACACATCTACCATTCACTGTAGCGTTTGATTTTTCAACTATTTGAAAACATTTCGAAAGAAAGTTCATGAATTACAAAAAAATCATTGATTTTGAATAAACTTATCCAAGAACTTATCCAAGAACTCCATGAACACCTTATTCATCATACTCATAAAGTAGGCAGAGGCGTTAGTCAAACCAAAAGACATGACCGTGTACTCATATAGCCCATACCTTGTGGTAAAAGCTGGCTTAGGTATATCCTGCTGTCGGATCTTCAGCTGGTGGTATCCTGATCGAAGATCGATCTTGGAGAATACTTTAGCTCCCTGCAGATGGTCAAATAAATCATTGATCATCGGTAGTGGGTATTTGTTCTTGATCGTCAACTCATTCAGTGCACGATAATCAACAACCATTCTCAAAGATCCATCCTTCTTCTCAACTAAGAGCACTGGGGCTCCCCAAGGTGATGAACTTGGTCGAATATAACCTTTCTCCAACAACTCCTTAATATGCTTCTTAATTTCCTCCAGATCATTTGCGGGCATCCGATACGGTCTCTTCGATATTGGTCCGGTGCCTTGATACGTCTCCAACGTATCTATAATTTTTTATTGTTCCATGCTATTATATTATCCATCTAGGATGTTTTATATGCATTTATATGCTATTTTATATGATTTTTGGGACTAACCTATTAACCTAGAGCCGAGTGCCAGTTTCTGTTTTTTCCTTGTTTTTGAGTATCGCAGAAAAGGAAAACCAAACGGAGTCCAATTGACCTGAAACTTCACGGAACTTATTTTTGGACCAGAAGAAGGCCATGGAGTAAAAGAGTTGGGCCAGAAGAGTCCCGGGCTGCCCACGAGGGTGGGGGGGTGTTCCCACCCCCTAGGCACGCCTCCCTACCTCGTGGACAGGCCGGAGACCCCCCTGACTTGTTCTCGATGCCAAAACCTCTTATATATACAGAAACCCCCAAAACATAACCTAGATCGGCAGTTCCGCCGCCGCAAGCCTCTGTAGCCACCAAAAAACAATCGGGACCCTGTTCTGGCACCCTGCCGGAGGGGGGATCCCTCACCGGTGGCCATCTTCATCATCCCGACGGTCTCCATGACGAGGAAGGAGTAGTTCACCCTCGGGGCTGAGGGTATGTACCAGTAGCTATGTGTTTGATCTTTCTCTCTCTCTCTCTCTCTCGTGTTCTTTATTTGGCATGATCTTGATGTATCACAAGCTTTGCTATTATAGTTGGATCTTATGATGTCTCTCCCCCTCTACTCTCTTGTAATGGATTGAGTTTTCCCTTTGAAGTTATCTTATCGGATTGAGTCTTTAAGGATTTGAGAACACTTGATCTATGTCTTGCATGTGCTTATCTGTGGTGACAATGGGATATTCACGTGATCTACCTGATGTATGTTTTGGTGATCAACTCGCGGGTTCTGTGACCTCGTGAACTTATGCATAGGGGTTGGCACACGCTTTCGTCTTGACTCTCCGGTAGAAACTTTGGGGCACTCTTTGAAGTTCTTTGTGTTGGTTGAATAGATGAATCTGAGATTGTGTGATGCATATCGTATAATCATACCCGCGGATACTTGTGGTGACATTGGAGTATCTAGGTGACATTAGGGTTTTTGTTGATTTGTGTCTTAAGGTGTTATTCTAGTACAAACTCTAGGATAGATCGAACGGAAAGAATAGCTTCGTGTTATTTTACTACAGACTCTTGAATAGATCGATCAGAAAGAATAACTTTAAGGTGGTTTCGTACCCTACCATAATCTCTTTGTTTGTTCTCTGCTATTAGTGACTTTCGAGCGACTCTTTGTTGCATGTTGAGGGATAGTTACATGATCCAATTATGTTATTATTGTTGAGAGAACTTGCACTAGTGAAAGTATGAACCATAGGCCTTGTTTCCTAGCATTGCAATACCGTTTACGCTCACTTTTATCACTTGCTACCTTGCTGTTTTTATATTTTCAGATTACAAAAACCTATATCTACCATCCATATTGCACTTGTATCACCATCTCTTCGCCGAACTAGTGCACCTATACAATTTACCATTGTATTGGGTGTGTTGGGGACACAAGAGACTCTTTGTTATTTGGTTGCAGGGTTGCTTGAGAGAGGCCATCTTCATCCTACGCCTCCCACGGATTGATAAACCTTAGGTCATCCACTTGAGGGAAATTTGCTACTATCCTACAAACCTCTGCACTTGGAGGCCCAACAACGTCTACAAGAAGAAGGTTGTGTAGTAGACATCATGCATGGCAACAATTCGATCAAAAATTCTATGTCTCGGTCTGGTGGCATGCCTGGTAATTCCTCCGGGAATAAATCGGGGAAATCCTTCACAACTAGCACTTCCTCTTGAACTACTCCCGAGAGTGAATTTACTTGAGTCCTCCTTGGCGCATGTCTAGACACATACTTGATCCGTTTCCCTTCTGGGGTGGTGAGAAGAATTGACTTACTAGCACAATCGATGTTTACTCCATACTTCGATAGTCAATCCATGCCTAGTATTATATCCAATCCTTGTGATTCCAAAATAATGAGGTATGAGGGAAAAACATGCTTACCTATGGTCAATGGCAACTGACAACACCATCAGCTAGCCATATATTCCACTCCTGGTGAGCTTACTAACATGGGCGACCTAAGGGCTAAGGTTTCCAGCTCAAACTTATCCACAAATCCCCTTGATATGTATGAATGCGATGCACCAGTGTCAAAAAGAACAAGGGCTGTAAATGACTTAATAAAAAACTTACCAATAACTGCGTCAGGTTGCTCTTCAACTTCCTCCATGTTGATGTGGTTCACTTGACCTCTGCTAAAGGGGTTTGGCTTCTTTCCTGAGCTTCCGTTACCATTACCATTCTTTGCTTTGGGACACTCGGTGGCGTAGTGTCCAGTCTTCCCGCATTTGAAACAAGTAATGTGACTCAGATCCTTCTTAGCAGGTGTAGCGGGGTTGGAATGGTTCTGGCTGTTGTTTCCTCCACTCCCATTACCATTCTTAGGGCCATTGTGGTTGTCTGAATTTCCTCCATTGTGGGAATGGCCTCCATGGTTATGTCCTCCATGGGTATGAGTGTGTCCTCCCGAGTACGGGGTAAAACGTGGCTTCTGCTAAGCTCCAGAGTTGTACTTCCCCTGTCCATACTTCTGTTTGCGGCTCTCTATCTGCTGCCGCTTGCCTTCAATCATGAGGGCCCTGTCTACTGATGACCCACAAGTATAGGGGATCTATCGTAGTCCTTTCGATAAGTAAGAGTGTCTAACCCAACGAGGAGCAGAAGGAAATGATAAGCGGTTTTCAGCAAGGTATTCTCTGCAAGTACTAAAATAAGTGGTAACAGATAGTTTTGTGACAAGATAATTTGTAACGAGCAACAAGTAACAAAAGTAAATAAAGTGCAGCAAGGTGGCCCAATCCTTTTTGTAGCAAAGGACAAGCCTGGACAAACTCTTATAATGAGAAAAGCGCTCCCGAGAACACATGGGAATATCGTCAAGCTAGTTTTCATCATGTTCATATGATTCGCGTTCGGTACTTTGATAATTTGATATGCGGGTGGACCGGTGCTTGGGTGCTGTTCTTACTTGAACAAGCATCCCACTTATGATTAACCTCTATTGCAAGCATCCGCAACTACAACAAAAGTATTAAGGTAAACCTAACCATAGCATGAGACATATGGATCCAAATCAGCCCCTTACGAAGCAACGCATAAACTAGGGTTTAAGCTTCTGTCACTCTAGCAACCCATCATTTACTTATTACTTCCCAATGCCTTCCTCTAGGCCCAAATAATGGTGAAGTGTTATGTAGTCGACGTTCACATAACACCGCTAGAGGCTAGACAACATACATCTCATCAAAATGTCGAAGGAATACCAAATTCACATGACTACTAATACCAAGACTTCTCCCATGTCCTCAGGAACAAACGTAACTACTCACAAAGCATATTCATGTTCATAATCAGAGGGGTATTAATATGCATAAAGGATCTAAACATATGATCTTCCACCAAATAAACCAACTAGAATCAACTACAAGGAGTAATCAACACTACTAGCAACCTACTAGTACCAATCCCGGACTTGGAGACAAGAATTGGATACAAGAGATGAACTAGGGTTTTGAGAGGAGATGGTGCTGGTGAAGATGTTGATGGAGATTGCCCTCTCCCGATGAGAGGAGCATTGGTGATGATGATGGCGATGATTTCCCCCTCCCGGAGGGAAGTGTCCCCGACAGAACAGCTCTGCCGGAGCCCTAGATTGGTTCCGCCTCGTGGAGGCGGAGTCTCGTCCCGAAAGGTTGCTTCTGATTTTTCTTCGGACGAAAGACCTCATAGAGCAGAAGATGGCCACCGGAGGGCCAACAGGGGGCCCACGAGGCAGGGGGCGCGCCCTGGGGGGTAGGGCGCGCCCCCCTCTCGTGGCCAGGTGGGTCCCCCTCTAGTGTACTGATACGTCTCCGTCGTATCTACTTTTTCTAAACACTTTTGCCCTTGTTTTGGACTCTAACTTGTATGATTTGAATGGAACTAACCCGGACTGACGCTGTTTTCAGCAGAATTGCCATGATGTTGTTTTATGTGACAGAAAACAAAATATCTCGGAATGACGTGAAACTCCACGGAATACCTTACAATAAATAATAATAAATCCTCGCCAAAGATGAAGACCAGGGGGCCCACACCTTGTCCACGAGGGTGGGGGGCGCGCCTCCCCTAGGGTGCGCCCCCCTACCTCGTGGGCCCCTTGGTCACCTTCCGACGCCAACTCCAACTCTATATATTGGCTTTCGGGGAGAAAAAAATAGGAGAGAAGAAATCATCGCGTTTTACGATACGGAGCCGCCGCCAAGCCCTAAAACCTCTCGGGAGGGCTGATCTGGAGTCCGTTCGGGGCTCCGGAGAGGGCGATTCGTCGCCGTCGTCATCATCAACCATCCTCCATCACCAATTTCATGATGCTCATTGCCGTGTGTGAGTAATTCCATCGTAGGCTTGCTGGATGGTGATGGGTTGGATGAGATTTATCATGTAATCGAGTTAGTTTTGTTAGGGTTTGATCCCTAGTATCCAATATGTTCTGAGATTGATGTTGCTATGACTTTGCTATGTTTAATGCTTGTCACTAGGGCCCGAGTGCCATGATTTCAGATCTGAACCTATTATGTTTTCATGAATATATGTAAGTTCTTGATCCTATCTTGCAAGCCGATAGTCACCTACTATGTGTTATGATCCGGCAACCCCGAAGTGACAATAATCGGGACCACTCCCGGTGATGAACATAGTTTGAGGAGTTCATGTATTCACTATGGGCTAATGCTTTGTTCCGGTTCTCTACTAAAAGGAGGCCTTAATATCCCTTAGTTTCCAATAGGACCCCGCTGCCACGGGAGGGTAGGACAAAAGATGTCATGCAAGTTCTTTTCCATAAGCACGCATGACTATATTTGGAATACATGCCTACATTACATTGATGAATTGGAGCTAGTTCTGTGTCACCCTATGTTATGATTGTTACATGATGAACAGCATCCGGCATAATTATCCATTGCTGATCCGATGCCTACGAGCTTTCCATCTACTAGTTTATGCTTATTTACTTTTCCGTTGCCACCACTATCATATTACTTTGCTACTAAACACTTTGCTGCAGATACTAAGTTTCCAGGTGTGGTTGAATTGACAACTCAGCTGCTAATACTTGAGAATATTCTTTGGCTACCCTTGTGTCGAATCAATAAATTTGGGTTGAATACTCTACCCTCGAAAGTTGTTGCGATCCCCTGTACTTGTGGGTTATCAAGACTAATTTCTGGCGCCGTTGCCGGGGAGCATAGCTCTATTCTTTGAGTCACTTGGGATTTATATCTGCTGGACACTATGAAGGACTTGAAAGACGCTAAGACAACAATTTATCCCTCAACTACGAGGGGAGGTAAGGAACTGCCATCTAGCTCTGCACTTGATTCACCTTCTGTTATGAGTAAGCTTGCGACACCTAAACCTGCTTCTGCTATTCGTTCTGATATGTCGCATGTTATTGATGATGCCACTTCTGCTATGCATGATACTTATGATGAAACTACTTCTATGCCTGATACTACTGTGCCCCTAGGTGAATTTCTTGATGAACAAATTGCTAGGGCTAGAGAGAAAGAAATTATTGAATCTAATTATAATGATGAAAGTGATGATGAAGATAGGCCTATTATTCTCGAGGGTTATGTTTTTGATATGGAATCTTCTGCCGCTATTCTAGCTTGCAGAGATTGTCATGAACTTAAAAGGCTACTAATTAAATGGAACAAAGAATCTCTTAAAGATAAAATGAGGCCTGACCCTGCTTTTGCTACTTCACCTATCTGTGTTCCTGATAAGGATTATGAATTCTCTGTTGATCCGAATATAATTACTTTGGTTGAATCTGATCCTTTCCATGGCTATGAATCTGAAACTGTTGTGGCACATCTTACTAAATTGAATGATATAGCTGTTGGGGAACGTAGTAATTTCAAAAATTTCCTACGCACACGCAAGATCATGGTGATGCATAGCAACGAGAGGGGAGAGTGTTGTCTACATACCCTTGTAGACTGAAGCGGAAGCGTTGACTCAACGTAGAGGAAGTAGTCGTACGTTCTCCTCACGATCCGACCGATCACAGCACCGTTACTCCGGCACCTCCGAGTTCTTGGCACACGTTCAGCTCGATGACGATCCCCGGGCTCCGATCCAGCAAAGCGTCGGGGAAGAGTTCCGTCAGCACGACGGCGTGATGACGATCTTGATGTGTTACCGGCGCAGGGCTTCGCCTAAGCACTACAACGATATGACCGAGGTGGAATATGGTGGAGGGGGGCACCGCACACGGCTAAGGAACGATCACGTTGATCAATTGTGTGTCTTTGGGGTGCCCCCTGCCCCCGTATATAAAGGAGCCAAGGGGGAGGGGCTGGCCGGCCAAGCCTGGCGCGCCAGGAGAGTCCTACTCCCTCTGGGAGTAGGATTCCCCCCCCCCCCAATCCTAGTTGGACTAGGATTCTCCAAGGGGGAGAGAGAGAGAGGGGGCGCCCACCTCTCCTAGTCCTAATAGGACTAGGGGAAGGGGGGGAGGCGCGCAGCCCATGAGGGCAGCCCTCTCACCTCTCCTCCAAGGCCCATGTTGGCCCATTATGCTCCTGGGGGGTTCCGGTAACCCTCCCGGTATTCCGGTAAAATCCTGATTTCACCTGGAATGCATCCGATGTCCAAACATAGGCTTCCAATATATCATTCTTTACGTCTCGACCATTTCGAGACTCCTCGTCATGTCCGTGATCACATCCGGGACTCCGAACTCCTTCGGTACATCAAAATGTATAAACTCATAATAACTGTCATCGTAACGTTGAGCGTGCGGACCCTACGGTTCGAGAACAATGTAGACATGACCGAGACACGTCTCCGGTCAATAACCAATAGCGGGACCTGGATGCCCATATTGGCTCCTACATATTCTACGAAGATCTTTATCGGTCAGACCGCATAACAACATACGTTGTTCCCTTTGTCATCGGTATGTTACTTGCCCGAGATTCGATCGTCGGTATCCAATACCTAGTTCAATCTCGTTACCGGCAAGTCTCTTTACTTGTTCCGTAATACATCATCTCGCAACTAACTCATTGGTTGCAATGCTTGCAAGGCTTTATGTGATGTGCATTACCGAGAAGGCCCTGAGATACCTCTCCGACAATCGGAGTGACAAATCCTAATCTCGAAATACGCCAACCCAATATGTACCTTCGGAGACACCTGTAGAGCACCTTTATAATCACCCAGTTACGTTGTGACGTTTGGTAGCACACAAAGTGTTCCTACGGTAAACGGGAGTTGCATAATCTCATAGTTAAAGGAACATGTATAAGTCATGGATAAAAGCAATAGCAACATACTAAACGATCGGGTGCTATGCTAATGGAATGGGTCATGTCAATCAGATCATTCAACTAATGATGTGATCTCGTTAATCAAATAACAACTCTTTGTTCATGGCTAGGAAACATAACCATCTTTGATTAATGAGCTAGTCAAGTAGAGGCATACTAGTGACACTCTGTTTGTCTATGTATTCACACATGTATTATGTTTCCAGTTAATACAATTCTAGCATGAATAATAAACATTTATCATGATATAAGGAAATAAATAATAACTTTATTATTGCCTCTAGGGCATATTTCCTTCAGTCTCCCACTTGCACTAGAGTCAATAATCTAGATTACAAAGTAATGATTCTAACACCCATGGAGTCTTGGTGCTGATCATGTTTTGCTCGTGGAAGAGGCTTAGTCAACGGGTCTGCAACATTCAGATCCGTATGTATCTTGCATATCTCTAGGTCTCCCACCTGGACCAAATCCCGGATGGAGTTGAAGCGTCTTTTGATGTGTTTGGTTCTTTTGTGAAATCTGGATTCCTTTGCCAAGGCAATTGCACCAGTATTGTCACAAAAGATTTTCTTTGGACCCGATACGCTAGGTACAACACCTAGATCGGATATGAACTCCTTCATCCAGACTCCTTCATTAGCTGCTTCCGAAGCGGCTATGTACTCAGCTTCACATGTAGATCCCTCCACGACGCTTTGTTTAGAACTGCACCAACTGGCAGCTCCACCGTTTAATGTAAATACGTATCCGGTTTGCGATTTAGAATCGTCCGGATCAGTGTCAAAGCTCGCATCGACGTAACCGTTTACGACGAGCTCTTTGTCACCTCCATAAATGAGAAACATATCCTTAGTCCTTCTCAAGTACTTAAGGATGTTCTTGACCGCTGTCCAGTGATCCACTCCTGGATTACTTTGGTACCTGCCTGCTAAACTTACAGCAAGGCACACATCAGGTCTGGTACACAGCATTGCATACATGATAGAGCCTATGGCTGAAGCATAGGGAACATTTTTCATTTTCTCTCTATCTTCTGCGGTGGTCGGGCATTGAGTCTTACTCAACTTCACACCTTGTGCCACAGGCAAGAACCCTTTCTTTGCCTGATCCATTTTGAACTTTTTCAAAACTTTGTCAAGGTATGTGCTTTGTGAAAGTCCTATTAAGCGTCTTGATCTATCTCTATAGATCTTAATGCCCAATATGTAAGCAGCTTCACCGAGGTCTTTCATTGAAAAACTCTTATTCAAGTATCCCTTTATGCTATCCAGAAATTCTATATTATTTCCGATCAGTAATATGTCATCCACATATAATATCAGAAATGCTACAGAGCTCCCACTCACTTTCTTGTAAATACAGGCTTCTCCAAAAGTCTGTATAAAACCAAATGCTTTGATCACACTATCAAAGCGTTTATTCCAACTCCGAGAGGCTTGCACCAGTCCATAAATGGATCGCTGGAGCTTGCACACTTTGTTAGCTCCCTTTGGATCGACAAAACCTTCTGGTTGCATCATATACAACTCTTCTTCCAGAAATCCATTCAGGAATGCAGTTTTGACATCCATTTGCCAAATTTCATAATCATTAAATGCGGCAATTGCTAACATGATTCGGACAGACTTAAGCACCGCTACGGGTGAGAAAGTCTCATCGTAGTCAATCCCTTGAACTTGTCGAAAACCTTTTGCAACAAGTCGAGCTTTATAGACAGTAACATTACCATCAGCGTCAGTCTTCTTCTTAAAAATCCATTTATTCTCAATTGCTTGCCGATCATCGGGCAAGTCAACCAAAGTCCACACTTTGTTCTCATACATGGATCCCATCTCAGATTTCATGGCCTCAAGCCACTTTGCGGAATCTGGGCTCACCATCGCTTCTTCATAGTTCGTAGGTTCATCATGGTCTAGTAACATGACTTCCAAAATAGGATTACCGTACCACTCTGGTGCGGATCTTATTCTGGTTGATCTACGAAGTTCAGTAGAAACTTGATCTGAAGTTTCATGATCATTATCATTAGCTTCCTCCCTATTTGGCGTAGGTGTCACAGAAACTGATTTCTGTGACGTACTACTTCTCAATAAGGGAGTAGATACAGTTATCTCATCAAGTTCTACTTTCCTCCCACTCACTTCTTTCGAGAGAAACTCCTTCTCTAGAAAGTTTCCGACTTTAGCAACAAAAATTTTGCCTTCGGATCTGTGATAGAAGGTATACCCAACAGTCTCCTTTGGGTATCCTATGAAGACACATTTTTCCGATTTGGGTTCGAGCTTATCAGGTTGAAGCTTTTTCACATAAGCATCGCAGCCCCAAACTTTAAGAAACGACCACTTTGGTTTCTTGCCAAACCATAGTTCATAAGGCGTCATCTCAACGGATTTCGATGGTGCCCTATTTAACGTGAATGCGGCTGTCTCTAGAGCATAACCCCAAAACGATAGCGGTAAATCGGTAAGAGACATCATAGATCGCACCATATCTAGTAAAGTACGATTACGACGTTCGGACACACCATTACGTTGTGGTGTTCCGGGTGGCGTGAGTTGCGAAACTATTCCGCATTGTTTCAAATGTAGACCAAACTCGTAACTCAAATATTCTCCTCCACGATCAGATCGTAGAAATTTTATTTTCTTGTTACGATGATTTTCCACTTCACTCTGAAATTCTTTGAACTTTTCAAAAATTTCAGACTTGTGTTTCATTAAGTAGATATACCCATATCTGCTTAAATCATCAGTGAAGGTGAGAAAATAACGATATCCGCCACGAGCCTAAACATTCATTGGACCACATACATCAGTATGTATGATTTCCAATAAATCTGTTGCTCTCTCCACAGTACCGGAGAACGGTGTTTTAGTCATCTTGCCCATAAGGCACGGTTCGCAAGTGCCAAGTGATTCATAATCAAGTGACTCCAAAAGTCCATCAGTATGGAGTTTCTTCATGCGTTTTACACCGATATGACCTAAACGACAGTGCCACAAATAAGTTGCACTATCATTATCAACTCTGCATCTTTTGGCTTCAACATTATGAATATGTGTATTACTACTATCGAGATTAAGTAAGAACAAACCATTCTTTAATGGTGCATGACCATAAAAGATATTACTCATATAAATAGAACAACCATTATTCTCTGATTTAAATGAATAACCGTCTCGCATCAAACAAGATCCAGATATAATGTTCATGCTCAACGCTGGTACTAAATAACAATTATTTAGATCTAATATTAATCCCGAAGGTAGATGTAGAGGTAGCGTGCCGACCGCGATCACATCGACTTTGGAACCATTTCCCACGCGCATTGTCACCTCGTCCTTAGCCAATCTTTGCTTAATCCGTAGCCCCTGTTTTGAGTTGCAAATATTAGCAACAGAACCAGTATCAAATACCCAGGTGCTACTGCGAGAATTAGTAAGGTACACATCAATAACATGTATATCATATATACCTTTGTTAACCTTGCCATCCTTCTTATCCGCCAAATACTTGGGGCAGTTCCGCTTCCAGTGACCAGTCTGCTTGCAATAGAAGCACTCAGTTTCAGGCTTAGGTCCAGACTTGGGTTTCTTCTCTTGATTAGCAACTTGCTTGCTATTCTTTTTGAAGTTCCCCTTTTCTTCCCTTTGCCCTTTTTCTTGAAACTAGTGGTTTTGTTAACCATCAACACTTGATGCTCCTTTTTGATTTCTACCTCCGCGGCTTTCAGCATCGCGAAGAGCTCGGGCATAGTTTTGGTCATCCCTTGCATATTATAGTTCATCACGAAGCTCTTGTAGCTTGGTGGCAGTGATTGGAGAATTCTGTCAATGACGCAATCATCCGGAAGATTAACTCCCAGTTGAATCAAGTGATTGTTATACCCAGACATTCTGAGTATATGCTCACTGACAGAACCGTTCTCCTCCATCTTACAGCTATAGAACTTATTGGAGACTTCATATCTCTCAATCCGGGCATTTGCTTGAAATATTAACTTCAACTCCTGGAACATCTCATATGCTCCATGGTGTTCAAAACGTCGTTGAAGTCCCGGTTCTAAGCCGTAAAGCATGGCACACTGAACTATAGAGTAGTCATCAGCTTTGCTTTGCCAGACGTTCACAACATCTGGCGTAGCTCTTGCACCAGGCCTGGCACCTAGCGGTGCTTCCAGGACGTAATTCTTCTGTGCAGCAATGAGGATAATCCTTAAGTTACGGACCCAGTCCGTGTAATTGCTACCATCATCTTTCAACTTTGCTTTCTCAAGGAACGCATTAAAATTCAACGGAACAACAGCACGAGCCATCTATCTACACAACATAGACAAGCAAGATACTATCAGGTACTAAGTTCATGATAAATTTAAGTTCAATTAATCATATTACTTAAGAACTCCCACTTAGATAGATATCCCTCTAATCCTCTAAGTGATCACGTGATCCAAATCAACTAAACCATGTCCGATCATCACGTGAGATGGAGTAGTTTCAATGGTGAACATCACTATGTTGATCATATCTACTATATGATTCACGCTCGACCTTTCGGTCTCCGTGTTCCGAGGCCATATCTGTTATATGCTAGGCTCGTCAAGTTAAACCTGAGTATTCCGCGTGTGCAACTGTTTTGCACCCGTTGTATTTGAACGTAGAGCCTATCACACCCGATCATCACGTGGTGTCTCAGCACGAAGAACTTTCGCAACGGTGCATACTCAGGGAGAACACTTCTTGATAATTAGTGAGAGATCATCTTATAATGCTACCGTCAAACAAAGCAAGATAAGATGCATAAAAGATAAACATCACATGCAATCAATATAAGTGATATGATATGGCCATCATCATCTTGTGCTTGTGATCTCCATCTCCGCAGCACCGTCATGATCACCATCGTCACCGGCGCGACACCTTGATCTCCATTGTAGCATCGTTGTCGTCTCGCCAATCTTATGCTTCCACGACTATCACTACCGCTTAGTAATAAAGTAAAGCATTACATCGCGATTGCATTGCATACAATAAAGCGACAACCATATGGCTCCTGCCAGTTGCCGATAACTCGGTTACAAAACATGATCATCTCATACAATAAAATTTAGCATCATGTCTTGACCATATCACATCACAACATGCCCTACAAAAACAAGTTAGACGTCCTCTACTTTGTTGTTGCAAGTTTTACGTGGCTGCTACGGGCTTAAGCAAGAACTCATCTTACCTACGCATCAAAACCACAACGATAGTTTGTCAAATAGACTCCGTTTTAACCTTCTCAAGGACCGGGCGTAGCCACACTCGGTTCAACTAAAGTTGGAGAGACAGTCTTCCGCAAGCCATCTATGTGCAAAGCACGTCGAGGGAACCGGTCTCGCGTAAGAGTACGCGTAAGGTTGGTCCGGATCATCTCGTCCAACAATACCGCTGAACCAAAGTATGACATGGTGGTAGGCAGTATGACTTGTATCGTCCACAACTCACTTGTGTTCTACTCGTGCAAATAACATCATACCATAAAAACCTAGGCTCGGATGCCACTGTTGGGGAACGTAGTAATTTCAAAAAATTTCCTACGCACACGCAAGATCATGGTGATGCATAGCAACGAGAGGGGAGAGTGTTGTCTACATACCCTTGTAGACTGAAGCGGAAGCGTTGACTCAACGTAGAGGAAGTAGTCGTACGTTCTCCTCAGGATCCGACCGATCACAGCACCGTTACTCCGGCACCTCCGAGTTCTTGGCACACGTTCAGCTCGATGACGATCCCCGGGCTCCGATCCAGCAAAGCGTCAGGGAAGAGTTCCGTCAGCACGACGGCGTGATGATGATCTTGATGTGTTACCGGCGCAGGGCTTCGCCTAAGCACTACAACGATATGACCGAGGTGGAATATGGTGGAGGGGGGCACCGCACACGGCTAAGGAACGATCACGTTGATCAATTGTGTGTCTTTGGGGTGCCCCCTGCCCCCGTATATAAAGGAGCCAAGGGGGAGGGGCTGGCCGGCCAAGCCTGGCGCGCCAGGAGAGTCCTACTCCCTCTGGGAGTAGGATTCCCCCCCCCCAATCCTAGTTGGACTAGGATTCTCCAAGGGGGAGAGAGAGAGAGGGGGCGCCCACCTCTCCTAGTCCTAATAGGACTAGGGGAAGGGGGGGAGGCGCGCAGCCCATGAGGGCAGCCCTCTCACCTCTCCTCCAAGGCCCATGTTGGCCCATTATGCTCCTGGGGGGTTCCGGTAACCCTCCCGGTATTCCGGTAAAATCCTGATTTCACCTGGAATGCATCCGATGTCCAAACATAGGCTTCCAATATATCATTCTTTACGTCTCGACCATTTCGAGACTCCTCGTCATGTCCGTGATCACATCCGGGACTCCGAACTCCTTCGGTACATCAAAATGTATAAACTCATAATAACTGTCATCGTAACGTTGAGCGTGCGGACCCTACGGTTCGAGAACAATGTAGACATGACCGAGACACGTCTCCGGTCAATAACCAATAGCGGGACCTGGATGCCCATATTGGCTCCTACATATTCTACGAAGATCTTTATCGGTCAGACCGCATAACAACATACGTTGTTCCCTTTGTCATCGGTATGTTACTTGCCCGAGATTCGATCGTCGGTATCCAATACCTAGTTCAATCTCGTTACCGGCAAGTCTCTTTACTTGTTCCGTAATACATCATCTCGCAACTAACTCATTGGTTGCAATGCTTGCAAGGCTTTATGTGATGTGCATTACCGAGAAGGCCCTGAGATACCTCTCCGACAATCGGAGTGACAAATCCTAATCTCGAAATACGCCAACCCAATATGTACCTTCGGAGACACCTGTAGAGCACCTTTATAATCACCCAGTTACGTTGTGACGTTTGGTAGCACACAAAGTGTTCCTACGGTAAACGGGAGTTGCATAATCTCATAGTTAAAGGAACATGTATAAGTCATGGATAAAAGCAATAGCAACATACTAAACGATCGGGTGCTATGCTAATGGAATGGGTCATGTCAATCAGATCATTCAACTAATGATGTGATCTCGTTAATCAAATAACAACTCTTTGTTCATGGCTAGGAAACATAACCATCTTTGATTAATGAGCTAGTCAAGTAGAGGCATACTAGTGACACTCTGTTTGTCTATGTATTCACACATGTATTATGTTTCCAGTTAATACAATTCTAGCATGAATAATAAACATTTATCATGATATAAGGAAATAAATAATAACTTTATTATTGCCTCTAGGGCATATTTCCTTCAATAGCCACCCTGTTCACTAATGATGAGAGATCTCGCTACTTTTATATCATGAAAATATTTTTGTTCTCATTAAAGGGTGATGCTAAGATATGGTTTAATTCTCTTGATCCTGGTTGTGTGCGTAGTCCCCAGGATATGATTTATTACTTCTCTGCTAAATATTTCCCTGCTCATAAGAAACAAGCTGCTTTAAAGGAAATATACAACTTTGTGCAAATTAAAGAAGAGAGTCTCCCACAAGCTTGGGGGAGGCTTCTCAAACTACTTAATGCTTTCCCTGATCATCCTCTTAAGAAACATGAAATACTTGATATCTTTTACAATGGACTAACCGATGCTTCCAGAGATTACCTGGATAGTTGTGCTGGTTCTCTTTTCAGGGAAAGAACACCGGATGAAGCTGAAATTCTATTGAATAATATGTTGACAAATGAAAATAATTGGGCACCTCCTGAGCCAGCTCCTGCTCCAATTAATGATCCTATTCCTAAACCAACTCCGAAGAAGAGAGGTGTTCGATTTCTCAGTCCCGAAGATATGCAAGAGGCAAAGAAATCTATGAAAGAAAAAGGTATTAAAGGTGAAGATGTTAAGAATTTACCTCCTATTGAAGAAATACATGGTCTTGATTTACCGCCTGTTGAAGAAACTTATGATCTTGATCCATCACCTATTGAAGAACCTCCTGATCCCGATAACCCGACACAGGTAGTAAAGGTAAATTCTCTCTATAGATATGATAAAGCTGAAGTCCCTCCTACTAAAATTGCTAGTCAGTGCTTGGATGAGTTTGATAACTTTATGTTTAAGCAAGACGACTTTAATGCTTATTTTGGTAGACAATTAAAACGAAATGCTTATATGATTAAACGCTTGGGTGATTATATGGCTAATATTAGAGGAGAACTTAAACTTGTTAGCAAACATGCTTCTATGGTTACCACTAAAGTAGAACAAGTACTTAAAGCTCAAAAAGAAGTACTTGATCAAATGAATAGTAAGAAAAATGATTATGTTGTTAGAGTGGCTACTAGAACTGGTAGAATGACTCAGGAACCTTTGTATCCTAAAGGCCACTCTAAGAGATTCGAGCAAGATTCTCAGAGAAATAATATTGATGTTCCTAGTTCTTCCAAAAAGAAGAAAAAGAAAAATGATAGAACTGTGCAAACTTCTAGTGAACCCATTGCTGAACCACCTGATAACCCAAATGATATCTCTATGTCTGATGCTGAAACACAATCTGGTAATGAACATGAACCTAGTAAAAATACTAATGATGATGTTCATGATGATGCTCAACCTAGTAATGATAATGATGTAGAAATTGAACCTGCTGTTGATCTTGATAACCCGCAATCAAAGAATCAACGTTATGATAAGAGAGATTTTGTTGCTAGGAAACATGGTAAAGAAAGAGAACCTTGGGTTAAAAAACCCATGCCTTTTCCTCCCAAACCATCCAAGAAAAAAATGATGAGGATTTTGAGCGCTTTGCTGAAATGATTAGACCTATCTTTTTGCGTATATGATTGACTGATATGCTCAAAATGAATCCTTATGCTAAATACATGAAAGATATTGTTACAAATAAAAGAAAGATACTGGAAGCTGAAATTTCCACCATGCTTGCTAATTATACTTTTAAGGGTGGAATACCAAAGAAACTTGGAGATCCAGGAGTGCCTACTATACCATGCTCTATTAAAAGAAACTATTTTAGAACTGCTTTATGTGATCTTGGAGCTGGTGTTAGTGTTATGCCTCTCTCTTTATATCGTAGACTTGACTTGAATAAGTTGACACCTGCTGAAATATCTTTGCAAATGGCTGATAAATCAACTGCCATACTTGCCGGTATTTGTGAGGATGTGCCTGTTGTGGTTGCAAACGTTACTATTTTAACGGACTTTGTTATTCTTGATATTCCCGAGGATGATAGTATGTCTATTATTCTTGGAAGACATTTTCTCAATACTGCAGGGGCTGTTATTGATTGCAACAAAGGCAATGTCACTTTTCATGTTAATGGTAATGAGCATACGGTACACTTTCCGAGGAAACAACCTCAAGTCCACAGTATCAACTCTATTGGGAAAATTCCATCGATTATATTTGGAGGTTTTGAATTTCCCCTTCCTACTGTCAAAAATAAATATGATATACTTATTATTGGGGATGTGCATATCCCCGTTGAGGTAACTTAGTGTTATTCGAAATTTCTCTGGTTTCATGATTATCGGAATGAGTTTGTTAACAAGACTTGATCAACCTTGTTAGTGGATTCCTTTTGATGAGCATGAGATGGATGAAACTAGAAGCACGACCTTCTGTACCCTCTCTATACTTTCTGTTATTTAGTAGAAATAAAGTAAAATAGTATTTTTCTGTCTGTTTCCTGGTTTATCCGTGCAATATTGTCGGTGTACAAAAAGAGGGCTACACTTTTTGTACCCCTATAACTATGCATGGGCATTCAGAGCCACACCCGCGACCACACCAAGCAGGGCAAGGGAGGTGAGCCAGGTAAAGACCGAAGTCCAAGGTAGCTGGAACAACGCCAAGGACAAGACCATGAAGAGCAAAGGGACGAAACGGGCTCCCCCCGGCAAGATCCTTGCCGGGATCAACCCTAGCAGCCCCGGCAAGACCCTTGCCGCGGGAGCTCGCCCCACGCCTATGGAGCGAGTCACCCTTGAGTTCACGGCCCCCACCATGGTCCACTATGTTGGGGCAAGGGCTCGGGAGACACCTCTGTGGTGGCATGCAGATCTTTGTGAAGAAACATTCAAGATCAGATGAGCACTAGAAGACGACGAGCCTTGGCGAGATCCCAGCCAAGGAAAACCACGAGACCCCCAGCAAGCGCCTTGCCGGGGACGACAACGGGCACCATGGCAAGACCCTTGCCGGGGCCCCGGCAAGGCCCTTGCCGAGGACATCTACAGGGCCACCGCCAGGCCCGCGCCGACCAAGCCTCCACCGCCGTTCACATGCAGCCGCCGACCCAACCAACTGGGCAGGCACCTGCGTGGCGGCATGCAGATCTTCGTAAAGACTCCACCACCGCGCCACCTCAGCTGCCTGCCTGCCTACATGGCATCGCACGCACCGCTGGACAGGGCGCGTGTCAACACGAGGAGGAGCGGCAACGGACGGGACGGGCTTCGCCCCCGTCCCCGATAAAGCAAGAGGGCACCTAAGCAGACGCATTAAATGCGCCTTGTCATGTAATGTGACGGATAACCTCGCAACACTGTGCCCTTTCCACCTCCTGTGTGCCACTGTGGCAACCCCTTTTTCCCTATAAAAGGAGGCCCGAGGCGACCAGGAGAGGGATTCGGCCTTTTGGAGCTCCTCACGCCCATAGCTAGTTCAAGAACACAAATATACATCCACCAAAGCAGGAGTAGGGTTTTACGCATCCTCGCGGCCCGAACCTGGATAAACGAACCACGTGCTATCTGTTTGATCCGCTCTTCTCTCAACCCCACACCCCGCTAACCGTAGTAGGGATTCTTGTGATCCCATAGGTGTCGTTTCCACAGACATCTTTGGGCGCACCAGGTAGGGGGTTGCAGTTGTGAGAATCGGCTTTAGCAGTTAGTTCAGCGCTTCTTCATCACCATGGCGCCCAAGAAGAAGGCGACAGTGACGGTCGGCCCGTCGGGAGCCGAACGGCCCGTCCCGACGCGGGCGAGCAGCGGACCGGTCGCGGAGAGGACCCAGGGCGCAGCTCGCGAGCACCAACACCACCCCAGCAGCCGGAGCTTGGGAGACAGCGGCGTTCGCGTGCTTGGCGATGACCCGAACGTCGCCAAATCTAAAAATGGAGCCAGGCCCTCCGCAGGCGGCGTGGGGCCCTCCAGAGGCGGCGCGGTGGCCTCGAAGACTCCCACGCCGGCGCCCACGGCACACTGCTCTCAAGCTGCGCGCGACAAACAGCGTCGTCATGCCGAAGATCCCGGACGCCGCCACGGGAAGAGCCCCGAGCACCACTCCCTGGACGCAGAAAACGTGCCCGCTCGCCGAAGCACTGGCGAAAACGGCGTGCGACCGCGGGACCGTGATAGAGCTCCTTCTGACTTAGTTAGAAGTCGAAGCGCGTCGCGGTCCGTGCAGGTTTCACTGCCGCTGACGCCAGCAGAGGCCCTGGCACGCGCGCAGTTGCTCCTCGACTTTCCTCCCGCTACGGGGAAACTTGACGAATGGAGAGCTACCATCCGAAGCCTTGTTGCCGTCGCCAACAAGGACGAACCGAGTCTAGCAGGGCCCCCGGGTCGACGCTCCGATGGAGTTCCACGCACCAGCGGCGGGAGGACCGACGGCGCCGCGGCCACGGTGCATTCGCCCCTCCTCGCCCGGTACCACGGATGTCGACCCATCGCGACGTTACAGGCGACGACATCTCCATAGCGTCGTCCGACCCATGGACCCACTGTGACTAGCGTCAAGTTCTTCGGGAGCGAGCCCATGAATACGCTCGAACCACCATCGAGCGCCGGCGTGGAGCGTGCCACCAGTCAGATAGGCGAGCAGATCCTGCTGTGAACTACCCAGCACCGGAGAGCCCTGGAGGTCTACCTTACGAGGTAGGCTATCCGGCTTTTACCCATGAGCTGCGGCAGTTCCAGTGGCCCACTCATCGCACTTTCAAACCTGACGTTGGCGAGAAGTACAACGGCAAGACCCACCTGTCGGAGTTCCTCAGCATCTACACCATCGTGATGCAAGCTGCCGGAGCCCTTGACAATAAGGTGCTTGCGAATTACTTTCCGTTGGCTCTTAAACCCAACGCCATGACATGGTTGATGCACTTGCCGGTAGACTCTATTTCCTCTTGGTCGGATTTGTGCCATGAGTTTGTTGGCGCCTTAACTGGAGGCCACCAAGCCCATGGCCAAGCAAGCGACCTGCACGTCATCCCCCAGAAGGGAGGCAAGAGCCCGCGCAAGTACATACAGAGATTCAGCCGGGTACAGTACACTATCCTTGATGTTCATCCTGCCGCAATCATCAGCGCGTTCCATCAGAATGTGCGCAACCGAAAAATGCGCGAAGAGCTGGCAATGAACAAGGTGAAGGATGTGGCGGAGCTCTACGTTCTTGCCGACAGATGTGCCCGGGCTGAAGAGGGAAGGAAGTACCTCAGCGAAGACGCCGGCGTGGAAACCGACTCTTCAGACGAGGATATTGCCGCCCCGGCGAAGAAAGGCCGGCGCCGCAACAGGAAGCGCAAGGGTAAAGTTGTGCTTGCCGTCGAGGAATCTGATGACGCCGGCTCTGCCAAGAAAACCAAGGCAGATGACCCCGGCAAGGAAATTGCCGGATGTGTCGCCTGCCAGGCCTTGGTGGGTGCCGAGAAGCCAGGGAACTCCGACAAGCAATACTGCAAGATCCATCGCACCAAAGGGCATGACCTCCAGAACTGCCGACAGGTTGAGCTGCTTGCTGAGAAGCAAAAAGCTGAATATGAGAGGCGGGACAAGGAGAAGGGCCAGGACGGTGCTGAGGGGTCTGGCAAGAAGCGTGACGGCCAGGCAGGCTGTCGCGGTAAGGATAAACAACAAGAGAGGCCCGCCCGGGGCCGCGACAAGAAGCCAGAAGACGATGATCACGAAGAGGACGACGAGTCCGGTGACCAAGGGTTTCAGAAAGCTACAGAGGCCATGTGCGTCGATGGCGGCGCCTCGCTGCATACCTCTCACCGCCAGCTTAAACGGTGGGCGCGTGAGATTACAGCAGCAGAGCCGTCGTTTGATGCCCAAAAGCGGCTGAAGTGGTCCAGCACACCTATCATTTTTGACACTGAGGATCACCCTGATCGCACCACTTCGGTCGGGTGCTTGCCGTTGTTGGTTTCGCCGACAATACGCAACCTCAAGGTGACGAAAATGCTAGTCGATGGCGGGGCCGGTCTAAACTTAATCTCGCCCGCCGTGATCAAGAAGCTGCAGATTCCCGACGGAGACCTCAAAGAAATGGGCATGTTCCAGGGGATCAACTCGGGAAGGAGTCAACCAAAGGGGAAGGTCACGCTGCCTGTGACCTTCGGGAGTGATCTGAACTACAGGACGGAAAGGATCGTGTTCGATGTTGCCAAGATCCCCTTGCCCTACAACCGGATCCTTGGCCGCCCAGCGCTGGCCGAGTTCATGGCAGCGTCACACTACGCCTACAACACCCTGAAGATGCCAGGGCCTGTAACGATCATCACCGTCCCCTCCAACAAGAAAGATGCGCTGATTTGCGCTGATCAACTCTACCAAGAAGCAGTTGCAGCAGCCGCTGCCGCTAAGGCAGTTGCTCCTGCCATTGGAGCCCCGGAAGGGAAGAAGAAGAAGACCGGTGAGACCTCGAACACCTACTACGGCAAGCGCACCTCGTCAGAGTGTGGTGCTCCCGTCGAGGACGTGCCAGAGAGCTCCACCGGCAGGAACAAGAAATCCAGGGCCACGCCGCCGGAGACCAAGAAGGTATCCGCCAAGGAGGACGGCACGGGAGGAGCTTTCACCATAAGCTCCGCCCTTGATGACAAATAGAAAGACACGCTCGTCACCTTCCTGCGGGCGAATGTCGATGTATTTGCCTGGCAAGCATCCGACATCCCCGGTGTTCCCAGGGAGGTGATTGAGCACCACCTTGCTGTCTGTCCTCATGCGCGGCCCGTCAAGCAGAAGGTCAGAAAGCAAGCTTTGGAACGGCAAGAGTTCATTACAGAGGAGATCCGAAAACTGGAAGCAGCGGGTTTGGTAAGAGGAGTGCTCCATCCAACATGGTTGGCCAATCCAGTGCTAGTGCGCAAGGCAAATGGGAAGTGGAGGCTGTGTATTGATTACACATATATCAATAAGGCTTTTCCCAAGGACCCTTTCCCATTGCCGCGCATCGACCAGATTATTGACTCCACGGCTGGGTGTGACTTGTTGTCATTCCTCGACGCCTACTCCGGCTACCACCAGATCTTCATGATGAGAGAAGACGAAGAGAAGACAACGTTCATCACCCCATGTGGTACGTATTGTTTCATACGGATGCCTTTCGGGTTGAAGAGTCCTGGCTCAACATTTGCAAGGGCTGTCCAGATTGGTTTTGAACCCCAGCTCCATAGAAATATGGAAGCTTATATGGATGATATAGTGGTCAAAACCAAGAATAGGGCGACCCTCATACCGGATTTACAAGAGACATTTGCGAACCTACGCAAGATCAACCTCAAGTTGAACCCTGAGAAGTGCGTCTTTGGCGTCCCGTCCGGCAAGCTTCTCGGGTTCTTTGTGTCACAGCGCTGGATAGAGGCCAATCCGGACAAGATCAAGGCTATAGAGCAGATTGAAGCACCCTGGCTGGTTGCATTGCCACCATGAGCAGGTTCATCTCCAAGTCCGCCGAGGGCGCCCTCCCCTTTTTCAAGATTTTGAAAAAGGCGGGCCCGATGGAGTGGACACCAGAAGCCGAAGCGGCATTACAAGATTTGAATAGGTATCTCTCCTCTACGCCAGTACTAGTTGCACCTAAACCACACGAACCGTTGCTGCTGTACTTGGCGGCAACGAACCAGGTGGTCAGCGCCGCACTAGTGGCGCAGAGAGAAGTCGACGATGAGGTGATAGCAGCAACAGAGCCTGATGCCATTGGTGTAGAGACGACGCAGCCAGTTGAAGTGCTGTCGAGGAGGAAAATGATGCAGCACCCGACCTACTTTGTTAGCTCCCTCCTGCAGGGGGCTAGATCAAGGTACTCCGGTGTGCAGATACTGCTCTTCGGCCTTCTTATGGCCTCGAGGAAGCTGCATCACTACTTCCAGGCGCACAAAATCACTGTCGTCACTCGCCTCCCTCTACAACGGATATTGCACAATCCAGACGCGAATGGAAGGATCGTAGAGTGGGCACTGGAGCTGTCCAGCTTTGGCCTCAAATTTGAGAGTACCTCAACGATCCAAAGTCGAGTCCTGGCGGAGTTCATTGCAGAGTGGACCGCGACGCCTGATGAAGAAGCTCAGGAGACTGTCCTCCCCAGCAAGGAGGCAAGTTGCAACTGGGTCATGTACTTTGATGGAGCTTTCTCGTTACAGGGCGCAGGGGCTGGCGTGCTGCTTGTCGCGCCCACTGGAGAGCACCTCAAGTACGTGGTCCAAATGCACTTCCCCAGGGAGGCGTCGACAAACAATACTGCCGAGTACGAAGGGCTGCTTGCTGGTCTCAGGATCACGGCAGACCTCGGAATCAGGAACTCATCGTCAGGGGCGAATCACAACTTGTCGTCAAGCAAGTCAACAAAGACTACCAGAGCCCATTGATGAAGGCCTACATAGATGAAGTGAGAAAGCTGGAAGAGCGCTTTGACGGTATACAGGCAGAGCACGTTCCTCGAGCGGAGAATGACATCGCCGATTAGCTGTCAGAACGCGCTGCCCTCAAGCTGCATGTGGAACCAGGTACCTTTGTGCTTCAGATAACTCAGCCATCCGTTGATCCATCAGCAGAGCAGAGCAAGAGAAGGAAATCAGGTCCTGGCAAGTATTTTCCCGCCGAGCTCCCCGGAGCCGCCGGTGAAGATGTTGCTGGAGTCGCTGAGCCCGTCGTAGGGCGATTGGCTCCGGCAGAGCGTCAAGCTCTTGCCGTAGAGACGGTCTCCCTTATTATGGAAGAAATGCCTTTGGTCCTTACCGTCGAGCCCCAGGCTCCAGCATGGGCGCAGCCTACCGTCCGATTCCTCCAAACAGGGGAACTTCCTGAGGAGCAGAAAGAAGCGGAAAAAGTAGCCCGCCGGTCTGCTATGTGTCAGTTCGTCGATGACGTCCTGTACGGGAAAAGGCCGAACGGTGTGAAATTGAAGTGTATCCCTCGAGAGGAAGGACTGGGGCTGTTGGCGGAGATACATGGAGGCATATGTGGATCCCACATAGGGTCGAGAGCCCTTGCCGGCAAGGCATTTCGGCAGGGCTTCTTCTGGCCCACTGCCCTCCAGGATGCGACGACGCTAGTCACCAAGTGTGAAGCATGTTAGTTCCATTCAAAGAAGCTTCATCAGCCAACTCAAGCCCTTCAAACCATTCCTCTCTCCTAGCCCTTCTCGGTCTGGGGGCTCGACATACTGGGCCCCTCCCCCCGCGCTGTCGGGGGCTTTGAGTACTTGTACGTCGCAATCGACAAGTTCACAAAGTGGCAAGAGGTGGAAGCAGTGAGGAAAGTTACAGCCCAGTCAGCCGTCAAGTTCCTCAAGGGGCTAGTATGCCGTTTTGGTGTACCCAACAGGTTCATCACCGACAACGGCACGCAGTTCACAAGCCGCACCTTCATGCAATACATCCAAGACCTCAGCAGCAAAGTCTGTTTCGCTTCTGTTGCTCACCCACGAAGCAATGGTCAAGCTGAGAGGGCAAACGCTGAAGTGCTGCGAGGCCTGAGGACAAAGACCTTTGACAGGCTGCACAAGAGTGGAAGGCGCTGGATTGATGAGTTGCCGACGGTTCTTTGGTCAATCAGAACGACACCAAATCGAGCCACCGGCCAAACATCCTTTGCCCTGGTATACGGGGCAGAAGCAGTTCTCCCCACGGAACTCATATACGGGTCACCTCGAGTGCTCGCTTATGATGAGCTTGAGCAAGAGCGACTGCGGCAAGATGACGCAACGCTCCTTGAGGAAGATCGTCTTTGGGCGGCTGTGAGAGCAGCACGCTACCAGCAAGCCTTGCGCCGCTACCATAGCCGCAAGGTCCATGCCCGAAGCTTTGAGGAAGGCGACCTTGTTCTTCGGCGCGTTCAATCGGCCAAGAATACCAACAAGTTGATGCCAAAGTGGGAAGGCCCTTATCGGGTAATACGAGTCACCAGGCCCGGCGCAGTCCGCCTGGAGACCGAAGATGCCATTCCAGTGAGCGATTCCTGGAACATTGAGCATCTTCGCAAGTTTTACCCATAAGGCGCGGTTTGCCGGGCCCCCCCGGCAAGCCACCTTTTGTATAAGCCTTGCCGGTGAGGCATGTAACCCTTTGTACAGAGCTAGGCGCAGACCCTGAGCATAAATAAATGAAGCACTGGCGCCCTAAGTTATAGCATGCATGCTAGGTCGAGTCTCATCCTTGGTTAGGGTTGATAGTGCTTAGCAGCGGCTAACCCCTAGCTTAGAGGTCGAGTGTGCGTCTATTTGTCCTTCTTTGTCTTCTTTGGTTCGCAGGACACACGAATATCCTTGCCGAGCCGCTTGGGAAGAAAAAGGGGCAGACCAGCATCTGGTCCCCGACAAGCCAGTATTACCGGGGACTACAAGAGCAAAGATTCACCCACGGCAACCCAAGGTTGCCGGGGGCTGCAGATTCAGATAAGTTTTCCATCCCTTATCATGCATTTCCTTATGGACTGAGGTATGTGAAACCTTGTTTTATCCTTAGGCTACCATGCTCCCCTAACTCTATGCCCTAGGGCTCGTTCCTGGGACCGAGTTTGGTCGTAGTCGCGGCAGCGGAAGGGTGAAACAAGGAGCCTAAACCCACTTCATTCCTGCCTCCGCCAAGGGCGTGAGAAAGGTCGAGCGAAGTGGGGGAACGGCAAGGCCTGTTGTCGGGCGAGAAAATGTTTATCTTAGAGATGTCAAGGATTTATTCCTTGTCATGGGTTCCACCCACAAACAAATAAACCCGGCAAACATCCGTTTTTCATTAAAAAACATCCCGCTCAGGTACAGTCCGTAGGGAATGAAAAACATGAACAAGGGGATTACAAGTTTTAAATTTAACAGAGGCCCGAAGGCTTACAAACTAAAAAAAGATAAGGTGCCCGTAATCCCTTTCTTGTCCCTCTCCTCAAGAGGCAGGTCAAGGAGGCGAGAAGGAAAAAAGGGGCGCCTAGGCGAGCTACGGGTGGCGGAAGATACCAAGAGAACATCTTGGTGGCCGTCCAAGGGCTGGATGGTGATGGCGGCGCCGGAGGCAGAGCTCGAAGACGAGGTGGCAGGGCGTCAGTACGCGTCGAAGGCGTCGGTGCCCGCGTACTCCAACTTGACGGCCTTGCCACCCGCCCTCTTCCTCTTCCGCAGCCTCCCAATGCCAGCCGCCCAAGGAGACGACCCCGAGAAGTTCAAGGAGCCGGCAACACGGATGATGGGGTCGCCGGTGCCGCTCGGAGCAGCGCCCGACACCTAGTCGGACCCGTCATCCTGCCGCCTACCACCCTCGTCGTCGCTGTCGCTGTCCTCCTCGTCACTCTCGCTCGAGGAGGAATCTTCGTCATCATAAGAGCTCTCCACGCAACACCTTGCGCGAGTCCCGAAGTGCCCGAAGACCTTGACGGAAAGGAGGCCACCCTCCATCAGCTTAAAGTGGAGAGTGAGCCCATCCGTCAAGCTGTGGATACAAGCAAACGTCTTCCATCCCCGACGGAGATACATCACGTGAGTAGCAGGGAAGTCGACGCGGACCCGCGTGCCACTGATCCCGCAGCCCCTCATGTGCAGCCGCAACGACTGCGGTGGATCTAGCTCCATCTCCCGCGCAAATGGAGTCGGGAGGCGAAGGCGATGGCCCGGCGGCCGATGCAGCCTGACGAAGAACTCGCAGGGGTCGTCCCCAACGTGGCCCTCCATCGGAGGAAGA
Source organism: Aegilops umbellulata (assembly GCA_032464435.1). Classification (NCBI taxonomy): domain Eukaryota; kingdom Viridiplantae; phylum Streptophyta; class Magnoliopsida; order Poales; family Poaceae; genus Aegilops; species Aegilops umbellulata. The sequence continues at coordinate 164,249,924 of CP136055.1, read as the reverse complement.
GCTGCTGGCGGGGGCGAGGCCGGCGCGTCACCCCGTCCTCCTCTTCCCCGAGCGTTGCGGCCTCGCCCACGACCTCGCCCCCTTCCCCTTCCCCTCGCGGCCGGCTCTGCCACCGCGGGCGCAGGAGGAGGAGGGACGCGTTGTCGAGCGGCGACCCTCGCCGCCACCGTCGAAGGACCGTGATTTCCTTTCTCCATGACGAATGGAAGAAAGGAGCAGAAGCAGAAGGAAGAAGAAGATGGAAGAATGCGGGATGCCATCACCCCTTCCCTCTCTTTATAAAGGAACGGGTTTGGGGCTCGGCCGCCCCGCTCAGCCAATCAAGACACAGGAGGTGCAGGGAACCAGCACCGACCCGTTGCCGCAACCAGCGATGGCCCGGTTTCCCGCCTCCACCGTTTGCCACCCCAAGCACATGGGAGATGCGTGGCAGACGTGCAGAACTGAGGGGACGGGTGAGGCGACCTCTCCCCACCCCGTGATCATGGGGAGTGGACGCCTTGAAGACCGCACCTTGGTCCCATTCAGTAAATGGGCCGCGCCTCCACGCATCCCTCCGTTTACGGGGAAGGCGCGAGCCGCCCTTTATTACGACGTAACGCATGCGTGCGGAAACCAACCTCACGCATGCCGCCCACATCATGCACACCCCTCCACGCCGCGCCGTGCGCGCGAGTCGTAGGAAGCACATCGCGCGAAAAATCTTACCACGATGAAAACCGCCCCGTCTGCCCGTGCACCGTTCTGGGCCCAGCCCAACAACGTGTTGCGCTTATGTGTGGACCAGGCCCGGGGGCTCCTGTCGGTGTACAAAAAGAGGGGTACAATTTTTGTACCCCTATAACTGTGCACGGGCAGTCAGAGCCACACCCGCGACCACACCAAGCAGGGCAAGGGAGGTGAGCCAGGGTAAGACCAAAGTCCAAGGTTGCTGGAACAACGCCAAGGACAAGACCATGAAGAGCAAAGGGACGAAGCGGGCTCCCCCCAGCAAGATCCTTGTTGGGATCAGCCCTAGCAGCCCCGGCAAGACCCTTGCCGCGGCAGCTTGCCCCACGCCTACGGAGCGAGTCACCTTGAGTCCACGGCCCCCACCATGGTCCACTATGTTGGGGCAAGGGCTCGGGAGACACCTCTATGGTGGCATGCAGATCTTTGTGAAGAAACATTCAAGCTCAGATGAGCACTAGAAGACGATGACCCTTGGCGAGATCCCAGCCAAGGAAAACCACGAGACCCCCGACAAGCGCCTTGCCGGTGACGACATCGGGCACCACGGCAAGACCCTTGCCGGGGCCCCGGCAAGGCCCTTGCCGAGGACATCTACAGGGCCACCGCCAGGCCCGCACCGGCCAAGCCTCCATCGCCGTTCACATGCAGCCGCCGACCCAACCAACTGGGCAGGCACCTGCGTGGCGGCATGCAGATCTTCGTAAAGACTCCACCACCGCGCCACCTCAGCTGCCTGCCTGCCTACATGGCATCGCACACACCGCTGGCCAGGCCGCGTGTCAACATGAGGAGGAGCAGCAACGGACGGGACGGGCTTCGCCCCCGTCCCCGATAAAGCAAGAGGACACCTAAGCAGACGCATTAAATGCGCCTTGTCATGTAATGCGAGGGATAACCTCGCAACACTGTGCCCTTTCCACCTCCTGTGCGCCACTGTGGCAACCCCTTTTTCCCTATAAAAGGAGGCCCGAGGCGACCAGGAGAGGGATTCGGCCTTTTGGAGCTCCTCACGCCCCATAGCTAGTTCAAGAACACAAATATACATCCACCAAAGCAGGAGTAGGGTTTTACGCATCCTCGCGGCCCGAACCTGGATAAACGAACCACGTGCTATCTGTTTGATCCGCTCTTCTCTCAACACCGCGCCCCGCTAACCGTAGTAGGGATTCTCGTGATCCCATAGGTGTCGTTTCCACCGACATCTATAAAAATATCCCGAAAATAAAAGTCCTCCGAATGACATGCCAATTTAATATGAATTTTTCGGGAATATTTGAGGATTTACTATGCAAAAATTACCGCGGGGGGAGCTGCCACCTGGCCACGAGGGTGGAGGGCGCGCCCTACCCCCTGGCCGTGCCCCCTGCCTCGTGGGCCCATGGTGGCCCTCCTCCACTTATTCCAACACCCATCTTCTTCTTATCCCTCACACAAACACGAAAAACCAACTCAAGCACGAGTTCCAGCCCTCTTCGCTATGATTTTCGATCTCCTTGCTCAAAGCACCTCTCGCAAAACTGCTTGGGGAGATTGTTCCTTGGTATGTGACTCCTCCATTGGTCCAATTAGTTTTTGTTCTAGTGCTCTATTCTTTGAAAATTTGTGCTGCATAGTTGATCATGTTCTTGAGCTTGCATGTCAAATTTATATGGTTCCAAGTAGTTCTAATGCTTGATATAGGCTCTAGGCACTTGTAGGAGTAGTTGCTATTAGTTTTATTGAAGTTGGTTCACTTTTGTTCAAAGTACTAAAAATTCCAGATTATTTCAGAAAAAATGAAGAGGCTTTTGAGGGGCTCATCGAGCCGAAGCTCAAAGGAGAAGCAAAATGAAGAAGCACAGAGGCCCAAATATAATTTGCCTTGTACCGCGGAGATCCGCTCGTGTGAATGGCCTTCAGATAGTTTCTTGAGACAAGCCGGGATTTATGAGGATGTTTATTCTTTGATTGAAAATGCTGGCCTCACCGACTTCGTCCGCGACCAATGTCCACAGTATCTCTTACTCACAAATACTTTTGTGCAAAACTTCTACTTTTTCCCTAAGGAATCACCTCCTTCAGTAGAGTTTCATTTATATGACGCTGTGAAGAAAATGCCATTGTCTGAATTTTGCGCAGTATGCAACATACCCCCTGAGTAAGAACCACCCCGTAAAGAGGTGGAAGCATTTATTAGCACTATCTCTGTGGGCGAAACCAGGAAGGTTTCTGATGCAAGAATCACTAGTATACATTTTTCTTTATTACGCTATTTTGCCTTATTTGCTAGTCGTTGCTTGATTGGTCGCAGGAACTGTGGAAACCTTAGTGTTCCTGATATTCTTATTTTGTTCCATGGTTTATACTGCGTCAACACTGTTAGTATGGGCGGAATTATTGCTAGACGGTTAAGAAACCGTACTAAGGGTCCCATCTTTGGAGGCATTTATGCTTCACGCCTCGCTGCACATTTTAACATAGCTATTAGGCTTCATGAGAAAGAAGAAAATTGCTGCCTAGTGCTTATCTGGACTATAAGAGTATGATAGCGCATGATTTTCTTGTTAAGGACAGGGAAGGAGGGCTCAAATATAAATTATTCTTTCATAAACATCATCCTGAAACTATTACCTTGCCTGCTCCTTCTTTGTTTAATTTTGTAGGACCATATCTCGTTACGTGGGCTGCCATCCAAGAGTACAAGAATTCGACACCAGTCCCGGAACCGGAACCACAAGAGGAGCCTCCACGACAATCTATTTATTCTTGGGATCCAGAGGTGGCTGTTAGCCAATGGCAGTCAGAGTCTTCCTCATCATAGTATGACCCCAACTAATCTTCGTCGCAGTATGACCCCAGCTACACCTACGGGTATCCGCCAGGCTATCCCTGGCCATAAACCAACTTAGGCCAAAAGCCTATGCTTGGGGGAGTACGTATTTCTCACCGACATTACAGTTATGTTCACACACACTCATTGCTAGATGTCGGTGCTCATACTCTTTCACTGTAATATCCATGCTAGTTTATTTTCTTTTTCCTGCTTTCTTCTTCTGTGCTTGTTAAACCTTAAGAAAAACAAAAAATTAGTAATAGTTTACTTTTCTGCTATAGTAGTAATTAAAAAGAAAACCCAAAAATATTTCCTGTTCTTCTTTTGCTTGTTGGGAGCTTTCCCGTGTAAATAGTTTTTATTTCTTTTCTTTTCTTTGGGGGTCAGTAGGAGAAGACCATGATTAAATTGATGAAGTGGCTCTTATATGCATTATTGTTGATTTAACCAAGAGCCCATATTGCCTTGTCTTCTCCTGTTTATTGAATGCTCGCAGATTCCAGCTTAGTCCAATGCACGTGTACTCTTATTATTATTCACATCGTTTGGTCGTGCAAGTGAAAGGCAATTATGATGATATATGATGGACTGACTAAGATGGGAAAAGCTGGTATGAACTCGACCTCTTTTGTTTTTGTAAATATGATGAGTTCGTCATTCTTGATTCAGCTTATTATGAATAAACATGTTTGCAATGACAATTAGAGATCATAGTTGATTGTGCCATGCTTGATTAGCTATGAGTTATAATGGTTTACCTTGCGTGCCAACATGCTATTGAGATGATTATGATGTGGTATAGTGGGGTGGTATCCTCCTTTGAATGATTTAAGTGACTTGACTTGGCACATGTTCACGCATGTAGTTGAAACAGAATCAACATAGCCTTCACGATATTTATGTTCATGGTGGATTATATCCTACTCATGCTTGCATCCAATGTTTATTTATTTTAATGCATGTACATGGCTGTTGTCGCTCTCTAGTTGGTCGCTTCCCAGTCTTTTCCTAGCCTTCACCTGTACTAAGCGGGAATACTGCTTGTGCATCCAATCCATTAAACCCCAAAGTTATTCTAGATGAGTTCACTATACCTTCCTATATGCGGTATCTACTTGCCGTTCCAAGTAAATTTGTATGTGCCAAACTCTAAACCTTCAAATGAACATCCTGTTTTGTATGCTCGAGTAGCTCATGTATCAACCAAGGCTGCCCTTATCTTCCATGTTAGGCGGGTTATTCTCAAGAGGAGTGGACTCCGCTCCTCACTCACGAGAAAATGGCTGGTCACCGGGATGCCCAGTCCCATGCTTTATGCAAACTAAATCAAAATTAATTGCAAACAAAACTCCTCCTGGGACATGATGAATGTTGGAGGCACTCGTTGTTTCGAGCAAGCCGTGGATTGATGCTTGTTGGTGGAGGGGGAGTATAAACTTTACCATTCTGTTTGGGAACTGCCTATAATGTGTGTGACATGGAAGATATCGCCATCTCTTAGTTGCTACGTTGACAATGAAAGTATACCGCTCAAAATATTATTTATCTCTATTTCAAAACCGAGCTTTGGCACCTCTACAAATCCCTGCTTCCCTTTGCGAAGGGCCTATCCATTTACTTTTATGTTGAGTCATCACCCTCTTATTAGAGAGCACTAGCTGGAGAGCGCAGCTGCCATTTGCATTCATCATTATTAATTTATATTGGGTATGACCATGATTGGATCTCTTTTACCATGAATTACAATGTCTAGCCAGTCCTTGATCTTTAAAGGTGCTCTGCATTTATGTTTTGTAGTCTCAGAAAGGGCTAGCGAGATACCATCTTGTTATATCATATTATGATTGTTTTGAGAAAGTGTTGTCATCCGAGATTTATTATTATGACTTGCTAGTTGATTATGCTATTGATATGAGTAACTATGAGACCTAAGAATTATTGCAAATGTGGTTAGTTATAATCTTTGCTGAAAACTTGAATGCTGGCTTGACATATTTACAACAACAAGAGCAAATAGAGGTTGTAAAAGTTTTTCTTTATTTCTTTCAGTTTTTCAACTGAATTGCTTGAGGACAAGCAAGGGTTTAAGCTTGGGGGAGTTGATACGTCTCCGTCGTATCTACTTTTCCAAACACTTTTGCCTTTGTTTTGGACTCTAACTTGTATGATTTGAATGGAACTAACCCGGACTGACGCTGTTTTCAGCAGAATTGCCATGATGTTGTTTTATGTGCAGAAAACAAAATATCTCGGAATGACCTGAAACTCCACGGAATACCTTACAATAAATAATAAAAAATCCTCGCCAAAGATGAAGACCAGGGGGACCACACCCTGTCCACGAGGGTGGGGGGTGCGCCCCCTAGGGCATGCCCCCTACCTCGTGGGCCCCCTGGTCACCTTTCGACGCCAACTCCAACTCTATATATTGGCTTTCGGGGAGAAAAAATAGGAGAGAAGAAATCATCGCGTTTTACGATACGGAGCCGCCGCCAAGCCCTAATATCTCTCGGGAGGGCTGATCTGGAGTCCGTTCAGGGCTCCGGAGAGGGGGATTCGTCGCCGTCGTCATCATCAACCATCATCCATCACCAATTTCATGATGCTCACCGTCGTGCGTGAGTAATTCCATCGTAGGCTTGCTGGACGGTGATGGGTTGGATGAGATTTATCATGTAATCGAGTTAGTTTTGTTAGGGTTTGATCTCTAGTATCCACTATGTTCTGAGATTGATGTTGCTATGACTTTGCTATGCTTAATGCTTGTCACTAGGGCCCGAGTGCCATGATTTCAGATCTGAACCTATTATGTTTTCATGAATATATGTAAGTTCTTGATTCTATCTTGCAAGTCTATAGTCACCTACTATGTGTTATGATCCGGCAACCCCGAAGTGACAATAATCGGGACCACTCCCGGTGATGACCATAGTTTGAGGAGTTCATGTATTCACTATGTGCTAATGCTTTGTTTCGGTTCTCTATTAAAAGGAGGCCTTGATATCCCTTAGTTTCCAATAGGACCCCGCTGCCACGGGAGGGTATGACAAAAGATGTCATGCAAGTTCTTTTCCATAAGCACGTATGACTATATTCGGAATACATGCCTACATTACATTGATGAATTGGAGCTAGTTCTGTGTCACCCTATGTTATGACTGTTACATGATGAACCGCATCCGGCATAATTATCCATTGCGGATCCGATGCCTACGAGCTTTCCATCTACTTTTTTACGCTTATTTACTTTTCCGTTACTACCACTATCATATTACTTTGCTACTAAACACTTTGCTGCAGATACTAAGTTTCCAGGTGTGGTTGAATTGCCAACTCAGCTGCTAATACTTGAGAATATTCTTTGGCTCCCCTTGTGTCGAATCAATAAATTTGGGTTGAATACTCTACCCTCGAAAGCTGTTGCGATCCCCTATACTTGTGGGTTACCATGTACTTCTTCCGCTCAATATTTTTTTATATACTCTAAAAATAACTTCCGCGGAGTTTCAGGACTTTTGGAGTTGCGCAGAATAGGTCTCTAATATTTGCTCCTTTTCCAGTCCAGAATTCCAGCTGCCAGCATTCTCCCTCCTTATGTAAACCTTGTAAAATAAGAGAGAATAGGCATAATTATTGTGACATAACGTGTAATAACAACCCATAATGCAATAAATATCAATATAAAAGCATGATGCAAAATGGACGTATCAACTCCCCCAAGCTTAGACCTCGCTTGTCCTCAAGCGGAAGCCGATAACGATAAATATGTCCCCATGTTTAGAGGCGGAGGTGTCGATAAAAATAAAATACGGACATGAAGGCATCATGATTATTTTCATAACAACAACATATATGGATATTGTCATATGACTTATGTTCAAGTGATGATCTATTCACAAGGCAAAAGTATGAATAAAAAACCTTATTGAGAACTAACAAACTATAATCTCAGTCATCGAAGCAATTGCAAGTTATCATAATATCAGAAAGAGTCTATGTCAGAGCTTTATAGCAAGTCCACATACTCAACTATCATTTAGTCTTTCATAATTTTAACACTCACGCAATACTTGTGGTTACAGAGTTTCAATCGGACACAGAGAAATATAGGGGCTTATAGTTTCGCCTCCCAACCTTTTACCTCAAGGGTAATGTCAACAATAATAACTCATGCTCCCCTACATCCAATTAGATATATCTATCTGGATCTTTCCAACACACTGTGCTTGCCAAAGGATAAAATATAAAAAGTAAAGGTGAAGATCACCATGACTCTTGCATAAGGTTGAGGATAATAATAAAAGATAGGCCCTTCGTAGAGGGAAGCAGAGGTTGCCATGCGCTTTAGGGTTGGATGCACAAAATCTTAATGCAAAAGAACGTCACTTTATATTGCCCCATGTGATATGAACCTTTATTATGAAGTCCGTCGCTTTTATTTCTTCCACATCACAAGATCATATAAAGCTTATTTCCTCCACACCAATCAATCATACATATTTAAAGAGCAATTTTTATTGCTTGCATCGATGACAACTTACTTGAAGCATCTTACTCAATCCATAGGTAGGTATGGTGGGCTCTCATGGCAAAACTGGTTTTACGGGTATTTGGAAGCACAAGTAGTATCTCTACTTGGTGCTGAGAATTTGGCTAGCATGAGGGGGAAAGGCAAGCTCAACATGTTGGATGATCCATGACAATATACTTTATCTCAGATATAAGAAAACATAACCCATTACGTTGTCTTCCTTGTCCAACGTCAACTCTTTAGCATGTCATATTTTAATGAGTGCTCCCAATCATAAAAGATGTCAATGATAATATATCTATATGTGAATCCCCTCTTTCTTTATTACTTCCTATTAATTGCAACGATGACCAAAGCTATGTTTGCCAACTCCCAACAACTTTTAATCATCATACTCTTTCTATGTGAAGTCATTACTCTTGATAAGATCAATATGAACTCTTTATTTCTTTTTATTCTTTTTCTCTTTTCTTTTATTCACTGAAGATCGTAGCAAAATAATCAAGCCCTTGACTCAACACTAATCTTTATTATATAGCTCACAGACTCGATTACATAGAGGGATCATAAAGCAAAACTCAAAACTAGATCATGCCATAAACTTTATTCTACTAGATCAAAATACTACTAATAGGATCGAACTAAGAAAAATAGTAAAGATAGGAGTGATTGTGATACGATACCGGGGCACCTCCCCCAAGCTTGGCAGTTGCCAAGGGGAGTGCCCATACCCATGTGATTATGTCTCCTTCTTTGTTGGTGAAGAAGGTGGTGATGGATAGTCGCACATCGAGCGTAAGAGGTCCTCCAGCTTATGGATAATGCCCTTGAGTGCAACAATATGCTCCTTCAACAAGATATTTTCACGTGTGAGATACTTGTTATGTATACGAGCCAACTCAATCATCTTAAAATCTTCAATCTCAGTTGGGGTAAGAAGGTTATGATCAAGTTGAAGGATGTCTTCTGCTGCCGGAGCTTGATCCTCTGTGGCCTTCTTGATCCCTTCATCCTTGTGGATCTCAATGGGTTCTTCCCTCTTCAGCTCTATCTTCATTAGCCAAGCATCGTTGTCACCATTGTTGGAGGAGGGGGACGACATGATGCCTGGCCTTGGCAACCCTGACAGAAAACAGCTCGAAACAAGAACAGAGGATATTTGCGTGATAGAGGAGTCAAAACCTCCAAGAGAATATATAATGAATTTTTACCGACCAAAATACGTATCGTGCAAGAAAACGGAGTCCGGAGGGCACACGAGGTGCCCACGAGGTAGGGGGGCGCGCCCTCCACCCTCGTGGAGCACTCATGGCCTTCCCGGACTATTTCTTATTTTTATATTTTTCTAAATATTCCAAAATGGAGAAATATTGCCTTAGAAACTGTTTTGGAGTCGGTTTACTTACCGTACCACATACCTATTCCTTTTCGGAGTCTGAAACGTTCTAGAAAGTGTCTCTTATGTATTCCTCCGGGGTTACGGTTTCAATAACATTGGTTTCAACATTTATAGGATTACGTGAGATATAATGTTTGATTCTTTGACCGTTTACCACCTTCGGATTTGTGCCCTCAAAGTTGTTGATTTTTATGGCACCGGAACGATAGACCTCCTCGATAACGTAAGGACCTTCCCATTTATAGAGAAGTTTTCCTGCAAAAAATCTTAAACGAGAGTTGTATAGTAATACATAATCACCCACATTAAACTCACGCTTTTGTATTCTTTTGTCATGCCATCTTTTAACTTTTTCTTTAAACAACTTGGCATTTTCATAAGCTTGGGTTCTCCATTCATCATGTGAGCTAATATCAAATAACCTCTTCTCACCGGCAAGTTTAAAATCATAGTTGAGTTCTTTAATAGCCCAATATGCCTTATGTTCTAGTTCGAGAGGTAAATGACATGCTTTTCCATAAACCATTTTATACGGAGACATACCCATAGGATTTTTATATGCAGTTCTATAGGCCCATAATGCATCATCAAGTTTCTTAGACCAATTCTTTCTAGACCTATTGACAATCTGTTGCAAAATTAATTTGAGCTCTCTGTTTCTCAATTCTACTTGACCACTAGACTGAGGGTGATAAGGAGATGCAATTCTATGATTAACATCATACTTAGCAAGCATTTTACGAAAAGCACCATGAATAAAATGTGAACCACCATCAGTCATTAAATATCTAGGGACTCCAAACCTCGGAAAAATAACTTCTTTAAGCATTTTAATAGAAGTGTTATGATCAGCACTACTAGTTGGAATAGCTTCTACCCACTTAGCAACGTAATCAACAGCAACTAAAATATGTGTATAACCATTAGAGGCAGGAAAAGGTCCCATATAATCAATGCCCCAAACATCAAATGGTTCAATAACAAGTGAATAATTCATAGGCATTTCTTGACGTCTACTAATATTACCAATTCTTGGGCATTCATCACAAGGCAAGACAAACTATGGGCATCCTTGAAGAGAGTAGGCCAATAAAAACCGGATTGCAATACCTTATGTGCAGTTCTATCTCCAGCGTGGTGTCCTCCATAAGCTTCAGAGTGACACTTGCGTAGGATCTGTTCCTATTCATGCTCAGGTACACAACGTCTAATAACACCATCTACTCCTTCTTTATAAAGATGTGGGTCATCCCAAAAGTAATGTCTTAAGTCATAGAAGAACTTTTTCTTTTGTTGGTATGTGAAACTAGGTGGTATAAATTTAGCAATGATGTAATTAGCATAATCAGCATACCATGGAGTACTATGAAAAGTATTTATGACATTTAATTGCTCATTAGGAAAGCTATCATCAATAGGTAGTGGGTCATCAAGAACATTTTCTAACCTAGACAAGTTGTCTGCAACGGGGTTCTCAGCTCCTTTTCTATCAACAATATGCAAATCAAATTCTTGTAGCAAGAGAACCCATCTAATAAGTCTAGGTTTAGCATCTTTCTTTTCCATAAGATATTTAATAGCAGCAAGATCAGTGTGAATAGTTACTTTAGAATCAACAATATAAGGTCTGAACTTATCACAAGCAAATACAACTGCTAAATATTCTTTCTCAGTAGTAGCATAATTTCTTTGAGCATTGTCTAGGGTCTTACTAGCATAATGGATAACGTTTAATTTCTTATCAACTCTTTGCCCTAGAACAACACCTACAGCATAATCACTAGCATCACACATAATTTCAAAGGGTAAATTCCAATCAGGTGGCTGAACAATAGGTGCAGAGATCAATGCTTTCTTAAGTATTTCAAATGCTTCTACACAATCATCATCAAAGACAAATGGTATATCTTTTTGTAATAAATTGGTCAGAGGCCGAGAAATTTTTGAGAAGTCCCTAATGAACCTCCTATAAAAACCGGCGTGACCAAGGAAACTTCTTATACCTTTAATGTCCTTGGGACATGGCATCTTCTCGATAGCATCAACATTGACTTTATCAACTTCAATACCTCTTTCAGAAACTTTATGCCCCAAGACAATACCTTCATTAACCATAAAGTGGCACTTTTCCCAATTCAAGACAAGATTAGTTTCTTCACATCTCTGCAAAACTCGATCAAGGTTGCTCAAGCAATCATCAAAAGAGGATCCATAGACGGAGAAATCATCCATGAAAACCTCACAAATCTTTTCACAAAAGTCAGAGAATATAGCCATCATGCATCTTTGAAAGGTAGCAGGTGCATTACATAAACCAAAAGGCATACGTCTATAAGCAAAAGTACCAAAAGGGCAGGTAAAAGTAGTCTTTGATTGATCATTAGCTGGCACAGGGATTTGAGAGAAACCAGAATAACCATCTAGAAAGCAATAGTGTGTATGTTTGCATAATCTTTCTAGCACTTGATCGATAAAAGGTAAGGGGTAATGATCCTTTTTAGTATCCTTATTCAATTTACGGAAATCAATTACCATCCTATAACCTGTAATAATTCTTTGCGGAATCAATTCATCTTTATCATTAGGAACAACAGTAATACCTCCCTTCTTGGGGACACAATGGACATGACTTACCCACTGACTATCAGCAACGGGATAAATTATACCTACCTCCAGAAGCTTTAGTATTTCTTTTCTTACCACTTCTTTCATCTTAGGATTAAGCCTTCGTTGATGATCACGGACTGGTTTGGCATCTTCTTCCAAATTTATTTTATGTTGACATAAAGTGGGACTAATGCCCTTCAGATCATCAAGAGTATATCCAATAGCAGCACGGTGCTTCTTCATAGTTTTCAATAATCTCTCTTCTTCATGCTCTGAAAGGTTAGCACTAATAATAACATGGTATATCTTCTTTTCATCAAGATAAGCATATTTAAGATTATCAGGCAACTGTTTTAGCTCAAACACGGGATCACCCTTGGGTGGAGGAGGATCCCCTAGGATTTCAACAGGCAAGTTGTGTTTCGGAATAGGTTCCTGCTTAAAGAATACTTCATCTATTTCCCTTCTTTCATTCACAAACATATCATTTTCATGGTCTAGCAAATATTGCTCTAAAGGATCGTTAGGAGGTACGGCAATAGAAGCAAGACCAATAATGTCATCCTTACTAGGAAATTCTTCTTCATGGTGTTGTCTACTAAATTTAGAGAAATTAAACTCATGAATCATATCACCCAAACCAATAGTAACAACATTCTTTTCGCAGTCTATCTTAGCATTAACGGTGTTCAAGAAGGGTCTACCAAAAATAATGGGACAAAAACTATCTTGTGGGGAACCAAGAACAAGAAAATCAGTAGGATATTTAGTTTTTCCACACAAGATTTCAACATCTCTAACAATTCCCATTGCTGATATAGTATCTCTATTGGCAAGTTTAATTGTAACATAAATACCTTCTAACTCAGCAGGTGCAATTTCATGCTTAATTTCTTCGTATAAAGTATGCGGTATAACACTAGCACTAGAACCCATATCACATAAGCCATGATAACAATGATTTCCTATTTTAACAGAAATAACAGGCACGCCTACCACAGGTCTATGTTTATCTTTAGCACAGGGTTTGGCAATTCTAGCGATTTCACCGCAGAAATGAATAACATGCCCATCAATATTATCAGACAAGAGATCTTTAACAATAGCAATATTAGGTTCAACTTTAACTTGCTCAGGAGGTGTATAGGTTCTAATGTTGCTTTTACGAACCACGGTTGAAGCTTTAGCATGATCCTTTATCCTAACAGGGAAAGGTGGTTTCTCAACATAAGAAGTAGGAACAATAGGATCATTATAAGTGACAGTCTTTTCTTCAACTTTAATAGGTGCAACTACTTTTACTTCTATGGGAGGATGATATTTAAACCACTTCTCCTTGGCGAGATCAACATAAGTAGCAAAAGATTCACAGAAAGAAGCTACTATGTCAGAGTCAAGTCCATATTTAGTGCTAAATTTACAGAAAACATCAGTATCCATAAAAGATTTAACGCAATCAAACTTAGGTGTCATACCTGACTCCTTACCTTCGTCGATATCCCAATCTTCAGAGTTGCGTTTAATTCTATCCAATAAATTCCATTTGAATTCAATAGTCTTCGTCGTAAAAGAGCCAGCACAAGAAGTATCGAGCATAGTGCGATTGTTATGAGAAAGCCGAGCATAAAAACTTTGAAGAATTATTTCTCTCGGGAGCTCATGATTGGGGCATGGATATAACATTTATTTAAGCCTCCCCCAAGCTTGAGCGATGCTTTCTCCTTCGCGAGGCCAAAAATTATATATATAATTGCGATCACGATGAACAAGATGCATATGATAATACTTCTGATGAATTTCCAATTTCAATCATTTGTAGTTCCATGACCCCGTATCATCACATAGCCTATACCATGTCAATGCATCTCCCTCCAAAGATAAAGGGAAGACCTTCTTCTTAACAACATCATCGGGTATACCTGCAAGCTTAAATAATCCACAAACTTCATCCACATAAATTAGGTGCTCATCAGGATGCTTTGTTCCATCTCCTACAAAAGGATTATCTAGCAGTTTTTCTAACATACCCGAAGGAACTTCAAAGGGAACATTTTCATTTTCAGTAGGTTCATTTGGTTGAGGAGCAACTCTTTGCTATACTGGTCGGGGTGAAGATACCCCAAACAAGCCCCTCAGAGGATTACTTTCCATAGTAACAAGTGACAGAAAATTTTAGCACACTATATAAATTTTTCCTTACCAAATTCCACCTACCAAAGGCACTTCACTCCCCGGCAAAGGCTCCAGAAAAAGTCTTGATGACCCACAAGTATAGGGTATCTATCGTAGTCCTTTCGATAAGTAAGAGTGTCAAACCCAACGAGGAGCAGAAGGAAATGATAAGCGGTTTTCAGCAAGATATACTCTGCAAGTACTGAAATAAGTGGTAACAGATAGTTTTGTGATAAGATAATTCATAACGAGCAACAAGTAACAAAAGTAAATAAAGTGTAGCAAGGTGGCCCAATCCTTTTTGTAGCAAAGGACAAGTCTGGACAAACTCTTATAATGAGAAAAGTGCTCCCGAGGACACATAGGAATATCGTCAAGCTAGTTTTCATCACGTTCATATGATTCGCGTTCGGTACTTTGATAATTTGATATGTGGGTGGACCGGTGCTTGGGTGTTGTTCTTACTTGAACAAGCATCCCACTTATGATTAACCTCTATTGCAAGCATCCGCAACTACAAAAAAAGTATTAAGGTAAACCTAACCATAGCATGAAACATATGGATCCAAATCAGCCCCTTACGAAGCAACGCATAAACTAGGGTTTAAGCTTCTGTCACTCTAGCAACCCATCATCTACTTATTACTTCCCAATGCCTTCCTCTAGGCCCAAATAATGGTGGAGTGTTATGTAGTCAACGTTCACATAACACCACTAGAGGCTAGACAACATACATCACATCAAAATATCGAACGAATACCAAATTCACATGACTACTAATAGCAAGACTTCTCCCATGTCCTCAGGAACAAACGTAACTACTCACAAAGCATATTCATGTTCATAATCAGAGGGGTATTAATATGCATAAAGGATCTGAACATATGATCTTCCCCCAAATAAACCAACTAGCATCAACTACAAGGAGTAATCAACACTACTAGCAACCTACTAGTACCAATCCCGGACTTGGAGACAAGAATTGGATACAAGAGATGAACTAGGGTTTTGAGAGGAGATGGTGCTGGTGAAGATGTTGATGGAGATTGCCCTCTCCCGATGAGAGGAGCGTTGGTGATGATGATGGCGATGATTTCCCCCTCCCGGAGGGAAGTGTCCTCGGCAGAACAGCTCTGCCGGAGCCCTAGATTGGTTCCGCCAAGGTTCCGCCTCGTGGTGGCAGAGTCTCGTCCCGAAAGGTTGCTTCTGATTTTTCTTCGGACGAAAGACCTCATATAGCAGAAGATGGCCACCGGAGGGCCAACAGGGGGCCCACGAGGCAGGGGGCGCGCCCTGGGGGGTAGGGAGCGCCCCCACCCTCGTGGCCAGGTGGGTCCCCCTCTGGTGTACTTCTTCCGCTCAATATTTTTTATATATTCTGAAAATAACTTCCGTGGAGTTTCAGGACTTTTGGAGTTGCGCAGAATAGGTCTCTAATATTTGCTCCTTTTCCAGCCCAGAATTCCAGCTGCCGGCATTCTCCCTCCTTATGTAAACCTTGTAAAATAAGAGAGAATGGGCATAAGTATTGTGACATAACGTGTAATAACAGCCTATAATGCAATAAATATCAATATAAAAGCATGATGCAAAATGGACGTATCATCTACCAACTCCTGACAGTTGGTGAATGTTGCCACCATCAACTGCATACTCAGCTCATCATTCAGTCCCTCAAGAAACTTCTCCTGCTTCGCGGCATCTACGGCCACATCATCTGGTGTGTAGCATGCTAACTTGCTGAACTCATCCACGTATTGCGCCACGGTACGATTCCCTTGGCGTAAGTTGTGGAATTCACGCTTCTTCATACTCATGGCTCCAGCTGAGACATGTGCAGTGCGGAAAGCTTGTGGTAACTGATCCCAAGTAACATTGGCCACGGGGAAAGTGGCGGTGTAGTTCTCCCACCATGAAGCTGCGGGTCCATCCAGTTGATGTGTGGCAAAGCGCACCTTCTCAGCATCTGTGCAACCTGCAGTGGTCAGCTTCCTTCCAATCTTGCGGAGCCAGTCATCAGCAACAATCGGCTCGGTGCTACTAGAGAACACCGACGGATTCAACCTTAGAAAATGGGCTAAATTGTCAACTAGGGGTGGTGGCGGTGGGTTGTTGTTGTTGTTGTTGTTGTTGTTGTTGTTGTTGTTGTTGTTGTTGTTGTTGTTGTTGTTGTTGTTGTTGTTGTTGTTGTTGTTGTTGTTGTTGTTGTTGTTGTTGTTGTTGTTGTTGTTGTTGTTGTTGTTGTTGTTGTTGTTGTTGTTGTTGTTGTTGTTGCTGCCTTGGTTCTGGACTAGCAACTGCATCAAGGCATTCTTCTGTTGGATCAACTGAGTGAGCTCCGGCGAGAAAATGAATCCGGGATCACGTCTCGGAGGCATCTGATAGGTTTAGATGGGTGAGAACAGAATACAGTAGGGTCTAGAGAGATATTTCACTACCCATATGCACATGAGACAAACATATTCATTCCACACCACTCAATATCAAACAAGAAGCATACAACCGATCTAAGCTACCGTTACAAAATCTCGCGGACTATTACTATCTACATGGAAGAACTCTAATGGTAATATGGTGGTCGACTAGAAATTTTGATCGGTGGAAGACTCCATAATATCTGCTCCAGCTTCATCTTCATAATCATCACTGTCTTCATCATCGCTGGCGGGGTCGGAGTCTGTGTCGTCTAGATGATGTAGTCTTCAGAACGAATGTCCACTTCTGTTCGGGATCACCCATGAATATTCCTAGCTTCTTCTTCAGGTCTTCATTCTTCTCCAGTAGTACATCAATTTCCTCTTCATATCCATCGCGCGTATCTTTCAGTTCTTCCTCCAGCTCCATGTTCCGGGTCATCACCTTCGTGTCCATCATGTTGGCGCACATCTTGTTCTCATGACGATGAATGTGCTGGTTCAACTCCTGTATGTAGGCTGCAATAGATTTATCCTTCCTGGTGCAAATCATCTCCCATTGCTCATCTCTGCGTCCACATATCTGGTAGATGGTGTCCTTAAGCTCCTTGTTGTACACCTCGCCTATGCGTCCAATGGCGATGTGGGCGGCCATGCTCTTTCCTAAACTCCGGGTTGGTGCATCAAAGGAAAACTCGATGGGCTCGGTAATTGGTGAAAAAGTCCTTCCTGGAACACGAACTTGAATCGTCCAACGCTCCTCTTCTAGTAAAGTGGCGGTGAAGGTTCCGGTGAAGCTTGGTATGCCGATGTTCAGGTACCTAGTGACTTCCTTCAAGTGTTTTCCGAAAGGGGTGTCGTCATCCGGTTGTGTGAACTTGTTCCTTGGGTCCGCCATCTATAGGGTAGAAATGGAGAAGAGTTAGAAATGAGTAGAGAAGAGTATCATGTGGCTTGTCCTAGTGATCGCGTCCTACAGTCAGCGTGTGCTCTGATACCATCTTGTAGCGACCTGATCCCAATGGACCATAGTCTCTGTGCTTAAGTGTCATCCCTGGACCGGTATTGTTGACACACACAATACTCGAGGATTTATAACAGAGTTCAATCAAACACTTATTACGTCGAGTGCCTCAAAAAGAGTACTTATTACAATAATATGACTGAAGGCCATCTAAATAAGGTAACCGCGGAAGCATCGAAGATAAATGAGTCCATCCAACTCCACAGCAAAAACTGAGTGCACGACAACGACCTGGCGCACCTTACTCTTCGTATGAAAATTCTACAACATGATACGTTGCAGCCATGTAGGTCAGCACATGAAATATGCTGGCAAGATAACACTATAGAGCAATGGACAAATAACAGCTATCACTACATGCATATATGGCTGGTGGAGGCTCTAGCTTTATCATTTGCATAAAGCCAATTTTTTCCTACAACAAAGGAATAGATTTTATTTAACTACCAAGTTTTTTTTGACATTAATGAGAAGGTTCCTCCAGCTCAATCCCAAAGTAATAATTATAACCCACCAAATTCATTAAGTAACGTGATGAGATCAAATCAATAATTCAAGTACCAGATACTCAAGATGTTCATAACCGGGGACATGGCTAACAATGATTAGTTGTACACTCTGCAGAGGTTTGCGCACTTTTCCCCACAAGACTCGATCTCCTCCATTGAATTTCTCGCATTACAAGGTGTTTGAGAAATGGATGATCGAGACACAGTCTTTCCGAAGCATTAACTCTTTACTCTGGGTAGATAGTACCACCTACTTCCCCTACATCTGCTAGCCTACCACTGAAAGAGGTCACACAACATACTCAACTATGCTAGAGCCCATAATGGCTTGTGGCTGCACACGGAAGTTTCTAGCATGAATAATCTTATGATCCCTTTGAGCCTGGGTGGCATTCCATAGGATGATCACACGGGTACTCCGGGATATCCTGGGACATCACTGGATTGCTCCAGGTGCCCGCAACCAATCCACCCAGATGTGTATTAAAGTAGCCACCTTAAGTTACCCTTAATTAAGATTACTCTCATAACTTTCATGAATCTCACATACCAATCCACGTCTACGAGCATAGCAAGCAATATGAGCATAACGTATATTCCCAGGGTTGATAAAGGACAATAGGTTCCTACCTCAGCTACTACTTCCCAAAATACACATGTTACCAATCCTACTCATGCAATGTTTGAGGGTTGAAACTAATGCATAAAAACTGCGTAATAAAGGGATATGATCAAAGTGTTACTTGCCTTGCTGACGATAGGAAAACCCTAGAGATTCGTAGTAGCAAGCCTCGCACTCCGGATACTCTATCATGAACAAACAATAGCATACATAAGCACTCAAGCATAAGATGCAAAGGTAAAACCAAATAGAAGATCTAAACAAAAAGATCAAGTGAAGAACTTCGATTTGCAAAAAGAATCGATCAAATTGGAATTAAGAAACTCAAACTACGATCAAAAGAAGTTCGAAATCAGTCTGATTGGAACCAAATTTTAATTTTTCAAAAACATGTTCAAGTTGATTATCTGACCAAAAGAAAACAAGACGAAGTATTTGGCGTTGGTTTCCCTGGATTTGGATAAGCGAGCAAAAAGTTGTGAGGGTTTAAAGATCAAGACTAATCTGTAAGAAAACTAATCGCGGATAGGTACCTGGCCGGAAATAAATTGAAAAAGAAAAATCAAACGAACGAACGTTCGCTAAAGAACCTAATCTAATGAAAACTGTTCGCTACAAAAATGTAACGAACGAACGTTCGCAAAATAACAGCGGATCGGAAAAACCGAAGAAAAACTAACCCTAAAAAACCAGGCCGACGGTTTTACCGGTTCGGGCGGCTTGGTGGAGAAAACGGGCGATGGCGGCGGATCGACGAGGCGGGACGGCAGCTCCAGCAATGGCTAGCGGCGCGGGGAGGCGTCGAGCGGCTGCGGGGCGGCGTGGGCGGCGAAAGGCGCGCAGGCTGCGGCGGCGGCTGGCTGCTGCTGCTTGGGCGGCGACGGCTCGATGGGGAGGAGAGGGCCGGGCCTCGGCGCTATATAAAAAGACTGGGGGGTGCTTGGAGGAGGGGGGCAAGGCGGCGGGAAGGCGGAGTCTGAGCCAGACTCGAGCGGCGGCGGCGAGCAGGACTCCGTCCCGGGGATGGGGACGAGGCGGCGGCGGTTGGGCCGTGGGCTGGCGCTAGCTGGGCCGGCCCAGTTTCGGCGGAGACTTAAAAAAATCGCCGCAGAGAAAAATCCAAAATAAATAAAATAAAAATCCTATAATTCCAGAAAAAATTCACCGTCCTCTCCTAATATTTGGGACAAAGTGAACATTTTTCTAGACTAAATGCAAATTTTAAAAATACATATTTTTCCTTAATTTAATAAAATTCAACCGGACAAAAGTTCAAATAAAATTCAAGTAAGTATAATTTTGTTCAAAATTAAATTTCCAATACTTCCTAGCTGTTTTGAAAAAGTCATATTATCTGCTCTCATTTATTTAAATTGAAATAATTGGAAAAATAATTTCGAATAAAACACTTCGATCTAATTTACCAATTTTTGAAAATTCAAAAATGGATTTTTTTGAAAACCTCCAACTCTCTCAATTGGTCCTTGAGTTGCTTAAAGTTTCTAGGATCAAAACTCCAAATAAAACCAATTCAAAAATGCACAAATCATGGATGCATATGATGACCTAATGATTAACATCCAAATTGAAAATTGAGATGTTACACCACCCTCATAAAAATATGTGCAGAATATTGTTCACCAATACCTCACAAACAATTGTGGAATGTATTATGCACACTACGAGGAGGGGTAAAGGTTTTAAAACTACGTATACTATGGCCCACATTGCACGAGCAAAATTAGACTAAAAATGGTGTCTAATAGACTCGTCATGTTGGTAAAAGATACATTTCTTGTTACCTTGCCAATTGTGGCGCATAAAGTTATCTTTAGTCAAGATCACACCCCCGTTTAAAAATTAGAGAATATCTTCACTCAAAGAGGTATTATGAGCTTCTACATTTTTTTATTATCGACATAACATCGTTGTGGGAAATTGCCTCATATAAGGATTGACAGTAAACTTTTCATTCCGATGCAAGTTTTTCGAGTTTGCTTGACAATTGAATGAGCTTCAGATGTGCGTGCAATTCATTCCACGATGTGAGGAGATACCCTAATTGGTCCTTACTGAAAGAAATCAATGTTAATTTACTTGGCCCAAGACTTGTGCGACTGTGATGAACTCATGTCTGACAATCCGATACAGGCTTGGTTATTTAAACATAAGTGGGGTGATACCTAGCCTAGTATTCTCCTAGAATCTAATCAGAGAACCGTCACTAACCAAAAAAACACTACTAGGAACCTGCTTATAGGTAGGGTCACATTAGTGGCAGGCAGGCTCAGGGCCCCGCCGCTGCTATTGTGTCTAGATACCAGTGTCGGGTGGAAAAAGATATTGGTCACTAATACTAAGTTACGAGTGACGGACCCAACTTCTCACCCACCACTAGTTTTCTGGGCACAAGTTAGCCGTGGGCCAACACTACTAGTGGCAGGTGCCATTAGCCTGCCCACCACTAGTAGTTAGATCCGCAGTGGCATGCCCTTCTGTCCGCCCGCCACTCATAAGTTGGCCACTGATTTGGCCCACGTCAGCGGTTGTGATGTTTACCAATGCTGGGTACCTACCTTTGCCCACCACTACTCAAACATGTAGGTATTTTGTTTAATTTATTGCATTTTTGAGATTTTAATGTGTTGTTTTTTATGACCATGTTATTGTATGAAAAATGGTGTGAACTTTGTAGGTTTCATTATTTCCCATATTTTAGATATTTTATTAATAAATATGTATTTAATTGGATGTAATTCAAAATTTAACTACAAGTACTGTTATTTTTTTTGAAATATTGGAAGAAAAACATAAATATGGTATTTAGGTTTTATGAAAAAAAGTTTGGTACTTTAAAATATGTGAAAATTCAAGCACATGCAATTATAGTTACGTAAAATTGTTTTTCAGTTTTCAAAAAATTTGAATGTTGCCTGAAACCTATGAAACTTTGCATGGTATCATTACATAGAATGTAGAGTATGTGGTTAACTTAAAAAAAACTGAAAATGCTATGATGTAGATTGTTTAGAAACTAAAGATGACCTCGAGGAAGGCGCATTGCATATCCAATTAATGAATTTCTAGTTCTTACTTGCATATATAACCTAAATATATACCCAGGAACTTAAATGGTATGTTTTCACAAGTATTTGGACATTTCTAATGTAAATGTAGTTTGATTTTTATTTATGTCCATTAAATGTCCTAAATATATCATATTAACCCAGAATAGTCTCAAATTTGATCAAGTAACTTGCGATAATGTATATTCAACATAGAAAAGTTTCAAGGGGAAATGATAAAAAAAGTTGCCCTTCAAACTTGATAGTTTCCCTTCAAAACCTTGATACTTCCCTCTTTAGTTTCTACGCGAATTGCATCAGTTTTTTTCTGCAACTCTCAAATTTGTAGCACACTTTCTATGGGTCACATCAACAAGGCCAAGTTTCATCCTCTTCAAATTTCATTTACATCTATTTTTAAATCAACAAGCATTTTTCTCATTTTTATCGCTAGAAATTCATTTAATGCTTCAGAAATAGGAAAGCAACCCCAAAGTGAAGTTTGCCATGACTCTTCTTATGAAACAACTTCAACCCCACAAAGTATTGGGAACAAATACCTGCCCCAAAACACTAAAAGCATCAGATTACAAAAAATGCAGCATCTAACTCCCATGTGTGGCATTTCAAATTACACTTTACATTCCTACGCAATATAGTCACATGGATGTGAAAATAGGCGGCAATACCTTGGGAGGTCGCACACAGTCGAAACGGAGGAGGAGGGATTACGATGCTGGCACGGTGCTGGAGGAGACATGCTTGGTTGCGACGACGGCGAGAGTAGAGAAGGGTCGGCACACGGGAATGCTGCCGGAGGGCAATGACAGCGAGCGTATGGGGTCTGGGGAGCACCTCGTGACTGCGGTGATAGCGGCCAGTGGTCAGTGCACGAGGAGAGGGGTACATACACATGAGATCGTTGATGGCGCGCTTTGCCGCGCCCGTCTAATTTGAATGCAATGTGAGTTTTAGAAATTTATGTACAAACATAGAGTTCATCTTTGTTTATACAAATAATAATGTGTTAGTACAAAGTGATAGTGTCTCCCATGAAGTTGATAATAGTTGGTCCACAGGCGTGCGAAGGACTTTATATATTACTATAGTATTGTGTTTGATTTCAGTTTTTTTGAGTACAATGTGCAGTTGTAACTATAGGTGATGCAATAAATTTGCCACGTCAATTGTAAACTCGTTTGCACATTAAGCTATAGCTTCACATAGGTTTTTTTTGGTCATTTTAATAAAAGAAACAAAAGCTCCTATGGAGGAAGCTATAGATTCACATAGGGGTTTTTGGTCATTTTTTAATAAAAGAAACAAAAGCTCCTATGGAGTACCAACCGAAGAGAAAATATGTCTGGTTATCAATGTTTTGTTGCTTAAATTAGCTTTATTTTTTTCCTAATGAAGCATGCTTTTTCTCATTAAGATTACATTTGAAAAATCAGATTCAAGGTCCCTAAATCGTTATAGTGAAAACTTAAATGAAACAAGTGAGCTTTCAGATGAGTGCATGTTCAAATCTACCAAACACTTACGAGTACATCACACAAGGAAGGGCACGTTCAAAGATTTGCAAAAAATAGCATTGGAATAGCACAAATAACTTCACATACATGATGTGTTAATAATACTAGGAATATATGATCTGAAACATTACACTCATACTAGTAAGATGCCCGTCCGTTGCACAGAACACTGAAATGCATTGATCCGGGAGTTGTTTATTTGACAAAGTATGTGGGGGTAATCTTATGTGTAACAAATATCAATAGGTTTCTTCGGATATTATTTCTTCTCTAGAGCTCACAAGCATCCGGATGAATAGTAAATGTAGGCAAAATAGATAAAAAAAATCTTTTGGAAACAAAAGCATTCAAGTGTTCAACCATCCATAACTTTTGAAGAAATAACACTTATTGTGCTTTCAAAAAATGATCTTTAAGAGTTATTTTTTGAGTATCGATTTTGTTTATTTTTTCTAGACCACCATGAATGTAACTTAGGATGATTTGGAAGGGGGGGGGGCAGAGGAGATGGCGAGGAAGAGCGGGTCGTGGTGGTGGTCGACAATGCAGCCTGAGAGAAGGGATGAGAGGAGTTGGGGGGCAGACGGGCGCTGAAAGCAGACCTCTCCAGATCCTTCTTATTTTTAACTGAGATGGCTAGATAAGGTGAGAGGGAGAGATGGTTGAACGTGAGAGGCAGGGAGTTATCTGCAAACGAGGAGTGAGGTACTTGGCTCTTTTTGCAAAACTGACATAGTTTGTCTCAGATGCGTTGGATGTAAATCAAACGGTTGTAAATGAAGGATGGCAAGCACACCATCATCACCAACTTAGCTTTTAATAGGAGTAGAGATTTGGGTAGAGAAAATGCTAAGTACTTGGGTAAATTACAGAACTTGTAGCCTTTGGGCGACAAAAATATTGAAGGGTTTATTTATTAATATTAGTGCAGTCCAAGATGATACAGTCAATCTTCTTCCTGGAAAACTTCACAAATATTGAAGGCCTTCAGCTCAAAGCTTTATCAAGAGTGCAATGCAAAAGGCCGTTGTCAATCTTGTTCCTGCAAAAAAAAATCTGATTTAGGAAGTTAGAAATCATGTGAAAATCGACCACGCGTACTATGTAATAGTATTATGTTTGTGCACTTAAATTTTTGGTTTAATAGCACACCTCTTGCATCTACAAGGGCTTTCAGTTCTCCAGTCCTGGTATTATCAACGGTACTAATAAAAGTGCGTAGGCAAACTTGCCCTGAATCTAGCACTCTAGTTGGCCAACTCCTCCTGCTCGTTGTGCCTCAGGTCATAACTAAAATAGCCCCTCCCCTGCCAAAAGGAAGGTTGTTATGATGATCTTATGTGATGAACACATGTTACAGGTTAATGCACTTCTTTATGCACACAAATCTGATCACGGACACAGAGGAGAGCACTGAAAAGAACAACGTTGCCTGTCCAATGGTCTTCACTTATTTACTATATGCCGTGATGCCTTCCCTTATAAGAAAAAGAATGAGATACACACTTCACTTACTGAACTCTTCCAATGATTTGCTGACATCACTGCCCCCAGACTGAACCAAGTGTATCTTGCCTGAAAATAATACATTTCCCATACATCAACATCTTACAAATGGAAATGAACAAAACCAAAAATTCTACAAATAATGAGAATGTCATGAATTCAGAGATGAAAGCACAATCTACTGATTACTGAGAATGAGGGGAGTCTAAATTAAGATGCATGAAAGCTACATTAGAGTCCTTGACTCGACAGGAAGCTCCCAGCTGTTGTCTCTCCTTTTATCGAAAAGCCACAGGAGCCAGTCTGACTCCTAGTAGGTAGGTCTGTTTTCTAATTAAGCTACATTATGCCTGCAATGAAGCTAAATCTGCAAGCGCAGTAGCAAACTTTTCTTTTGGTTGTGTAGCTGGAATAGGTCCATTGTACTGTACTATTATATTGCCTGATTGTTTTGCCTCCAATGGTGAAATCTTTATTGACGGGAACATAACACTGTTCATGCAAATTTGATGGATATTTTTGTTACCCATTGGTGCATGGTATGGAGAAAATAGAAGAGGGATATCAGTTACTACTATTTAGATTTATGTGCAACTGAACACTAAATAACTTATTTTTGCTACCCATTCGTGCTTGCTATGGAAAAAAATAGAGGCATTTCTCCCCATTTTATTAGTTGGTGGTTCCATCAATCATAATCGATAAAAAATCAATTATGTAAGTTATAAAGACCCGCACATGAACATCCCTCAAGATAAAGGTTGCATTTACATGGAAGGCAAAAAAAGCAAATTGTTAAGTATTAGCTTGTCAAGAACTGATAGGTTTCAGTTTTAGGCATGGATCTGAGGTATCTCGAGTTGGAGTTCCTTGCACCTTGATTCAAATTCTGCTCACAATATTAATCTAGAAAGAAACTCACCTTATACTTGGAATTATGCAAAGCCTGCACCATGTCTTGAAAATCCACACACATACTTTCAAATATCAGTAAGGGTAAGATTATCGGGCTTTGCTCACTTCAGAATAGAAGAAGAAGATATTGAGGCTTCACACGCCCCCTCTATAACAGTATGGCTACTTTCTTTTACGCATATAACTACACTGTTCCACTTAACCTGTTGCCTACAGCAACAAATAGAAGAACCATGGTGTGAATAACATGGATATATGAGTAATCTTTTATGCTGTAAAAACATGGATGGTAAAACATGAATTGATAAAATCTGGCAGTCCAAGTGAAGTAATTACCTGTACAGAAGCCATTAGAACTATCACCTGAAGAAATTCAGGAAGAAAAAGCGAGAACCAGTTTCCAATATCTGGCCGAATCAATCGACCATCTCCCAGTTTGAACAATACCTGTACAAAATTAGATTGGGAGGATACAATGTAATTGTTGGGTGTAAGAAGCAAATCATACATGGATGATAAAAAATAAAGATAAGAGGGGAACCTAGAAGAGCACCATGCTGATGGATGTTCTGTTGCCGTAGTTAGAAGAGTGAGCGTAAAGGAAGTATATATACACATCGGAAGAATGAGAAACAAATAGCCAGACATCCATTAATGACCGCGAGGGGCGCACATCATCCGCCATGAATGTTTGGAGAGAAACTGAAGAGTGATTACTTCCTTCAAACACACGGTAGAAGTTTCAAGAGACGAACAGCCGGACGGCGATTCACGGACTGGATGAATTGGCTCCTCTCCGCGCCTCGAATGCGGGCTGGATGGATTCGATGCAGTCGGTCCACCGCACCTCGAATCAGGACAGACTGGATGGACTGGATCCTCTCTGCGCCTCAGATCCGGAGTGGATGGATTCGATGCTGTCACTCTCGCCGTGCCTATAATCAGGACATTTTTTTGGAAGCAACCGAATCAGGAGTGGATGGATTGGAGTATACGGTTGCTCCGCCGTGCTAGAGCAGGGTCGCGAATTCGTGTGTTGCGTTTCACCCCGTGCGTTGTGTTGGACAAGATGGTAGAAAAGGCCAGGATGGTAGAAAAGGCCCATTAGGCCAGTAGACCCAATTGAAACGTGAGACACCCAAAAAAGCCACCGGAGCAGCGGCCCGAAAAGGCCAGCGCAGCCTGACGCACGAGTGAGCGTGCAGACGGGATTTAGAGAGGTCCTAACCGGCGCTCTCAGCGCCGGTTCCGCTTACTGGCGCCCGCAGGCGATGGTACTGGGCCGGCCCAGCAAATTTCAATAGATCGCATGCGGCTGTACGGTATCCTCGTAGGCATCGCGAAAAAATCGGCAAAAAAGATCTCCTCGTGGATCGAACATGCGCCATCACAAACACGTTTACGAAAGGCTAACCACCTGACCTAGGTACGTGCTAGTGATCAAGTACAGGGAGAATTGTTTAAGGATATTAATAAACACACAATTTATTAGTACACATCTACCATTCACTGTAGCGTTTGATTTTTCAACTATTTGAAAACATTTCGAAAGAAAGTTCATGAATTACAAAAAAATCATTGATTTTGAATAAAAGTTCATCAATTTTGAAAAAAAGTTCACGGTTTTGAGAAAAAGTTCATAGGATTTGAAAAAAGTTCATCAATTTTCCGAAAATAGTTCACAAAAAATGAGAAAAAAGTTCACGGATTTAAAAAAAAGTTCATCAATTTTCAGAAATAGTTCACAAAAATTGAGAAAAAATTTCACGGATTTTAAAAAGTTCATCAAATTTTAAAGAAGGTTCATCAATTTTGAAGAAAGTTCACCGATTTTGAAAAAGTTTCATCACCTTTGAAAAAAAGTCACGCTTTTTGAAAAACAGTTCATCGAATTAGGGAAAAAGTTCATTAAATTCGAAAAATTTCATCGAAATTGAAAAAAGTTCATCCAATTTGAAAATGTTCATTGATTTTGAAAAAAAGGTTTGTACAGTTGAAAAACTTCATCAATTTTGAACAAGTTCATCGATGAAAAAAGTTCATGAATTTGAAAACTTAACAGAAAAAGAAAAGGAAAAAAGACAAAAGAATCCCAGCCAAAACAAATAAAATATGGTAAAAACACAACACAGTTTAGTTAAAGAAACATAAAGGAAGACAATTAGCACCAAGGGGAATCATGGTCAGTTGGTTACTGTGCTGGTTCGATCTGAAAGAAGAAGCAGGTGCCGAGTTCAACCCCCGACCAGCTCGTTGTGTTTTGGGAGTTTTTACAGAAAAGGAAACATAACATGGGCCGGCCCAACGCGGAACTGTAGTGTGCGCCCGTTTGCTGGAATCAAATAAACGGGCGCTGAAGGTGCCGTTTAGGAAATGCGTCCAGGATTTAGGTGGGACTAACAGCGAATCCGACGGTCAAAAATGACTAAAAGTGATGATCTAACGATTAGAAATATTGATGGCCTCAGAGGGCTGGAAGGATGCTCAGTTTTAATGTATCTAAATTGAGAAAACTGCCAAATCGACCATGTGAGGGTGAGTTGTTGAAATGGTGGGAACTATGAAATGCCCGCCACTGCTAAGTGTTAGTTGTCGCGCTGCCACATTTTTTTCATGTTCGGTTCAAAATAAGATGCAAACGAGGATGAAAAAGGTTGAAACTTGGCATAGTGTCATTATATGACCCCTATAGGTATGGCAAAAAATATGAGAGAGTTACGGGAAAACTTGATGCACTTCGTGTACAATCTGAACACTCTCTCGCAAAGTATTAGGGTTTTGAACGGAAACCGCCACCTTCCACATAGAACTCATTTTTACATCATTTCCTCTCCAAACTTTTTTTATGTTTAATACAGACCATTTAAAGTGTCATGCTCAAAATTTGCCACTTTTTGAGTTAGTTCACTATTTTTGAAACAATAATTGTTTTTCTGGCCATGAAAAGAGCAAAATGCTCTTGGTTCAAAAGAACATGCAAATGAGAACCAAAAAGGTTGAAAATCGCCACTATAGGGAGTGGTAAAAACTTGAGAGAGTTAGAGAAAACTTGATGCACTTCGTGTACCAACTGAACACTCTCAAGCGAAGTATGAAGATTTCGATCGAAAACTGGAGCCTTCCACATAGCCTTAATTTTTTTTACATAATGTACCCTTCAATTTTTTTACGTGTTTAATACACACCATTCAAGTGACTATCTGAAATTTGCCCACTTTTTGAGTTGATGTGCTATTTTTAAAGTATTAATTAATTTTCTGGCCATTAAAAGGGGAAAAATGCTCTTCGTTTTAAAATAACATGCAAACGAGAACAGAAAAAAGTTGAAACTTGGCATGGTGTCATTATATGACCCCTGTAAGGAGTTGTAAGGATTTGAGAGCATAACGGGAAAAACTTGACGCACTTCGTGTACAAATGGGCCAAGGCGGGGAGATGTTGTCCATGGAGAGTGCCAAGCTCCGCCTCACGGACAAGAACATGGAAACCTTAGGTAACCCACTACCCTCTATCAGAATTCTAAATGCTTTTACGGATGACCATTTGGCTAGGATTTTAGACGACAGCGGCGTTGCGGTCGAGGTTTCTCACAGATACATTATCTCTTTGGTGCGTGCGCGCGAAGAGGCGCATGCTGCGATCAATGTGGCTACTGCTAGATGCGTGGAAGAGCCGGTTATGTCCATAGTACCAGTAGAGTCTGGTGCTGGACTTGGGCCCGATGAGGGGGGGGGGGGGCAGAAGCAGGCGAGGCTTCTTTGCTCCCTTCTTCCAGCCCTGCTCCGGCTCGGAAACGTGTGGCTCAAGCGGTGAGCTCACGGGGAGTTCGCCTTCGTAACCGTATCATTTAAATGTGTTACATGTTCTGGAATATCCGGGGTTGCGCCACGGTGGCCGTCTGTCACACCCAAGATGCCTTCATAATTCTGTTTATGCCATGCTCTGTTTTTCTGCCAAGTCTGAAACCTGATAATAAAACTTGCTATGTTTACATGGGAGCCATCATACTTTCTGTGCCCTTTTGGCTCATGGTCAGTAAGGGACTTTTGTTATATCCAAGTAGTAGATTCATGCCATGCCTTTGGTTGCCATGATAAATTCCTGTAGCATGTTGTTTGAGAGCTCTAAACTTTGCAACCTGATGTTATTTCTGCCATGTCCTGTGAATTCTGCTAAGTCTGTGAAGCTGATATTATTTGCAATCTTGCCATGTCCTTTTGAGCATGTTCTACTAGTTTCTGGAGATAGCTCAGTGTTCATGTTTTGTTATGCTTTACCTGTACATCATGTCCATGCCTTTTGTTTTCATGTTGAGATCCTGTAGAATGTTGTTTTGATGCTTGTAAGATGCCTAGTTGCTGTTTTGGACAGCATGCCCTTTATACTTGTTTGGTGTGTATGTGTTGAACCGTTGCTTCGTTTTGAGTGTGCTCTATATGAAACTTGCTTAGTTTTGCATGTAGTTTCATATTACCATGTTGGATCCATGTTTTGAATGTGTTTGCTTGATGTTTGAATGAATTTTGCATCAATGCCATGTTTAACTTGTTTTGTTCATATCTCCTAGGCCGTAGCTCCGAATCTAATGAACTTTATATGTAACTTGACTAGAATTTCGTGTAGATCATCGTGGTGCAACTTAAGTTGCTGTTTAACAACTTGAACATAAGGTTTATTCAGATCAGGACCAATTTCGAAATTTGCATATGAGGACTTACCAGAATTGTTATAGGTTGTTTCCGGCCTCATTTAAACTTGCTTTGATGTGTTGCTCTTGTATGCATCATCTCTTGCCATGAGTAGCTTCATGTAGCCTTGTCATGCATCATACTTGGTTGAGCATCATGCCTTGTTCATGTGTGGTGTGTTTACTATGTTGTGCGCTTCTTCTTGATAGTTCCCGTTTCGTTGCGATCATGAGGATTCGTTCGTCTACGCTTGGTTCGTCTTCGTGGCTTCATCTTCTTTATGGACTCGTTGTTATTCCTAGCGGGATTTCAGGCAAGATGACCATCACCTTGGATCTCATTACTATCATTGCTATGCTAGTTGCTTCGTTCTATCGCTATGCTGCGTTACCTACCACTTGCTTATCAAGCCTCCCAAATTGCCATGAACCTCTAACCTTTGTCATCCTTCCTAGCAAACCGTTGTTTGGCTCTGTTACCGCTTTGCTCAGCCCCTCTTATAGAATTGCTAGTTGCAGATGAAGATGAAGTTTTCTTCATGTTAGATTATGTTTATGTTGGGATATCACAATATCTCTTCTATTATTAATGCATCTATATACTTGGTAAAGGGTGGAAGGCTCGGCCTTATGCCTGGTGTTTTGTTCCACTCTTGCCACCCTAGTTTCCGTCATATCGGTATTATGTTCCCTGATTTTGTGTCCCTAACGCGGTTGGGTGATTTATGGGACCCCCTTGACAGTTCACCTTGAATAAAACTCTTCCAGCAAGGCCCAACCTTGGTTTTACTTTTGCCTAACAACCTATTACCCCTTCCCTTGGGTCGGCCAACCTGAGGGTCATCTTTATTTAGCCCCCCCGGGCCAGTGCTTCTCTAAGTGCTGGTCCGAACCGAGCGATGTCCGGCGCCCCCCTGGGCAACCAGGGTCTATGCCAACCAGACGTCTTGCTCATCCGGTGTGCCCTGAGAACGAGATATGTGCAGCTCCTATCGGGATTTGTCGGCACATTCAGGCGGCTTTGCTGGTCTTGTTTTACCATTGTCGAAATGTCTTGTAACCGGGATTCCGAGTCTGATCGGGTCTTCTCGGGAGAAGGAATATCCTTCATTGCCCGTGAGAGCTTGTGATGGGCTAAGTTGGGACACCCCTGCAGGGTTTGAACTTTTGAAAGCCGTGCCTGCGGTTATGTGGCAGATGGGAATTTGTTAATATCTGGTTGTAGTAAACTTGAAGTAAACTCTTCTAAAATACACCAACAATGTGTGTAACCATGATGGTCTCTTTTCAGGGTTGTTCGAGAGGAGAACACGGTTTCTAGGTTATGTTTGACGTAAGTAGGAGTTCAGGATCACTTCTTGATCATTACTAGTTGACGACCGCTTGCTTTGCTTCTTTTCTCGCTCTCTTTTGCGTAAGTTAGCCACCATACATGCTTAGGCGCTGCTGCAACCTCACCACCTTACCCCTTCCTTACCCATTTAATCTTTGCTAGTCTTGATATCCATGGTAATTCGATTGCTGAGTCCTTGTGGCTCATAGATTACTACACCAATAGTTGCAGGTACAGGTTATGCGATGATCATGACGCGAGAGCGATGTTTACTTGTTTTGGAGTTCTTCTTCTTGTTCGTCGATCTTGGGTTAGGTTCCTGGTCGGCAACCTGGACTAGCAGGGTGGATGTCGCTTGAGTTTCTGTTTATGTCTCATCCGTAGTCAGATGTTGATCTTGTATTTGATGTATTGTTGTATTCATATAACATGATATGTCTTGGTTGTATCCCCACTATTATGTAATGTTGATGTAATGATATCCACCTTGCAAAAGCGTCTTTAAGATGCGTTTCTATCCTTGGTGGGACCTTCGAGTTACTTTAGGATAGGGTCGCATCTTGGGCGTGACAAGTTGGTATTAGAGCCTCGACCGACACTAGGAGCCCCCTTGATTGATCGTGTAGTTTGGCCGATGTCTAGTCCAGAAGATTTTTTTTTCGGAGTCTAGTTATACCGGAGAGTAGGATTTCTTTTTACTCCTCTGCCCTTTCGGCGCTCTGGCAAGGAATCTTGACGTAGATGTTTCGACTTACTTCTCTTCCCATTCAAATTTTTCTTTAGGATCACGCGATTAGTTTTTCATGATCTGTCCATCCTATTTTATCCGGTGCATCTCTCGTCAAGTCGATTTAAACCTCTTTGTCTTTTGGGAGATCAATCCTAAGTTCTTTTCAATCGACATTGTTTCCCTGTCCGAAGTTGTCCGTGTTTTTCCTGCCCGCCCACCCTTTCTTCTTCTCAGAATCGGAGTCCATAATCGAGTATCCATCCTACTAGTGCGAAGCCTTTGCTCTCTCTCCTCAATGATTTCAACCGATGTCTTCTCTTCAAGTTATTCATCGGTTCCCCGTTCAAGTTGCCTTTGTTTTTCCCGCCCTCCCACCCTTTTATTCCGGAGTCTAAGCCTTTACTATAGCATCAATTTCATTTGTGCGAAGTATATTTAGTCTTTCCTAAATTGTCTCAACCGATGAATTCTCGTCTGGTTCATCAATGTTCGTCTTGTTTTCTTTTCGGTGGTTCCAATTCAAGTTTTCGGTGTTGTCGTGGTTTTGTCACGGCAGATGTCCTCATGAAAGGACTTAGTCATGGAGCCATCGAAACGGGTTAGCTTGAAGGGGTTAAATCGGACACAAGGACACGAGAGGGTTTTATACTAGTTCGGCCCCTTCGATGTAGGTAAAAGCCTACGTCTAGTTGTGATGGAATTGATGGGGTTTCGATGACTAGGGAGCAAACAAGCTTCGCCTAAGTTTCGAGTTCTTGTCTGTTATCCTTGAACCGCCGCCGGGTCGCCCCCTTATATACATGGGTGACACCCGTCGGTTTACAGAGTCCCAACCCCGGCTCATACTCGTGTCCGGTTTGGTCTCTACTTATTCCTAACTTACAACACAAGTTTACATACCGACGCTGGTTTACGGCTACATGCCTTAACCCGATCATGGGCTTTTACATACTCAACTACTGATGAAGTTAACCCAGCCCAGATAGGCCGGTTTACGCCCAGTAGTAATATCCCCAACAGGTGTTGATCACATTCTTTCCCTCAGCAAATATTTGCCTTGCTCGTTCGCCTCGCGCCATTCTATCATTCCGGAGTGATGAAGACATCTCAGAAGATTCGTGTTTGTATTCAATTAATTCGAGGTTGTCACCTCATTCAAATCTTTCTATCGTTCAGGTGCATCACTTCTCATTCAAACAATCCTCCCAATGGTGTTTCTTTTCATTGGCCCCTAACCCACAAGTCTTTTCCCAGGATCTTACCTGACTCTTCTAATTTTCTCGGAGCCATTCTCAAATTCTTTTCGAAGTATGACGTAAGTATGTATTTCATCAGTCAGATGCCTTTCCAAGATCGATTCCAAATCATTTTCATCGTCGGCTCAACCTCTTTGCTTTTCATCCTCCCGGAGTACCTCAACAATTTTGATGGTGTGTCTCATCGTCTTTCTCATCTTTTGAAGACCGAAGTAGAGTTTTCCCTAAACCTTGTCCGTTTTCTCGGAGATTCGCGGTGCTAGCTCGATGTTACCCTATCAAATTGTTTCCACTCGTGCAATTATTTTCTTCCATCCGGAGCATTTCAGGAGTTGTTTTCCATCTCGATCATCCGGAGGCATCTTTTTGGAAGATTTCTTCGTTCTAAGTTTTCAGATTCGTTCTCCAATTATTCTATATCCGTGCCCCTTCGTTCGTCTCAATATTCTCCCGGTGCTTCGTTCCAGTATTCTTCAATCAGTTCGCGATCTCTATGTTCTCTTGTCTCTAAATTCCCTCAAGTATCTTTGTGCTTTTCTAATTCCTCCCGGCGATTCATTCTCTTTTCTTCGTTCTTTTTCATTTCTAACGGTGGTTCGTTCAAGATTTCTTTTCTGTGGTTATCGTATCAATTCATTCGTTTTTTTTCAAATTCTACCGGTGGTTCGTCGAAGACCTTCCCAAATTTGGCGCTATATCTCCCCTTAATCTTTTCCCAATGTGAATAAGTGGTATGCAATCCATTGCTTCCCATCAATTTAACTGATGGAGGATAAGCATAACATAATTCTTATTCTTCTTTCTTCA
Source organism: Aegilops umbellulata (assembly GCA_032464435.1). Lineage (NCBI taxonomy): Eukaryota > Viridiplantae > Streptophyta > Magnoliopsida > Poales > Poaceae > Aegilops > Aegilops umbellulata. The sequence continues at coordinate 164,215,268 of CP136055.1, read as the reverse complement.
TGTGGATTAATATCTTCTTTTCGGAGTTTGTTCATCTTTTCACATTCTCGGTTCAAAGTGTTTTCATCTTTTCTTTTCTGGAGTTCCAAGTTTTTCTCGGTGATCTCGTCTCGAAGCTCCATCCGAATCATCGCAAGGCTTTAATCTTATTCCTTTCATCCTTCACATTCTATCTCATCATCTTTTTGTACCGGAGTCTTCACGGTGGATCGTCAGTATTTAATTCATTCTTCAAGAGTTCATCAAGGTTCTTGTTGGAGGAGTTCAAGTTTTCTTCTTCTTGCTTCGCGAGGTGCAATTAATTCTCCGTTTTCTTTTAAAAAATGGAGTTTTGCATTTCTTCATTCTTCTCAGCTAATTAAATCATTTCCATTTGTGGTCGGTTATCACCTCAGAATTTCGAGATGTTTTCCATAAGTCCACGTCAAGTTTTTTTTTCTTTTTGTTGTTGATTTTCTCAACAACTCCGCTCAATCCTCTATTCTAAGGTTGTTTCCTATTTCATTCGTGGTAGAAGATGTCGTCTTCTTCTCTATTTTCTTTCAACTCTTTCAAGTATTCCAGAGGCATTGTGTTGTTCCTCTCGTCAAGTAGCATTCCATCTTCTCAAGTTCATGTTCTATTCTCTCCTTGTTTAGCCGGAGTGATGTCTAATTCTTTCGTTCTTATTCCATGTCTATCTTGTGCTAACCGAAGTGGTTTCAGAATCCATCGTGTTCTTTGAGCTTTTGGTTCTCGTCATAATCATAATTCCTTTTTTCTACCTGAGTGTTCTCGACTTTGTTCATCCTCTCTCTTTTGTTCTTATTTCACCTCACCCCTTTTCCTTCCGCCTCGGTCCTAAGATCTCGGGACGAGATCTCTTGTTAGTGGAGGAGAGTTGTAACGCCCCGGATCCGATGCGCCAGGTGTCTGCCAGTTATTTGCCGTCGTTGCCAGGTCGTTTGCTTGCCTGTTGCATTTTGCCATGTCATCATGTGCATCTCATTTTGCATACGTGTTCGTCTCATGCATCTGAGCATTTTCCCCGTTGTCCGTTTCGCAATCCGACACTCCGATGTCCTCCGGCGCCCCCTTTTACCTCTTTTCGTGTGCGGGTGTTAAACCTTCTTGGAATGGGCCGAGGTTTGCCAAGAGGCCTTGATATAGCACCAGTAGACCGCCTGTCAAGTTTCGTGTCATTTGGAGGTCGTTTGATGCTCCAAAGGTTAACCTGGTAACCGCAAAGGCCTCTTTGTAGTTGCAGCCCAACCCCCCCTCAAATGGCCCAATAACCCATCCAATCCCCCTCCATACTCTCGGTCGTTCGATCACGATCGTGTGGGCGAAAACCGCTCTCCATTTGGACACTCCAAACTCCTTCTGCGTATAAATACTCTTTCCCCCGTCCAAATCTGAGAGAGAAAGCACCCTAACCCTAGTCCGCCTCGATTTCCGCATCCCAACAGTGCCAGCCGCAGCCTCCCACCACGCGGGCCCGCCGGGTCCATCTCCGGCCCGCTCAAGCCCATCTGGGCCCGAGCGCGCCACCCCCGCGCCCGTCTCGCTGGAGTTCTCCGCCGCCGTCCGCCGGAGCCTCTGCTCCTCCCGCCTCCACGCGTTGGCCGGCGACCCAACATCGCCGCCGACGACCGCGTCTGGCCAGGCCAGACCCGTGCCTCTCCCCTTCTTCCTCCTTCTTCTTTCTTTCTCTCACCGGATCTCTCTCTCTCTCACCAGGATCCGCCGCCGCCCATGGAGGCTCGCCGCCGGCACCGTTCCGCCGCCCCACCGCTGGATCTGGAGCCCCATCGCCGGCTTCTTCCTTTCCCAGACCCTGCTCGCCGGAGCGCGTTGAACCGCGGAGCGCCGCCGCCGCCATGCTTGGCTCCCGATCCGATCGGGCGATCGGGAGGAGGACGACGCCCCGTCGGCGACCTCGTGGGCCGCGTGGGCCACCACATCACAACGCCGGCCCATCTCCACCGACCCGCCTTGCCTGTTTCCAGAAGGGCCGAGCCCATGGTGAGCTACCCCTCAAAAACCCGCCCGTGTGCATTTTATATATTCTACGCTCGCCTGTTTTTCCGCCAAGTCCCCAAGTCTGTGATATTTTGTGCCCATGTTCATCGCATCATAACTTCATGTGTGCTGCTTCGTTTTGAATGTATGATATATCGAAATGTTCAACATGATGTGCTGTTCACTTCATTACATTGTGACATGTTCATTTGATTGCATCTTGATGCCCTAATCATTGTTGAAAGAGTGCTATATAATGTTGTCTGCTGTCTGTTAACAGAACATGCTCATTTGTCATTTTTGCATCTTTTTGTGCGATTTTATTTTGAGCATGAAGTCTACATGTGTTATGAGCTACAACATGCCATCTTTTTTTGGTGTAACCCACTCTTCATGATATGCCATGTATTGATTTTTTCAAGCTTGCAAAGTAGCCTCCGTGATGTTGCTGATTTCAGTGACTTATAATTTCAGTCTTTGGTCTGCTGTTATTTTAATGCCATGTATTCATGTTGCTACAGTGAGATCCATGCCTCTTTTGAGTATGTTCAGTAAGGATGTTTTGTTCATATGGTTATGCTATATCCATCAATGCTCCTGTTTGCATTTAAGGATTGCCCTAGCATGTCTTAATCTTTCTCTACTTTTGCTATAAAATGTTCCCGGCAGATTGTTTACATGTTATTCAATGTTGCCAAGGTTGTTGCTAGTGATCCATGCATGCTATGGATTTGCTCTTGCCATGGTTAGCTTCATGAACATGTATTCTTGTTGGTAGTATGCTTATATTGTCATGCAATGCCTTGTGATGAGTGAATCGAGCTCGCAAAGATGCCTTCATAATTCTGTTTATGCCATGCTCTGTTTTTCTGCAAAGTCTGAAACCTGATAATAAAAGTTGTTATGTTTACATGGGTGTCATCATACTGTCTGTGCCATTTTGGCTCATGATCAGTAAGGGACTTTTGTTATATGCAATTAGTAGATTCATGAAATGCCTTTGTTTTCCATGATAAATTCCTGTAGCATGTTGTTTGAGAGATCTAAACTTTGCAACCTGATGTTATTTCTGCCATGTCCTGTGAATTCTGCTAAGTCTGTGAAGCTGATATTATTTGCAATCTTGCCATGTCCTTTCGAGCATGTTCTACTAGTTTCTGGAGATAGCTCAGTGTTCATGTTTTGTTATGCTTTACCTGTACATCATGGCCATGCCTTTTGTTTGCATGTTTAGATCCTGTAGCATGTTGTTTTGATGCTTATAAGATGCCTAGTTGCTGTTTTGGACAGCATGCCCTTTATACTTGTTTGGTGTGTATGTGTTGAACCGTTGCTCCATTTTGAGTGTGCTCTATATGAAACTTGCTTAGTTTTGCATGTAGTTTCATATTACCATGTTGGATCCATGTTTTGAATGTGTTTGCTTGATGTTTGAATGCATTTTGCATCAATGCCATGTTTAACTTGTTTTGTTCATATCTCATAGGTCGTAGCTCTGAATCTAATGAACTTTATCTGTTACTTGACTAGAATTTCGTGCAGATCATCGTGGTGAAACTTAACTTACTGTTTAACAACTTGAACATAAGGTTTATTCAGATCAGGACCAATTTCTAAATTTGCATATGAGGACTTACCGGAATCGTTATAGGTTGTTTCCGGCCTCATTTAAACTTGCTTTGATGTGTTGCTCTTGTATGCGTCATCTCTTGCCATGAGTAGCTTAATGTAGCCTTGTCATGCATCATACTTGGTTGAGCATCATGCCTTGTTCATGTGTGGTGTGTTTACTATGTTGTGTGCTTCTTCTCGATAGTTCCCGTTTCGTTGCGATCGTGAGGATTCATTCGTCTACGCTTGGTTCGTCTTCGTGGCTTCATCTTCTTCATGGACTCATTCTTATTCCTGGCGGGATTTCAGGCAAGATGACTGTCACCTTGGATCTCATTACTATCATTGCTATGCTAGTTGCTTCGTTCTATCGCTATGCTGCGTTACCTACCACTTGCTTATCAAGCCTCCCAAATTGCCATGAACCTCTAACCTTTGTCACCCTTCCTAGCAAACCGTTGTTTGGCTATGTTACCGCTTTGCTTAGCCCCTCTTATAGCATTGCTAGTTGTAGATGAAGATGAAGTTTGCTTCATGTTGGATTATGTTTATGTTGGGATATTACAATATCTCTTATATTATTAATGCATCTATATACTTGGTAAAGGGTGGAAGGCTTGGCCTTATGCCTGGTGTTTTGTTCGACTTTTGCCGCCCAAGTTTCCGTCATATCAATATTATGTTCCCGGATTTTGCGTCCCTAACGCGGTTGGGTGATTTATGGGACCCACTTGATAGTTCGCCTTGAATAAAACTCTTCCAGTAAGGCCCAACCTTGGTTTTACTTTTGCCTAACAACCTATCACCCCTTCCCTTGGGTCGGCCAACCCGAGGGTCATCTTTATTTAGCCCCCCCGAGCTAGTGCTTCTCTAAGTGCTGGTCCGAACCGAGCGATGTCCGGTGCCCCCTGGGCAACCAGGGTCTATGCCAACTCGACGTCTTGCTCATCTGATGTGCCCTGAGAACGAGATATGTGCAGCTCCTATCGGGATTTGTCGGCACATTCGGGTGACTTTGCTGGTCTTGTTTTACCATTGTCAAAATGTCTTGTAACCGGGATTCCGAGTCTGATCGGGTCTTCCCGGGAGAAGGAATATCCTTCATTGATCGTGAGAGCTTGTGATGGGCTAAGTTGGGACACCCCTGTAGGGTTTGAACTTTCGAAAGCCGTGCCTGCGGTTATGTGGCAGATGGGAATTTGTTAATATCCGGTTGTAGTAAACTTGAAGTAAACTCTTCTAAAATACACCGACAGTGTGCTAGCAGGTTGGATGTCACTTGAGTTTCTGTTTATGTTTCATCCGTAGTCGGATGTTGATCTTGTATTTGATGTGTTGTTGTATTGATATGACATGGTATGTCTTGGTTGTATCCCCACTATTATGTAATGTTGATGTAATGATATCCACCTTGCAAAAGCGTCTTCAAGATGTGCTTCTATCCTTGGTGGGACCTTCGAGTTCCTTTAGGATAGGGTCGCATCTTGGGCGTGACACCGTCGTACGCAGCTCAGAGAGTTCATGGCCAAAGAACGGATCAACGTAGTCGCGTTACAGAAAACGATCAAATCGGACTTTACCTTCAAGGAACTGCTTGCGTACGTGATACGTCTCCATCATATCTATAACTTCTTAATGTTTCATGCCACATCTAGCAGTAGCCGCATCGATCCAGTGCCCAGTGCCAGTTCCTGTTTTTTTGCATGTTTTTTTTCGCAGAATATCCATATCAAACAAAGTCCAAACACGAGAAAAATTTACGAAGAAATATTTCAGAATATATGTGATTTACGTCCAAGGGGCCATTTGCGCGGTGGTGGGTTGAGCTCACCTCGTACGTCAGTTGGAGCTCTACTTCGGGCGCAAGGAAGCTTATATCCGAAAAAAACGTGTTAGAATCTTAGCGCAATCGGAGTTACAGATCTTCGGGAATATAAGAAACGGTTTTCGGCCAGAAAATAAGAATGCGAAACAGAAGAGAATAGAGGGATAGATCCAATCTAGGAGGGGCTCCTTCCCCTCTGCCACCATGGAGGCCATGGACCAGAGGGGGAACTCTCCTCCCATCTAGGGAGGAGGCCAAGGAAGAAGAAGGAGGAGGGGGGGCTCTCTCCCCCTCTCTCTCCCGGTGGCGCCGAAGCGCCGCCGGGGCAAGGATCGTGACGACGATCTACATCAACAAACTTGCTACCGTCAACACCAACTTTCCCCCCTCTATGCAGCGGTGTAACACCCCTTCTCCCTGCTGTAATCTCTACTTAAACATGGTGCTCAACACTATATATTATTTCCCAATGATATGTGGTTATCCTATGATGTTTGAGTAGATCCGGTTTTTCCTATGGGTTGATAGATGATCATGACTGGTTTGAGTTGTATATTTTATTTTGGTGCTGTCCTATGGTGCCCTCCGTGTCGCGCAAACGGAGGGATCCCCGCTGTGGGGTGTTGCAATACGTTAAATGTTCGCTTATGGTGGGTGGCGTGAGTAACAGAATACACATACCCGAGTTTGCGGGTCATTGCGTATGGGATAAAGAGGACTTGATACTTAATGCTATGGTTGGGTTTCACGACCTTAATGATCTTTAGTAGTTGCGGGTGCTGGTTAGAGTTCCAATCATAACCGTGAAGGAAATATGCCCTAGAGGCAATAATAAAGTTGTTATTTTATATTTCCTTATTCATGATAAAGGTTTATTATTCATGCTAGAATTGTATTAATATATCGGAAACCTTAATACATGTGTGAATACATAAACAAACACCGTGCCCCTAGTGAGCCTCTACTAGACTAGCTCGTTGATCAAAGATGGTTAGGGTTTCCTAAACATTGACATGAGGTGTCATTTGATAAACGGGATCACATCATTAGGAGAATGATGTGATGGACAAGATCCATCCATTAGCTTAGCATAATGATTGTTCAGTTTCATTGCTATTGCTTTCTTCATGTCAAATACATATTCCTTCGACTATGAGATTATCCAACTCCCAGATACCGGAGGAATGCCTTATGTGCTATCAAACGTCACAACGTAACTGGGTGATTATAAGGATGCTCCACAGGTATCTCCGAAGGTGTTTGTTGAGTTGGCATAGATCGAGATTAGGATTTGTCACTCCGAGTATCGGAGAGGTATCTCTGGGCCCTCTCGGTAATACACATCGTAAGCTTGCAAGAAAATGACCAAGGAGTTGGTCACGAGGTGATGTATTATGGAACGAGTAAAGAGACTTGTCGGTAACGAGATTGAACTAGGTATGCAGATACCGACGATCGAATCTCGGACAAGTAACATACCAATAGACAAAGGGAATAACGTATGTTGTCATAATGGTTCGACTAATAAAGATCTTCGTAGAATATGTAGGAGCCAATATGAGCATGCAGCTTCCGCTATTGTTTATTTACTGGAGAGGTGTCTCGGTCATGTCTACATAGTTCTCGAACCCGTAGGGTCCGCACGCTTAATGTTCGATGACGATATTGTATTATATGAGTTATGTGATTTGGTGACCGAATGTTGTTCAGAGTCCCGTATGAGATCACGCACATGATGAGGATTCTCGAAATGGTCGAGAGGTAAAGATTGATATATAGGATGATAGTATTCCGACACCAGAAGTGCTCTGGAGTGTATCGGGTATTTATCGGAGTACCGGAGGGGTTACCAGAACCCCCGGGAGGAATATATGGGCCATATGGGCCATGAGAAGGGAGCACACCAGCCCACAAGGGGTGGGTCCCCCCTGTGGCATGTGGCCGAATTGGAGAAGGAAAAAGGGGGGCTCGGCCCCCTTCCTTTCTTTCTTCCCCTTCCCTTTCTTCTCCGGTGGAAAAAGGAATGGGGGGCGCCACTTGGGGAAACCCCAAGTAGGATTCGGATCCTACTTGGGGCGCCCCTGGCTGCCTCTCCTCCTCTCCCACCTATATATATGTGGGGAGGGGGCTCCTAGAACACACAACATCAATTGTTAGCCGTGTGCGGCGCCCCCCTTCACAGTTTACACCCAGTCATATTTTTGCGGTGCTTAGGCGAAGCCCTGCGAGGATCACTTCACCATCACTGTCACCATGCCGTTGTGCTGACGGAACTCATCTACTACCTCGACACCTTGCTGGATAAAGAAGGCGAGGGACGTCACCGAGCTGAATGTGTGTAGAACTCGGAGGTGCCGTACGTTCGGTGCTTGAGATAGAAGGAGTTCGACTACATCAACTGTGTTGTCAAACGCTTCCGCTTTCGGTCTATGAGGGTACGTAGACACACTCTCCCCCTCGTTGCTATGCATCTCCATGGATAGATCATTGCGTGTGCGTATAATTTTTTTTGTTCTCCATGCAACGTTTCCCAGCAAAGTGCATATGATCCAAGTAGAGAAAGTATGTTAGCTCATGACTCTCCCTCATATAAAATTGCAACAATGATCTCCGATTTAGTTATCGATCACCTAGGGACAAATGACTTTCTCATTGACAAAAGTTATCCACTTTTATTACCTTGCAATTTATTGGTAGTTTTATTCTCGCGAAGTACTTCTAGTTTCATACTTGTTTTAGGTAAAGCAGACAATAAGTGTGCGTAGAGTTGTATCGGTGGCCGATATAACTTGAAGGAATATTTGTTCTACCTTTAGCTCCTCGTTGGGTTTGACACTCTTATTTATCGAAAAAGGCTGCAAACGATCCCCTATACTTGTGGGTTATGAAGACCTTTTTCAGGCGCCGTTGCCGGGGAGCAATAGCGTGGGGTGAATATTCTCGTGTGTGCTTGTTTGCTTTATCACTAAGTTGTTTTTATTTTTTTTCTAAGTTATTCTATATCTTTAGTTATGGATATGGAACACGAAACACCAAAAATATTAGTGGTACTTGCTACTCATGGAACCTCCTAAAACCCTCGATGTTTGTTATGTGAAAAATATTAAACACTACTTTGATAATCCTAAGAAAACCCCATTCAACATGATAATGGGAGACACGTTGGATCAACGTGAATACTTTAGGGATTATCGCTTGACACAGAAAGGGAAACTATTATGGGATCAAATAGATATGTTGCATTGGTATGCTTGGAATTTATGCCAGAGATATGATTATACTTGTTGCTCTAGGATGAAAGATCCACACCTTCCCTTTTCATGAAAATTTAATGATTATGAAACCTTAGCTTATTATGCTAATGGTAGATATGATTACTATGATGTGGAACGAATAGACCCCTGGGTGGTTTTGGTAATTAATGTCAACATATCTCTAGTTGGACTAACACTTTTACCTAGTATGTTTCAGATAAGTTCAACAATGGAGTGGCATGGACTAGAGGATGTGGAACCCCTTCAAGATGCTAAGGACAAAGGATTGGCTCAAGCTTCAAGATCAAGACTCTACATTTCTATTTTAGTGATCCAAGATCACATTGAGTCTATAGGAAAAGCCAATACTATCAAGGAGGGATGAGGTGTTGCTTAATGAGCCTCTTGCTTCATGTGCTTAGTGATATGCTCCAAAAACCCTCAACTACCTTCCCACATCCACATATGACCTAAACCAAAAGTCAAACTCGTCCCCACCGATTCTTCCTATCCGGCGCCATCGAGTTTCACATGTCATAGCCACTGTCACAAACCCTAGCAAATCGGTTTCACCGATAGGGGTCTCGGTCTCACCGAGATGGGATTGTCATCTCTCTATGTATGTCCATTACCAAAATCGGTTTCACCGAGTTTGAGCAATCGGTACTACCGAGATTACAATGCAAATCCTCTGGTTAGCTTATTACCAAAATCGGTCCTACCGAGTTTGTGTAATCGGTCTCACCGAGTTTTCCTGACCAACTCTCTGGCTAGCTTATTACCAAAATCGGTCCTACCAAGTTTGTGTAATCGGTCACACCGAGATTACTTATGCCCTAACCCTAACCATATCGGTCCTACCGAGTTGCATCTCAGTCCCACCGAAAATCCTAACGGTAACTAGGTTTGCTGAATCGGTCCGACCGAGTTTAACCATTCGGTCCCATTGAGTTTGGCAAATTGTGTGTAACGGTTAGATTTTGTGTGGAGGCTATATATACCCCTCCACCCACTCTTCATTCGTGGAGAGAGCCATCAGAACATACCTACACTTCCAATACATATTTTCTGAGAGAGAACCACCTACACTTGTGTTGAGGTCAAGATATTCCATTCCAACCATATGAATCTTGATCTCTAGCCTTCCCCAAGTTGCTTTCCACTCAAATCTTCTTTCCACCAAATCCAAATCCTGTGAGAGAGAGTTGAGTGTTGGGGAGACTATCACTTGAAGCACAAGAGCAAGGAGTTCATCATCAACACACCATTTGTTACTTCTTGGAGAGTGGTGTCTCCTAGATTGGCTAGGTGTCACTTGGGAGCCTCCGACAAGATTGTGGAGTTGAACCAAGGAGTTTGTAAGGGCAAGGAGATCGCCTACTTCGTGAAGATCTACCGCTAGTGAGACAAGTCCTTCGTGGGCGATGGCCGTGATGGAATAGACAAGGTTGCTTCTTCGTGGACCCTTCGTGGGTGGAGCCCTCCGTGGACTCGCGCAACCGTTGCCCTCCGTGGGTTGAAGTCTCCATCAACGTGGATGTACGATAGCACCACCTATCGGAACCATGCCAAAAACATCCGTGTCTCCAATTGCGTTTGAATACTCCAAACCCTTCCCTTTACATTCTTGCAAGTTGCATGCTTTACTTTCCGCTGCTGATATACTCATTGCATGCTTGCTTGATATGTATTGTGTTTGTTAAACTTGTGCTCAAACTCCACTTAAACTTTAGAAAATTAAAAACTGCAACTTTTGGCACTTAGTGTCTAATCACCCCCCTCTAGACACCTCTTCTCGATCCTTTCACCACCCTACTCCCTCTGCTGGCCTGGCCGCACGCAATCAACTGCCTCCTTATTACGCGAAAAAAATGATTCCTCCCACTGACATCTGGGGCGCACCAGTTGGGAGGCTGACCTGTGGGCCTACTAAATTGACGCGTACGCAAAGCCTTGTCAACTTAGTCAACAAACGATTCTAGCAGCAGTAACCGTTGGATTTGAATTGAATGGTCCTGCTGCTTCTTCAATTGCTGCTCTTCTTGCACCATCCGCCCAAACCAGCGCCGGGGAGACCACTTGCTCCTGCCTCCAGTGGCCGGCTGTGCTGCCGTTGAGGCCTCATCGCCCCCTACTACTCCCACCGCTAGCCAAGCCCTTCCATCGGAAGAGTACTGTACGTGGAGAGGTTGACAGCTGGGTCCACGACCACAGCCCAGTTTTTTTGTGATTTGCCAAGTAAGTCGCTTTGTCAGGCCTGTTGGGCTGCAAATCTTTCAAGACGAGGAGAGCTTTCATTCGGCTCGCTGAGAAAATGACCCATCAGTAATGAGAAATGGGCTGTACATTTTTAAAACATATCATACCGGCAATTAGTTTCAAATATCTTTTTTTATTTTGAGATTTTAAATTACATTAATTTCTATGCGCGGAGAATTTGTTGGATTTTATATTGATATACATTTATTTTTAAAATCAGTTTGAATGTGAGTCGAAATTTCGGGATAAAAAACAGTTCGGACTGCACCGAAATATGCAAAATTTCGTATAATTTTTTAACCGTGGCCACAATATGGGCTGTAATGCTAACAAAAAGAATATGGGCTCCAAAAAAACCTTCAGAATTAGCAAATGGGCTGTAAATTATTAGAAATCATGGCAGATGGGCTGTATGCTGTTTTCCACAGATTTGAGGCTTTGCTAAAAAAAGGTTGACGCACATGCAGTGACTGTTGGATGTCCATCCAACGACCGTCGTGCTTATTCAATCTCTGCTCTTCCTGCTCCAGCCGCTCAAACAAGCGCCGATGGGACTGCCTGCTCCCTCCTCCCCGCGGCTGGCTATGCTGCCGCGCAGGCCTCTGATCTCCACTACACAACCTTCTTCTTGTAGACGTTGTTGGGCCTGCAAGTGCACAGGTTTGTAGGACAGTAGCAAATTTCCCTCAAGTGGATGACCTAAGGTTTATCAATCCGTAGGAGGCGTGAGGATGAAGATGGTCTCTCTCAAGCAACCCTGCAACCAAATAACAAAGAGTCTCTTGTGTCCCCAACACACCCAATACAATGGTAAATTGTATAGATGCACTAGTTCGGCGAAGAGATGGTGATACAAGTGCAATATGGATAGAAGATATAGGTTTTTGTAAACTGAAAATATAAAAACAGCAAGGTAACAAGTAAAGTTAAAGAAAATAAAATGACGCTCCAAGCAAAACACATATCATGTGGTGAATAAAAATATAGCTCCAAGTAAAGTTACCGATGAACGAAGACGAAAGAGGGGATGCCTTCCGGGGCATCCCCAAGATTAGATGCTTGGTTATCCTTGAATATTACCTTGGGCATCCCCAAGCTTAGGCTCTTGCCACTCCTTATTCCATAGTCCATCGAATCTTTACCCAAAACTTGAAAACTTCACAACACAAAACTTAACAGAAAACTCGTGAGCTCCGTTAGTGAAAGAAAACAAAACAGCACTTCATGGTACTGTAATGAACTCATTATTTATTTATATTGGTGTTAAACCTACTGTATTCCAACTTATGTATGGTTTATAAACTCTTTTACTAGCCATAGAGTCATCAAAATAAGCAAACAACACATAGAAAACAGAATCTGTAAAAAACAGAACAGTGTGTAGTAATCTGTAACTAACGCAAACTTCTGGAACTCCAAAATTCTAAAATAAATTGGTGGACCTGAGGAATTTGTCTAGTAATCATCTGCAAAAAGAATCAACTAAATATCTCTCTCCAGTAAAAAGTTTTAGCTAATCTCATGAGCGCTAAAGTTTCTGTTTTTTACAGCATGATCATAAAGACTTCACCCAAGTCTTCCCAAAGGTTCTACTTGGCACAAACACTAATAAAAACACAAAAGCACATCTAAACAGAAGCTAGATGGATTATTTATTCCTAAACAGAACCAAAAAGTAAGAAACTAAAATAAATTTGGGTTGCCTCCCAACAAGCGCTATCGTTTAACGCCCCTAGCTAGGCATGATGATTTCAATGATGCTCACATAAAGGATAAGAATTGAAACATAAAGAGAGCATCATGAAGAATATGACTAGCACATTTAAGTAGCATGGAGCAATCAAAAATTATAGATACGTTGGAGACGTATCAGCCTCACCACCCCACCGTACTCCCATTGCTGGCCTAACTATCCCTCTACTCAGCCACACCTGCTGTTATTCTCCGGCGACGGCAGACGAACCAGTAAACCCTCATACAGTCGTACTCCCCTCCGCGTGGGAAACAACTGTTGAGTCTTCCCTGCCTCTATGTCGTTCCCTTCCTAGGCCTCGCCTTCGTCCACCGCCCTGGTGCTCTCGGCGCGGCCTGGTCAATGTGGTCAATGACCGACATGCATCTGAAGTGGACTGTACGTGGAGAGGCCGACAGCTGGGTCCACGGCCGCACGCAAGGAAATGCCTCCTTATTACGCGCAAAATAATGATTCCTCCACCTAACATCAGGGACCCACCGAAAGGGCCTCTGTATTTCGTGAAAAAACGTTACCACCGCTGACAGCTCGGACCCACCAACTATATCTTCGCATGCAAGGAAGTGCCTCCTTATTACGCACAAAAAATGAATACTCCCCCTGTTAGCTCGGACCCAGTATAGTGGCAGGCTGACTTGTGGGCCTACTAAGTTGACGGGGAAGGAGGGTGTCGGGGGAAATCTGCCTCCACGAACACCTATGGGGACCGAGCCCCTTTCTGGTTCGGCGGGGGGCGAAGGTCGCGCGAAGAGCGGATCGAGGCGATGCACACAAGGGGTTTACCCAGCTTCGGGCCGCACGGATGCGTAAAACCCTACTGCTGCTTTGTGGTTTCTATTGTGTTCTTGTTCGGGAGCGCTGAGTGCTACAGTACACTCAGGCAACTAATCAGACCGAGCGTGAGTGGCCTCCTTCCTCCTCCTTCTCTGCCCCCCTCACATTGGGCATGGGGCCTCCTTTTATATGCGCAAGGGGTTACCCACAGGTGGCAACGTAGGCGGGAGTAAAACTGGAAAATGCTGTGTTGGGTACAGCTGTTTGCACAGTGCTATCATACCTAACTCTGACGGCAAGGGACAAGGGCATTAAATGCCCGTCTTGGTCGCCCAAATAGTGCAGAAAAGGGACCGTCAGGGGCGCCACCGTTTGCCACGACGGCTACCCTGTCAGCGTTGATTCGCCACCGCATGCCCCTGGCTGCGCAGCCTCTCGCCACGTACGCCTGGAATGGCCCCAGAGCGACGCGTGGGTGGATGAGCTGGAACGCAGGCGCGGGGTGGTGACTTGCCGCGGCAAGCGCCTTGCCGCGGTTGATGCCTTGTCGCGCCCGGGAGCTTGTTGCTCACCGGTCCTTGCCGGGACGCGTGGCGCGTCGCATCAAGTCTCTTGTCGTGCCCTGGTCGGCTTTCCCGGCAAGCTCCTCTTGCCGGGGCCTTGTGCTTCGAGCGGCCGTCCCGGCAAGCTCCTCTTGCCGGGGCCTTGCTCTCTTCGGGTGGCCTTCCCGGCAAGCTCCTCCTGCCGGGGCCTTGGCTCAAATACTTTGTTCTTGGATGGCCCAAAAAGGGACCATGGAGAGTCTTGGCGATCGCCTGGCAAGCCTTGCCGCGGGGTGCTACGACTGCCCGTGCACAAGTTCGGGGTACTAAGGTACCCCTACTTTAGTACACCGACAGGAGCCCCCGGGCCTGGGCCATACACGGTGCCGAGCGCTGTTGGGCCAGGCCCAAAACAGTGCACGGGCACGCGCGGCCTGGGTCACGCTGCATCTTCTTCTGCATCCACCACGTCCTCCCCGAATGGCACGCGTCGAACGCGGCATCGTGGGGAGAGGCATGCGTGACGTGGGCGGCGTGCGCGGGGCTGAGCCCCGTGGGCATGCATCACGTCGCAGGTGATTTGTTTATTCGGAAAGGCGAAACGCCCCCCCCCCCCTTATAAGCAGGGAAACAGGGGCAGTCCGCCCACCCGCCAGTTGCAATTCCTCGAAAATCTCCGCCACTTCCCAAGAGAAGCAGCGTTCCGCCCCTTCCGTCGCCACCAGTGCTACCGACGCCGTCGACCTCCCTCCCTGCTTCCGCCATGGCCCCAAAGGGCGACAAGGGGAAAGGGAAGGCTGTGAAGTCGGCCGAGGCACTGCGGCTTGAGGCGCTGCGAAAGGAGCAGGCAACCTTCCCCCCTGAGCTCGACGCGTTGGACCTGAGGGAGGAATTCTACCTCTTCTGGTCGACGGGGACGCGAGCGCATCCGCGCACGAGGGTTCTTCCCGCCGCCGCCCAGAAGGAGTATCCGACCGGGTATCCCTTCTTTCCTCTGTTCTTCTATTGCGGGCTCTGCCCGCCCTTCTCTGAATTTTTCTGCGACATCATGAACACCTACGAGTTCCATCTTCTTGATTTCACCCCCAATGCTGTCCTGACCATGGCGATTTTCGCACATCTTTGCGAAAACTTTGTCGGAGTCTATCCAAACATAGCCCTCTTCCGCCACTTCTTCACGCCTCGAGTAGAGAGGGGAGAGCCCCTCTCCGGCGGAATCGCCGGGATCTCGAAGCCCGGCAAGAAGGATGCTTATCTGGAGGGAGAGCTCCGCAGCAAATGGGAGGAATGGAGAGCAGACTGGTGCCTGATCGTCGAGGAGAACCCGCAGCCATTCACTACCGTGCGCCGAACTCCTGTGGTGCGCGGCAGGGATTGGAGCGACGTGGCTCCGGACAACGACAAGCTTCAGATTGCCGTTACCCGGATCCTGCGGCTTAGGCGTGCCGGGCTCACAGTTGGCGCCGTTGGCGCAGATTTCCTCCGCCGCCGCATCGCTCCCCTGCAGGAGAAAGGGAGACCCGCCTGGGAGTTCCAGAATGCGGCGGACATCATGAGGCTGCGCCCTGGCCTCAACTTCAATTTCACTGTCTTGGAGCTTGACGGGATGCTCAGGGAGCTGTTCAAGCACGACCCCGATCACCCCGAATGGTTCAGGCTGCCGCGAGGCGTCGTCCCGTTGTGCAACAATTTGTCGCTCAGCCGCATCCTTGCAATGATGCGCTGTGCGACTCACACGGGATCGACTCCACTTGGCAGGAGCCCGCTGGCGATGTCGTGCAGGCGTTCTTTGACGACTTGGTGGAGGTGCCAGTCGACCCTGCCGAGCAGAAGGGCCTCACCCGGGACACCACCGACGAGGAGTTGGCGCGCATCGCCTCCAGGATGGAAGAGGCGGCGGCAGCCGCGGCCGCGGGCGAATTTGGATTCACATTGGCGGAGGCGGACGCAGCGGAGGCGGAAAGCCTTGCCGATCGAGCGGAGTTTGTCGGCGGGGAAGAGCCTGCCGGGCACGGCGTCGAGGCGGACAAGCCCACCGAGGACACGAGCGGCTTGCCAGAGACGGATGCCTCTTCCTCCCAACCTTTGGGCAGCTCGTCGCAAGCGGAGCCCCCGGCTCAACCACGGAGGCGTCTCCGCAAGGCCGGAGACGTGGTGGGGCGGCAGACGAGCCAACAGCCGCAGCGCCGCGTGACACGCTCCGCTGTGGCAGCAGGAGCGGGGTCTTCGCAGGCCGCTGCTTCTGCTCCTGCCGCCCCTCGCGCCACGGCGGCGGCCGGGGCAAGGCCGTCTCGGGCCAGCGCCACCACTGCCTCCGCCAAGCGGCCGAGGAAGCCTACTCCTCCGCCTCCTCGCGCCAGAAGCGGGCCAGTCTTCGACTTCTCCGCGCTTAGCTCCGACGAGGAAGAGGGAGAGGAGTAAGATCCTCGTTGTACTTGTATTTCTTCAATTCTTGCAGTTGTGTCTCGCATCTCATTTGCTTTCCTCTGAATTTACTCCTTTTCAGGACTCTGGATCAGAGGGCGGCAAAGAGAGCCAAGGTCCCGGTGGTCATCCTTGACGACGAGCCCACTGTAACGGCAGGGGGTGCGCCTGAGATGACCTTATCGGACCCACCAAATAATCCTCAGAGCAGCCCCAGCGCAGCCCCCAGCGTAAGCATATGATTTTGCTTGCTGCCGTTGGGCACGCCTGGGTACTCTTCGTTTTTTTTATATCTGGCTGTTGATTTGCGTAGGAGCAGAGCAGCCCCACCAGGAGCGTCCGGAGACCGCCCTCGATGCGCCGCCCGCTACAACTACACCGCCAAGGGGGAGTTCCCCGGCAAGGGAGGAATCCCCGGCAAGGGAGCAGTCTCCGGCAAGGGAGCAGTCTCCGGCAAGGGTCAGCACTGGCGACCCCTTGGCGACGGAGACCGTGACCACAGGCCCTGGCGCAGGTGACCTTCTTGCCTCGAAACTCCCCTGGGGCTCTTCTCTTTTTTTGAATCTCCTTCTTCGGATAGTTGCTTGACTTCTCTCCCTCTTTCGGCCTTCAGACCCGCCCGCCACGGACCCGATGGAGACCGAGGTCGTCGTCGAGGAGGATGTGCACGGCCATACCAAAGACGCGGCCGCCGCCGGAGAGGCGGACGGTGCTGAAGATCTGGTCGGCGAAGAGGCCGCCAAGGCTGCCGCAGCAGCCGCTGGCGAGGGGGCCGGCGATCGTACAGATGGCCTTGGGCCCGCAGGGGCGCCAGGCGCTGCACCGACTGCCGATCCTGCTTCCGCCGGAGCGTCGGGCCCCGAGGAGCCCCAGCCAGGCGTCTACCTGAAGGCCGGCGATGATATCTTCATCAAGCTCCCCTGGGAGTCGACTTCCAGGTCGCCGGTCGAGGGGGAGACCTTGGATGGAGAGGTGCTCGCCTCCGCTGGGCTGACGCTGGTTGATGCGCCAAGCAGCAGCGGCGGCGAGCCTGAGGAGGAGCGGCTGCTCCGGAAGCTTGTGTCACTCTACCGCGCCCGACAAGCCAAGGAGGAACGCCGGGAAGCGCTTGTCGTGAAGGCGGGAGCGGACATGGAGAAGCGCGCCGAGGAGCTCCGGGAGCTCAACCAGGAGGCCCTCCGATCCTTGGCGGAGGAGCGGAGGCAACTCGACGAGGCGCGGACGGCCTTCATCCTCGAGAAGGCCGAATCCGAAGAGCAGCAGAGGCTTGCCGCCGAGGGGCTGTCCGCGCGGGAGGGCGAGCTGGTGCAGCAGAAAGCCATCCTCGCCAGCCATGAGTAGGAGGTCGCCGCACGCGAGCAAGCGCTTGGCGGAGCCCTCAAGGAAGCGCAAGATGCTGTCGCGGCCGCCGAGGCCACCAAGAAGGAGCTTTAGACGAGGGTGGTGCAGCTCAACACTGATCTTAAGGCGAGCGGTGAGGAGCTCGCCGCGCTCAAACAAGAGCGCGAGAAGGGTGCTTATACCCTCGGCCAGCTGCAAGGACGCTTTGCCGATAAGATCAGGGAGCTTGACGCTGCCAAGGACTCCAATGCTGATCTCGAGATGAAGCTGGCCACCTTGTCCAAGACGCTGGACAGCGCCAAGGAGCAAGAGGCGACCTTGCGGAAGGAGATCGCGGACAACGAGGCGCTGTTGGAGAGCACCGCAGTTACCCAGAACGACTTTAGAGCGGCGGTGGAGCAGTGGACGGACGGTCTGGTGGACATCGCCGCCTCCATCGACAAGGAGCTGTCGCTGTTGGGGATGGAGGGTCACGAATATCCCTCCGGCGCAAACCTCCCACCCAGCGCCAAGCTCACTTCGTTCTTCAAAGGCGTGGCGACGGCCCTTCAGGCACTCCGGGATGCGATCCCGGAGCGGCTGGCCGACGAGACGCACGATGCCTGCGCTGGAGCCCTTGAGAAGGTGTTGGTGAAGATCGTCTTCCGCAACCCAGGCCTCAAGCTCACCAACGTCCTCAGATCCCTGCCGTCAGACGCTGACCTGGAGGAGATCAGGGCCCTCGTCGCGCCCATTGTGGAAAGGGTGGCCGGGATCAAGAGGATCGAGGGCGACCGTGTGGATTAGGCCACCCGCCCTTTTCTTTTCTTGTCACCGCTGACCGAGTTATGAAAGCAATTCATTAGGGCTGCGACAAGCTATCTTGTAATATAACTTTATCTTAGGTAGTGAATGAACTGTTACTTCCTCTATTTGATTCCCTCCTTTGTATGTTATTGCCCTACGCTTTTAGGGAACTTGCCGGCGTAGGCACACTTGCTGAGTGCGGGACATCAGCAGCCCGCTGGCGGTGCCGTTGCTGGCAAGAAACCTTGTCGTGACTAGCCGCGGTTCACTTAAGTTGTTGAGCAGGCTCGAAGCGAAATAAGGGTGCAACTGCAGTTGCAGCACACTCAAGTCGCTGAGCAAGCTCGAAACAAAGTAAGGGTGCGAGTCTGGTCGCAGCATACTTAAATCGTTGAGCGGACTCGAAACGAAGTAAGGGCGCGACTAGCCACGAGCTGGTTCCTCCGCGCACAGGTTTTCCATACAAAGTACGGTCGTTCGAGGAAGATAACCTTAGGATTTAAAAACTTGATTGCTCAAACTTTGGCAACTTAGCTTTTCCGTGGCTCGCTGCCCGGCAAGGTCGCTTTCTGGCAAGGCGAAACTTCATCGAACGCCGCCTGGTCCTCACCATTGTCTTCCCCCTTCCCTCCCTGGCAAGCTTGTGGGCGAGGGAACCTTCCTTTTCTTGAGAAGAAAAGGAAGAAGAGAAAATAAAGGTTCGGAGCCCCATGGCCCGTCATTGCTTACCGGTGGTCAGTGCTGCACAGAGTGTCAGATAATGCATGCAGAGAAAAAAAGCATGAGATCGACAAGATGTGTGGAAAACATGAACTTTAATCTGTGCACAGGGTCTGCGCCTGGCTCTGTACAAAGGATCACATGCAACAGCGGCAAGACTTGTACAGAAGGGTGGTTGCCGGACGGGGTCCGACAACCGCGCCTTACGGGCGAAACTTACGAAGATGCCCAACGTTCCAGGAGTTGCTCACCGGAGTGGTATCTTCGGTCTCAAGGCGGACAGCGCCAGGCCTAGCGACTTGTTTCACCCGGTAAGGGCCTTCCCACTTCCTCGAAACTTCTAGCACTAACTTTGCGGCTATAAAAGCAGCGCAAAGCTTGCTGGTAGCGAGCAGCTCGCGCAGCGGCCTAAAGACGGTCCTCCTCGAGGAGCAGAGCGTCATCTCGTCGCAGCTGCTCTTGCTCGAGCTCAGCGTGAGCGAGCACTCGAGGTGGCCCGTATGCGAGATCCGTGGGGCTAACTGTCCCCGCTCCATGGAATAGAGCGAAAGGTTGCCTGGTCATACCAGGGCTTACCTGCGCCGAGAGGTGTCGGCGTATGTTCGGACGCCGTGGCACCATGAGCTCGGTGCATGTTCGGACGTCGTGGCACCTTGAGCTGGCTCGGCGACGCCCGTCCCGCCGCCGGTGCCGTCCCCACCACCCGTTTGCTCCAGGGGCGGTGGGTTTGACGCGGACGGACCAGCCACTTCCGGAGCCTTCTTCTTCGGTGTCATGTCGATGAAGATGATGGAGATCTAGCCCGTGCAGACGCCGGATCAGGTTCACACAACTTCGACGCCCCCTACCTGGCACGCCAAAGGTGTCGGGGGAAATCTGCCTCCACGAACACCTATGGGGACCGAGCCCCTTTCTGGTTCGGCGGGGGGCGGAGGTCGCGCGAAGAGCGGATCGAGGCGATGCACACAAGGGGTTTACCCAGCTTCGGGCCGCACGGATGCGTAAAACCCTACTGCTGCTTTGTGGTTTGTATTGTGTTCTTGTTCGGGAGCGCTGAGTGCTACAGTACACTCAGGCAACTAATCAGACCGAGCGAGAGTGGCCTCCTTCCTCCTCCTTCTCTCCCCCCCTCACGTTGGGCATGGGGCCTCCTTTTATATGCGCAAGGGGTTACCCACAGGTGGCAACGTAGGCGGGGGTAAAACTGGAAAATGCTGTGTTGGGTACAGCTGTTTGCACAGTGCTATCATACCTAACTCTGACGGCAGGGGACAAGGGCATTAAATGCCCGTCTTGGTCGCCCAAACAGTGCAGAAAAGGGACCGTCAGGGGCGCCACCGTTTGCCACGACTGCTACCCTATCAGCGTTGCTTCGCCACCGCATGCCCCTGGCTGCGCAGCCTCTCGCCACGTACGCCTGGAATGGCCCCAGAGCGACGCGTGGGTGGATGAGCTGGAACGCGGGCGCGGGGTGGTGACTTGCCGCGGCAAGCGCCTTGCCGCGGTTGATGCCTTGTCGCGCCCGAGAGCTTGTTGCTCACCGGTCCTTGCCGGGACGCGTGGCGCGTCGCAGCAAGTCTCTTGTCGTGCCCTGGTCGGCCTTCCCGGCAAGCTCCTCTTGCCGGGGCCTTGTGCTTCGAGCGGCTGTCCCGGCAAGCTCCTCTTGCCGGGGCCTTGCTCTCTTTGGGTGGCCTTCCCGGCAAGCTCCTCTTGCCGGGGCCTTGGCTCAAATACTTTGTTCTTGGATGGCCCAAAAAGGGACCATGGAGAGTCTTGGCGATCGCCTGGCAAGCCTTGCCGCGGGGTGCTACGACTGCCGTGCACAAGTTCGGGGTACTAAGGTACCCCTACTTTAGTACACCGACAGAGGGCTTTGTTAACTTAGTCAATATGCACGATTCTAGCTCCAACGACCGTAGTGCTTCTTCAACCTCTGGTCTTCTTGCTCCAGCCGCCCAAAGCAGCGCCGATCGTCCTTGTGCTCCTGCCTCCCGTGGACGGCTGCGATGCGGCGGAGGCCTCACCGCCCCTACTACTCCCACTGCTGGCCAAGCCATCCCTCTACTCACCCAGACCCCCTGTTATTCTGCGGCGACGGCAACCTCACACCACAGCGAACCAGTGAACCCTCGTACTCCTCTACGCGTGGGCATCCAGTGCCGCATCTTCCCCGGCTCTGTGTCGTCCCCTTCCTAGGCCGCGCTGTCGTCCACCGCCCTGGTGCTCTTGGCACGGCGTGGTCAACGTGGTCAAGGAACGGCTTCCATCGGACGTGGACTGTACGTGGAGAGGCTGACAGATGGGTCCACGGCCGCAGCAAGGAAGTGCCTCCTTATTACGTGCAAAATAATTATTCCTCCACCTGACAGCGGGGACCCACCGGACGAGCCACCGTATTTCGTGAAAAAAACGTTTCCCCCCTGACTACTGGGACCCACCAGCTACATCTTCGCAGGCAAGGAAGTGCCTGACAGTCAGAACCACCTGGTCGAAGCGTATGTAGCGTTGTCATTCTGGTCGCGAACGTGTGCGTACATATATACTGGTGGATGTAGAGGCAAACATGTGTCGTAGTAGAGGCGCGCACGTAGCATGTACACGTACGTACAGCGACCAGGGTGCAAGAAAGAAAATACGGCCACGTATGTGTACATACGGGCGGGGTCTCGAACGCCTACTCGCGCATACGTACGGCGAGGGCTCGTTGACATGGCTGGGTCGGAAAGGAGAAACAGCGTCATCGTCGTGTTCATGGGGAGGTAACGGAATGCGTTGTGTTCATGGGGAGGCAACGGAATGCGTCGTGTTCATCGGGAGGCAACGGAATGAGTGGGAGCCAACCGGCTGGGTCGGAACGGAATGCGTGGTCGTGTTCATCGGGAGGTCTTGGACAGAACAGGCGATGGAAACGAGGTCTGGCGTACCGCAGAACAGAGGAAACAGCCTTGTGTTCAACCGACCACGTTCGAAACGGGATCATGTTCATCGGGAGGGGTCTGGCGTACCGCAAAACGGAGGAAACGGACCTCCTACGGTCGAAACGGGGGTCCTGTTAATCGGGAGGGGTGTGGCGTACCGCAAAACGGAGGAAACGGACTTGTGTTGGTGCGCTACGGTCGAAACGGGGGTCCTGTTGATTGGGAGGGGTGTGGCGTACTGATGTCTACTACACAACCTTCTTCTTGTAGACGTTGTTGGGCCTGCAAGTGCACAGGTTTGTAGGACAGTAGCAAATTTCCCTCAAGTGGATGACCTAAGGTTTATCAATCCGTAGGAGGCGTAGGATGAAGATGGTCTCTCTCAAGCAACCCTGCAACCAAATAACAAAGAGTCTCTTGTGTCCCCAACACACCCAATACAATGGTAAATTGTATAGGTGCACTAGTCCGGCGAAGAGATGGTGATACAAGCGCAATATGATGGTAGATATAGGTTTTTGTAACTGAAAATATAAAAACAACAAGGTAACGAACGGTAAAATTGAGCGTAAACGGTATTGCAATGATAGGAAACAAGGCCTAGGGTTCATACTTTCACTAGTGCAAGTTCTGTCAACAATAATAACATAATTGGATCATATAACTATCCCTCAACATGCAACAAAGAGTCACTCCAAAGACACTAATAGCGGAGAACAAACGAAGAGATTATGGTAGGGTACGAAACCACCTCAAAGTTATTCTTTCCAATCAATCCATTGGGTTATTCTTATAAGTGTCACAAACAGCCCTAGAGTTCGTACTAGAATAACACCTTAAGATACAAATCAACCAAAACCCTAATGTCACCTAGATACTCCAATGTCACCTCAAGTATCCGTGGGTATGATTATACAATATGCATCACACAATCTCAATTCATCTACTCAAACCAACACATAGAACCTCAAAGAATGCCCAACGTTTCTACCGGAGAATCACGACGAAAACGTGTGCCAACCCCTATGCATAGGTTCATGGGCGGAACCCGCAAGTTGATCACCAAAACATATATCAAGTGGCACGTGATATCCCATTGTCACCACAGATATTCACGGCAAGACATACATCAAGTGTTCTCAAATCTTTAAAGACTCAATCCGATAAGATTACTTCAAACGGAAAACTCAATCCATTACAAGAGAGAAGAGGGGGAGAAGAAACATAAGATCCAACTATAATAGCAAAGCTCGCGATACATCAAGATCATGCCAAATCAAGAACACGAGAGAGAGAGAGATCAAACACATAGCTATTGGTACATACCCTCAGCCCCGAGGGTGAACTACTCCCTCCTCGTCATGGAGAGCGCCGGGATGATGAAGATGGCCATTGGTGAGGGTCCCCCCCTCCGGCAGGGTGCCGGAATAGGGTCCCGATTAGGTTTTTGGTGGCTACAGAGGCTTGCGGTGGCGGAACTCCCGATCTAATCTCTGTTCTAGAAGTTTTAGGATATGTAGGTATATATGGGTGCAAGGGGTACGTTGGTGGAGCTTCGAGGGCCCCACGAGGCAGGGGGCGCGCCCTAGGGGGTGGGCGCGCCCCCTACCCTTGTGAGCACCTCCTTCATCTTCTGACGTAGGGTCCAAGTCTATCTGGTAGGTTTCCTTCCAAAAATAGCTTCTCTAGTTGATTTCGTTCCGTTTTGACTACGTCTGATATTCCTTTTCCTCGAAACACTGAAATAGGCATAAAACAACAAATCTGGGCTGGGCCTCCGGTTAGTAGGTTAGTCCCAAAATAATATAAAAGTGGATAATAAAGCCCATTATTGCCTAAAACAGTAGATAATATAGCATGGAGCAATCAAAAATTATAGATACGTTGGAGACATATCAAGCATCCCCAAGCTTAATTCCTGCTCGTCCTCGAGTAGGTAAATGATAAAAAAGATAATTTTTGATGTGGAATGCTAGTTGGCATAATTTCATTGTAATTCTTCTCAATTGTGATATGAATATTCAGATCCGAAAGATTCAAGACAAAAGTTCATATTGACATGAAAATAATAATACTTCAAGCATACTGATAAAGCAATTATGTCTTCTCAAAATAACATGGCCAAAGAAATTTCATCCCTACAAAATCATATAGTTAAGTCATGCTCCATTTTCGTCACACAAGAATGCTCTCATCATGCACAACCCCGATGACAAGCCAAGCAATTGTTTCATACCTTAATAATTTCAAACTCATAAACTTTCACGCAATACATGAGCGTGAGCCATGGATATAGCACTATGGGTGGAATAGAATATAATGATGGGGGTTATGTGGAGAAGACAAAAAGGAGAAAGTATCACATCAACGAGGCTAATCAATGGGCTAGGTAGATGCCCATCGATTGATGTTAATGCAAGGAGTAGGGATTGCCATGCAACGGATGCACTAGAGCTATAAATGTATGAAAGCTCAACAAAAGAAACTAGTGGGTGTGCATCCAACTTGCTTGCTCACGAAGACCTAGGGCACTTGAGGAGGCCCATCGTTGGAATATACAAGCCAAGTTCTATAATGAAAAGTTCCCACTAGTGTGTGAAAGTGACAAAACAAAAGACTCTCTGTCATGAAGACTATGTTGCTACTTTGAAGCACAAGTGTGGTAAAAGGATAGTAGCATTGCCCCTTTTTTTCTTTTTTTTCTTTTTTTGGGCCTTTTTTTATTTGGCCTTTATCTCTCTTTTTTTTGGGACAATACTCTATTGAATGATGATCATCACACTTCTATTTATTTACAACTCAATGATTACAACTCGATACTAGAACAAAGTATGACTCTATATGAATGCCTCTGGCGGTGTACCGGGATATGCAATGAATCAAGAGTGACATGTACGAAATAATTATGAACGGTGGATTTGCCACAAAAACGATGTCAACTACATGATCATGCTAAGCAATATGACAATGATGAATGTGTCATGATAAACTGGATGGTGGAAAGTTGCATGGCAATATATCTCGGAATGGCTATGGAAATGCCATAATAGGTAGGTATGGTGGCTGTTTTGAGTAAGATATAAGAAGGTTTATGTGTGAAAGAGCGTATCATATCACGGGTTTTGGATGCACCGGCGAAGTTTGCACCAACTCTCAATGTGAGAAAGGGCAATGCATGGTACGGTAGATGCTAGCAATGATGGAAGGGTGAGAGTGCGTATAATCCATGGACTCAACATTAGTCATAAAGAACTCATATACTTATTGCAAAAATCTATAAGCCATCAAAAACCAAAGCATTACGCGCATGCTCCTAGGGGGGGTAGATTGGTAGGAAAAGACCATCGCTCGTCCCCGACCGCCACTCATAAGGAGGACAATCAAATAACACCTCATGTTTCAAATTTGTTACATAACGTTTACCGTACGTGCATGCTACGGGACTTGCAAACTTCAACGCAAGCATTTCTCAAATTCACAACTACTCAACTAGCACAACTTTGATATCACTACCTCCATATCTCAAAACAATCATCAATCATCAAACTTCTTTTAGTATTCAACACACTCATAAGAATTCTTACAAATCTTTTATGCTTAGCATATTAGGATTTTAAGCAAATTACCATGCTATTTAAGACTCTCAAAATAATATAAGTGAAGAATGATAGTTCATCTATTTCTTCAAGATAAAACTACCAACATGCTCTAAAAGATATAAGTGAAGCACTAGAGCAAACAACAAACTACTCCGAAAGATATAAGTGAAGATCAATGAGTAGTTGAATAATTATGCAACTATGTGAAGACTCTCTAACATTTAAGGATTTCAGATCTTGATACTTTATTCAAACAGTAAGCAAGGCTAAAGAAAATAAAATGACGCTCCAAGCAAAACACATATCATGTGGTGAATAAAAATATAGCTCCAAGTAAAGTTACCGATGAACGAAGACGAAAGAGGGGATGCCTTCCGGGGCATCCCCAAGATTAGACGCTTGTTTATCCTTGAATATTACCTTGGGCATCCCCAAGCTTAGGCTCTTGCCACTCCTTATTCCATAGTCCATCGAATCTTTACCCAAAACTTGAAAACTTCACAACACAAAACTTAACAGAAAACTCGTGAGCTCCGTTAGTGAAAGAAAACAAAACAGCACTTCATGGTACTGTAATGAACTCATTATTTATTTATATTGGTGTTAAACCTACTGTATTCCAACTTATGTATGGTTTATAAACTCTTTTACTAGCCATAGAGTCATCAAAATAAGCAAACAACACATAGAAAACAGAATCTGTAAAAAACAGAACAGTGTGTAGTAATCTGTAACTAACGCAAACTTCTGGAACTCCAAAATTCTAAAATAAATTGGTGGACCTGAGGAATTTGTCTAGTAATCATCTGCAAAAAGAATCAACTAAATATCTCTCTCCAGTAAAAAGTTTTAGCTAATCTCGTGAGCGCTAAAGTTTCTGTTTTTTACAGCATGATCATAAAGACTTCACCCAAGTCTTCCCAAAGGTTCTACTTGGCACAAACACTAATAAAAACACAAAAGCACATCTAAACAGAAGCTAGATGGATTATTTATTCCTAAACAGAACCAAAAAGTAAGAAACTAAAATAAATTTGGGTTGCCTCCCAACAAGCGCTATCGTTTAACGCCCCTAGCTAGGCATGATGATTTCAATGATGCTCACATAAAAGATAGGAGTTGAAACATAAAGAGAGCATCATGAAGAATATGACTAGCACATTTAAGTCTAACCCACTTACTATTCATAGGGATTTTGTGAGCAAATAACTTATGGGAACAAGAATCAACTTGCGTAGGAAGGTAAAACAAACATAACTTCAAGATTTTAAGCACATAGAGAGGAAACTTGATATTATTGCAATTCCTACAAGCATATGTTCCTCCCTCAAAATAATTTTCAGTAGCATCATGAATTAATTCAACAATATAACCAGCACCTAAATCATTCTTTTCATGATCTACAAGCATAGAAAATTTACTACTCTCCACATAAGCAAATTTCTTCTCATGAATAGTAGTGGGAGCAAACTCAACAAAATAACTATCATATGATTGAGAATTAAGATCAAGATGACAAGTTTCATGGTTATAATTATTCTTTATAGCATAGGTGTCATCACAATAATCATCATAGGTAGGAGGCATGCTTTCATCATAGTAAATTTGCTCATCAAATCTTGGGGGACAAAAAATATCATCTTCATCAAACATAGCTTCCCCAAGCTTGTGGCTTTTTATATCATTAGCATCATGGATATTCAAGAAATTCATACTAACAACATTGCAATCATGCTCATCATTCAAAGATTTAGAGCCAAACAATTTAATGCATTCTTCTTCTAACACTTTGGCACAATTTTCTTTCCATCATACTAATGAAAGATACTAAAAAGATGAAGCATATGAGACAAAGTCAATTCCATTTTTTGTAATTTTCTTTTATAAACTAACTAGTGCTAAAACAAGAAACAAAAAGATTCGATTGCAAGATCTAAAGATATACCTTCACTTACCTAGCCTCCCCGGCAACGGCGCCAGAAAAGGGCTTGATGTCTACTACACAACCTTCTTCTTGTAGACGTTGTTGGGCCTGCAAGTGCACATGTTTGGAGGACAGTAGCAAATTTCCCTCAAGTGGATGACCTAAGGTTTATCAATCCGTAGGAGGCATAGGATGAAGATGGTCTCTCTCAAGCAACCCTGCAACCAAATAACAAAGAGTCTCTTGTGTCCCCAACACACCCAATACAATGTTAAATTGTATAGGTGCACTAGTTCGGCGAAGAGATGGTGATACAAGCGCAATATGGATGGTAGATATAGGTTTTTGCAAACTGAAAATATAAAAAAGCAAGGTAACGAACGGTAAAAGTGAGCATAAACGTTATTGCAATGATAGGAAACAAGGCCTAGGGTTCATACTTTCACTAGTGCAAGTTCTCTCAACAATAATAACATAATTGGATCATATAAATATCCCTCAACATGCAACAAAGAGTCACTCCAAAGACACTAATAACGGAGAACAAACGAAGAGATTATGGTAGGGTACGAAACCACCTCAAAGTTATTCTTTCCAATCAATCCGTTGGGCTATTCCTATAAGTGTCACAAACAGCCTAGAGTTCGTACTAGAATAACACCTTAAGATACAAATCAACCAAAACCCTAATGTCACCTCAAGTATCTGTGGGTATGATTATACGATATGCATCACACAATCTCAATTCATCTACTCAAACCAACACATAGAACCTCAAAGAGTGCCCAAAGTTTCTACCGGAGAATCACAACGAAAACGTGTGCCAACCCCTATTCATAGGTTCATGGGCGGAACCCGCAAGTTGATCACCAAAACATACATCAAGTGGCACGTGATATCCCATTGTCACCACAGATATTCACGGCAAGACATACATCAAGTGTTCTCAAATCTTTAAAGACTCAATCCGATAAGATTACTTCAAACGGAAAACTCAATCCATTACAAGAGAGAAGAGGGGGAGAAGAAACATAAGATCCAACTATAATAGCAAAGCTCGCGATACATCAAGATCATGCCAAATCAAGAACACGAGAGAGAGAGAGATCAAACACATAGCTATTGGTACATACCCTCAGCCCCGAGGGTGAACTACTCCCTCCTCGTGATGGAGAGCGCCGGGATGATGAAGATGGCCACTGGTGAGGGTTTCCCCCTCCGGCAGGGTGCCGGAACAGGGTCCTAATTAGGTTTTTGGTGGCTACAGAGGCTTGCGGCGGCGGAACTCCCGATCTAATCTCTGTTCTGGAAGTTTTAGGATACGTAGGTATATATGGGTGCAAGGGGTACGTCGGTGGAGCTTCGGGGGCCCCACGAGGCAGGGGGCGCGCCCTATGGGGGTGGGTGCGCCCCCTACCCTCGTGAGCACCTCCTTCATCTTCTGACGTAGGGTCCAAGTCTATCTGGTAGGTTTCCTTCCAAAAATACCTTCTCCAGTTGATTTCATTCCGTTTTGACTACGTCTGATATTCCTTTTCCTCGAAACACTGAAATAGGCATAAAACAACAAATCTGGGCTGTGCCACCGGTTAATAGGTTAGTCCCAAAAATAATATAAAAGTGGATAATAAAGCCCAATATTGCCTAAAACAGTAGATAATATAGCATGTAGCAATCAAAAATTATAGATACGTTGGAGACGTACCATGTACCGCAAAACGGATGAAACGGACCTCCTACGGTCGAAACGGGGGTCCTGTTGATCGGGAGGGGTGTGGCGTACAACAAAATGGGACTTCACGGGATACTGTTCATCTCCACCGTCGACCTCCTCCAGCCTCCACGGGCTCATGTTCATCCAGCCTCCACCGCGCGCTACTCCACCGGCTACTGTTCAACCACCCCTCCACCGTCTACTATTCATCCAGCCCTCCACACCACGGGGTCCTGTTCAACCACCCCTCCACGGGGACCCCTCCACCGTCTACTGTTCATCCAGCCCTCCACCACACCACGGGGTCCTGTTCATCCAGAGGCAACGCCACCGCTCACTGTTCATCCAAACCCACCCCCCGCAACGCTCACTGTTCATCCCAGTGGAAGCATCGATCGGCTTTAGTTAGCAGCAGTAGCAAAGAAATCGCTCGATCGGGTTTAGTTAACAGCCATCGATCGACCGCCCAGGTTCCGTAACGCGTAGCCTGCAGTGCAATCGCTCGGGTTCAGTTAGAGCCCAACGCCTCGCTCGGGTTCAGTTAGAGCCAACGCCTCGCACACACGCGCGTACGTGTATGAGAGAAACACGCATCGCTCGGCCCCCGACCTCCCACCGTAACCGGGAACTCCCTGAAATTTTCCTCCCCCTTGCTTCTACCACGGTTTTTTCCGTCATGGACGGCCCAAAGAATGTCATGCAGCTGCGTCTCCGGCCCACCCAGGACGAAAAGCCCATTTTCTGTCATGATTTTTTGTCATAGAAGTAGGAGCCCACCACATCTATGATGATACTGGGTTTTGTCACAATTATCGTCATAGAAGTTTCATATGTATGACAGAAAAAAAATTCGTTCGGCCCAAAATGTCACGGATGTGTCTTTTTTTGTACTGCCACCTCCACGTCACAAAAACCCTCACCCCGCCCGCCACTCCCTCTGGTCCCCATTCACACCTGCACAAGCTCCTGCGCATCTATGCATGGCACCGCCTATCGCGGCGGTAAACACTTAGCTCGACGCCTGCCACCGTCGCCAGGCTGCCGGCAAAGCCCACCACATTTCGCCACTTCTACTTGCCGCTGCCTATCGCCATCGACTTTCTCGACGCTGCTCGCGGTCGACCCAGCTCCGCTCAGTTGGGGAATTTGCCGTACTGGGGGTTCTTTCTCATGGACAACAAGGTAACTAATTTAATGAGATATTATCTCATCTCTTATCCCGGTTCATCTGCCTCCTTTAATCACTCAGTCGAAATCGACGTGAATTGATTTTTATTCAAGATGATTTGAGGGTTCCGTTCATAGAGTGTACAGTGCATGGACACATCAGGACCTTGTGGCCTCCGCCAGACATTCCATCTCACCGTACCAAATGACTTGAGGATGCGCGCGGTATGTTCAGTCTCACCCTAAATCGGCTAGCATGGCTTACTTTCCTGAACATATTCTAAATATTACTACATTTGGATAAAAGGTGCCACATGCACCATATACGTCAAAGGGGATTTCCCCCCTCTTCTTTCTATATTAGGCAAATTAATGATGTATTGTTCTTTTGATTACTCTCATATTTCCATGACTTCATGTTTACCCTATCTGTTTAATTATGAATTTTGGTCCTTCGATTTCGACTGCTGTAAAGTTCTTTCAATTTGGGCCCATATTTGCATGTTACCATGTTTTCTTTAACAATCCTACCATTTTCTGCAGCACATCCCTTGCTATGCAACAGAATATGTAGTGCACAATCTTTCCCTTTACATAAATCAAGACTGCAGGGATGTCATACTGCACACAAACCAAGGATTTACAATCCTTGCTACTGTAAGACTTGATGAACGTGGTGACCCCTATTTTGGCACTAAATTTTGGAGAGAAATTGCGAAGTTTCATGAACTGCAAGATCGCACTGGAATTGCACTGCACGTAAAAGGGCTTGGTCATGAGATATATGGTAACTTCCCCGATGATATCATCCGTGCAGACTTTGTTTGAAATAAGTTTTCTTTTCAACTTTCTGCATGTTGACTTACCCAGCAATATCAAATGAATTGTATAGTATTTAAGCAACCAATTGTTATTCCCTTTTCTTACTATATTCCTACCTAATAACTTCTAGTTACCAATACACTTTCCTATTGCCCTGTTTTAACTAAATATTCCCTGTACTCCCATTTCTATCAGAAAGCGCCGCTGACAAGGAGACTCCGGAGGTGGAGAACGGGGTTGCCAACAAGTGGAGGCGGGGCGAGTTCCGTTCCAACGGCAAGGACCGAGCCAAGCTTGATGACTGGTTCCGATCCCCCGCCCTAGATCAGCTCGAGGAGCTCACTTTTGATGATGGGCATATGCGGTCGCTGCCAACGTCTGCACTCTGCCTCGTGCCCACGTTGCGTGTCGCCAAGTACAGGAACTGCCATCCCCCCTTAATGACGTGCCCGCTCTTATTCTACCATGACTCAAGAACCTCGAGCTCGTCGTCGTCTGCCTCTCAAATGCTAACATGGAGTGCCTACTCCGTGGTTGTACTGCACTTGAGTACCTTCGTATTCAGGCGATCAATGGGTTGAATACCTTCCACATCACCTCCATGACTCTCCGGATTATTTATGTGTGTTGCTGGTGTGGCAGGAAGACATCACAAGATGTGTACCATGGTATGGTCATTGTGGACACACCTGCACTTGAGAGATTACTTGTAGTTGATCAAGAAGGTCCAACAAGAATCAATGTCATTTCTGCACTGAAATTGACAGTGGTGGGCTACTCGTCTGACAAATACTCCAAACTTGTTATTGGATCCACACGTGTTCAGGTACAATAGCCGCCTTCTACCTCTCCTTCTACAAATTAACATTATTTCTAATTTTGAAGATGTTTGTTCATCTGTCATTCAGAAAATTATTCCGACAAGCTTGACCCCGAAACTGCGCACAGTGAAGGTCCTGGCACTAGAATCTATCGGCCCCAACCTGGAGCAAGTTGTCAGTTTCCTGAGATGCTTTCCGTGCCTGGAGAAGCTATATATCGAGGTGATGTTCCTTTCCTGTTAAATGTTAACCATAAGAGAGTTTAATTTGTGACACCTTTTTCCAAGTTTACAATGACAATGCACTACGATTTCTAAAGGATTCTTGTCGGTGTCAAAACCGGCGGATCTCGGGTAGGGGGTCCCGAACTGTGCGTCTAAGGTCGATGGTAACAGGAGATAGGGGACACAATGTTTACCCAGGTTCGGGCCCTCTCTACGGAGGTAGTAACCTACTTCCTGCTTGATTGATCTTGATGAATATTAGTATTACAAGAGTTGATCTACCACGAGATCGTAATGGCTAAACCCTAGAAGTCTAGCCTGTATGACTATGGTCATGAGTCTCCCTCCCTCCGGACTAAGTCCTCCGGTTTATATAGACACTGGGAGGATCTAGGGTTATACAAGGTCGGTTACAAAGAAGGGAATCCACATATTTGGCCGCCAAGCTTGCCTTCCACACCAAGGAGAGTCCCATCCGGACACGGGTGCAGTCTTCGGTCTTCGTATCTTCACAACCCATCAATCCGCCCATGGCTAACAGGCCAGTCGCCCGAGGACCCCTTAGTCCAGGACTCCCGCAGTAGCCCCTGAACCTGGCTTCAATGACAAGGTATCCGACGCGTAGATCTGTCTTTGACATTGCAAGGCGGGTTCCTCCTTCCGAACTCCAAAATAGTCTTCGGACGTATCGACATGTCTGGACCTGTAACACACACTGACACACACCACACACAACCGCGGAGAGAATATAATTTTACACGAGTCCAATCCACTGACAAATATTTATAACATGGCATCATATCTGTCCAGTCATAATTTCAAACTGTTTTTCGTCTACTGCTCCACATTTCGAGACGCGGTTGTCATTGGCACGTCTTGTCGAAGCAGAGATCGTGTCCCCTTATTGCGCTCTCATCAATACGGTCGTTGGTAACCCAACCATACCATTTACATAGTCCTTGGGAATAGGCGAGTTTCGAGGCGAATGGGGAGGCGTTCAATATTCACTGCCTTTATAAGGGGATAATTATTCCCCCTTCTCCCACGCCTTATCTCTTCCTCTGCCCTTCCAATCTTGAGCTCCAGCGCCCAAGTCCTCATCTTACACCTACTCAAGCTAGCACTCAACCATGTCCGGATCCGGAGGTCAAGGCAAGTGGATGGTCTCCTCTGTCAGGGAGAAGGACATTACTGAGCTTCGGGCGGCCGGGTACTTGGCGAAGGAAATCGCCCACCGTCTTCCAGCCCAGGGGAAAATCGTCCCCACACCGAAGCCCAATGAGAGGGTGGTATTCATCCCTCATTTCCTTCGCGGGCTAGGGTTTCCACTCCACCCTTTCGTCCGCGGGCTGATGTACTATTACGGAATAGATTTCCATGATCTATGCCCGAACTCTTTCCTCAACATTTTGGCGTTCATCATCGTGTGTGAGGCCTTCCTCCGCATCCAACCCCACTTCGGGCTGTGGCTCAAAGTCTTCAACGTGAAGCCGAAGGTGGTGGATGGCCAGCACGCGGAGTGCGGAGGGGCCATGGTGAGTAAGTTGTCCAACGTCTCCTGGCCGAAAGGCACTTTCGTGGAGACTATCAAGGAATGGCAGAAACAATGGTTCTACATTACAGAACCCCGCGGCACCAACTGGGCCGCAACTGCCGAATTCAACCCCGATGCTCCCATGCGGCTCACCTCCTGGGTCGAGAAGAGCCCGAACTGGTGTTCGCCAGACGAGCGGATAGCGTTGCAGACGCGCGTCCAAGATATGGTCGACAAGGAAGTCAAACTTGTCGATATAATCCAAGTGATGCTAGTTCGCCGGATTCTCCCGTGCCAAAGCCGAAGCCTCCCGCTATGGAAGTTCAATCCGAAGAAGCACCATACCCTGAAGAGGCTCTTCGAGACCACTCACAAAGATGCCCGGAAGTTGCTCTTCAAGGGCAACGAGATCCCGCCAGTCACAGATTCGGACCATGGGCACGACATTAACCACCCCGCCAGCGAGGTAAGTTTCCAACGTGTCATCTACTTGTTTGCTTCAAGGAGGATATCTGAACGTTTACTGTCATTGCTACTTCAGGAATGGATGGAGAGGGCGAAGCGGATCCAGTGTCCAGCTCCGCTACCTGAAGAACCAGTCATTCCACGTTCAGTGAAGATGCTGGTGTCGGCGCCCTATACCGCGCCGGTGAAGAAGGCCAAGGGGAAGGCCAAGGGGGTCCGGAGTGGCCCCCGTCGCAAGGCCGCTTCAGACGCGACGTCCGAAGACAAGACCCGCTCCTCCACCACCGAAGATGACGATGATGATGATGAGGAGGAGGAGGAGGACAACCTTCCCCCTGATGAGGGAAGGAAGAAGAGGGCGACCTCCATGAACCTGGAGGCGGGGACGTCCAAGAAAGGGAAGGGCTCCTTCGCAGATAACTCTGCGTGGGACGTTGGCAGTAGTCCGGAGCGACACCCCTGCACTAAGCCTCCAGCTGCATCGTAAGTGCTATGACTCCCGCATACCCATATGTCCAGCCTCTCATCTTCAATGTATTGACATGGTTAATTATGCTATTGCAGTCCGGCCCACGACAGCTCCCAGCGATCCTCATCAAGAGGTTCGTTGGACTCAAAGGAGATGGCCAGCGAGACACCGCCGGCTGCTTACTCTCCCAAGGCCAAAGGAGACGACGAGGTGCTCTCCCAACGGACCTTCCCAGGCCGGGGGAGGCTCAAGAGGCACCCGAAGGTGAAGCCTTCTACCTCTTGAGCACTGCGTTGGTTATTCCCTTGAAGAGGAAAGGGTGATGTAGTAAAGTAGCGTAAGTATTTCCCTCAGTTTTTGAAAACCAAGGTATCAATCCAGTAGGAGGCCACGCTCAAGTCCCAGGCACCTACACAAATAAATAAGAACCTTGCAACCAACGCGATAAAGGGGTTGTCAATCCCTTCATGGCCACTTGCAAAAGTGAGATCTGATAGAGATGATAAGATAATATTTTTGGTATTTTTATGATAAAGATAAAAAGTAAAGATTGCAAAATAAACGGCGCCAGAAATAGCTCGTTGACGGGAGATTAATATGATGGAAAATAGAACCAGGGGCCATAGGTTTCACTAGTGGCTTCTCTCAAGATAGCATAATTATTACAGTGGGTGAACAAACTACTGTCGAGCAATTGATAGAATTGCGCATAGTTATGAGAATATCTAGGTATGATCATGTATATAGGCATCACGTCCGTGACAAGTAGACCGACTCCTGCCTGCATCTACTACTATTACTCCACACATCGACAGCTATCCAGCATGCATCTAGAGTATTAAGTCCATAAGAATGGAGTAACGCTTTAAGCAAGATGACATGATGTAGAGGGATAAACTCATGCAATATGATATAAACTCCATCTTTTTATCCTCGATGACAACAATACAATACATATCATTTCCCCTACTGTCACTGGGATCGAGCACCGCAAGATTGAACCCAAAGCTAAGCATTTCTCCCATTGCAAGAAAGATCAATCTAGTAGGCCAAACCAAACTGATAATTTGAAGAGACTTGCAAAGATAACCGATCATACATAAAAGAATTCAGAGAAGATTAAAATATTGTTCATAGATAATCTTGATCATAAACCCACAATTCATCGGATCTTGACAAACACACCGCAAAAGAAGATTACATGGAATAGATCTCCAAGAGAAATGAGGAGAACTTTGTATTGAGATCCAAAGAGAGAGAAGAAGCCATCTAGCTAATAACTATGGACCCGAAGGTCTATGGTAAACTACTCACACGTCATCGAAGAGGCTATGGTGTTGATGTAGAACCCTCTGTGATCAATGCCCCCTCCGGTGGAGCGCCGGAAAAGGCCCCAAGATGGGATCTCACGGGTACATAAGGTTGCGGCGGTGGAAATAGGGTTTTGGCTCCTCTGATAATGGTTTGGGGGTACGTAGGTATATATAGGAGGAAGAAGTAGGTCGGTGGAGCCACGAGGGTGGAGGGCGCGCCCCCCTGCCTTGTGGCCTCCTCGTTGATTGCTTGACGTCCACTCCAAGTCCTCTGGATCACGTTTTTTCTGAAAATCACGTTCCCGAAGGTTTCATTCCATTTGGACTCCGTTTGATATTCTTTTATGCGAAACACTGAAATAGGCAAAGAAACAGCAATTTGGGCTGGGCCTCCGGTTAATAGGTTAGTCCCAAATATAATATAAAAGTGTATAATAAAGCCCATTAAACATCCAAAACAGAATATATAATAGCATGGAACAATAAAAAATTATAGATACGTTGGAGACGTATCAAGCATCCCCAAGCTTAATTCATGCTTGTCCTCGAGTAGGTAAATGATAAAAACAGAATTTTTGATGTGGAATGCTACCTAGCATATTTCTCAATGTAATTTTCTTTATTATGGCATGAATGTTTAGATCCGAAACACTCAAGATAAAAGTTTAATATTAACATAAAAATAATAATACTTCAAGCATACTAATCAAGCAATTAAGTCTTCCCAAAATAACGTAGCCAAAGAAAGCTCATCCCTACAAAATCATATAGTTTGGCCATGCTTCATTTTCGTCACACAAGATGCTCTCATGTTGCACAACCCAGATGACAAGCCAAGCAATTGTTTCATACTTTAGCAATCTCAAACTTTTTTCAACTTTCACGCAATACATGAGCGTGAGCCATGGATATAGCACTATGGGTGGAATAGAATATGATGATGAGGGTTGTGTGGAGAAGACAAAAAAGAGAAAGTCTCACATTGACGCAGCTAATCAACGGGCTAGGGAGATGCCCATCAATTGATGTCAATTCAAGGAGTAGGGATTGCCATGCAACGGATGCACTAGAGCTATAAATGTATGAAAGCTCAACGAAAGAAACTAAGTGGGTGTGCATCCAACTTGCTTGCTCACGAAGACCTAGGGCATTTGAGGAAGCCCATTGTTGGAATATACAAGCCAAGTTCTATAATGAAAAATTCCCACTAGTATATAAAAGTGACAAAACGAGAGACTCTCTATCATAAAGATCATGGTGCTACTTTGAAGCACAAGTGTGGAAAAAGGATAGTAGCATTGTCCCTTTTTATTTTCTTTTTCTTTTTTTTCTTTTTTTGGGCCTTCCCTTTTTTTATTTGGACTTTCTCCTTTTTTTGGGACAATGCTCTATTAATGATGATCATCACACTTCTATCTATTTACAACTCAATGATTACAATTTGATTCTAGAACAAAATATGACTCCATATGAATGCCTCCGACGGTGTACCGGGATGGGCAATGAATCAAGAGTGACATGTATGAAATAATATGCATGGTGGCTTTGCCACAAATACGACGTCAACTACATGATCATGCAAGGCAATATGACAATGATGAAGCGTGTCATAATAAACGGAATAGTGGAAAGTTGCATAGCAATATATCTCGAAATGGCTATGGAAATGCCATAATAGGTAGGTACGGTGGCTATTTTGAGGAAGATATAAGGAGGTTTATGTGTGATAGAGCGTATCGTATCACGGGGTTTGGATGCACAGGCGAAGTTTGCACCAACTCTCAAGGTGAGAAAGGGCAATGTACGCTACCGAAGAGGCTAGCAATGATGGAAGGTTGAGAGTCATCAAAAATCTACATTTGTCATCAAAAAGAACTCACATACTTATTGCAAAAATCTACAAGTCATCAAAAACCAAGCACTACGCGCATGCTCCTAGGGGGATAGATTGGTAGGAAAAGACCATCGATCGTCCCCGACCGCCACTCATAAGGATGACAATCAAAGAACACCTCATGTTTCAAATTTGTTACACAACGTTTACCATACGTGCATGCTACGGGACTTGCAAACTTCAACACAAGTATTTCTCAATTCCATAATTACTCAACTAGCACAACTTTAATATTACCACCTCCATATCTCAAAACAATCATCAAGTATCAAACTTCTCCTAGTATTCAATGCACTTATATGGAAGTTTTTATTATGCTCATCTTGGATGCCTATCATATTAGGACTAATTTCACAATTAAAGCAAATTACCATGCTGTTTAGGACTCTCAAAATAATATAAGAGAAGCATGAGAGATCAATAATTTCTGCAAAATAAAACCACCGCCGTGCTCTAGAAGATATAAGTGAAGCACAAGTGCAAAAACTATATAGCTCAAAAGATATAAGTGAAGCACATAGAGTATTCTAACAAATTCCGAATCATGTGTGTCTCTCTCAAAAGGTGTGTACAGCAAGGATGATTGTGGTAAACTAAAAAGCAAAGACTCAAATCATACAAGACGCTCCAAGCAAAACACATATCACGTGGTGAATAAAAATATAGCTCCAAGTAAAGTTACCGATAGACGAAGATGAAAGAGGGGATGCCTTCCGGGACATCCCCAAGCTTAGGATTTTGGTTGTCCTTGAATTTTACCTTGGGGTGCCTTGGGCATCCCCAAGCTTAGTCTCTTGCCAATCCTTGTTCCATAATCCATCAAATCTTTACCCAAAACTTGAAAACTTCACAACACAAAACTTAACAGAAAATCTCGTGAGCTCTGTTAGCGAAAGAAAGCAAAACACCACTTCAAGGTACTGTAATGAACTCATCCTTTATTTATGTTGGTGTTAAACCTACTGTATTCCAACTTCCCTATGGTTTATAAATTCTTTTACTAGCCATAGGTTCATCAAAATAAGCAAACAACACACACAAAACAGAATCTGTCAAAAACAGAACAGTCTATAGTAATCTGTAACTAACACAAACTTCTGGAACTCCAAATATTCTACCAAAATAGTAAGATCTAGATAATTTGTTTGTTGATCTAGTGCAATTGGAATCAGTATTTTATCACGTTCTGATGATTTTTAACAATTGTTTTCGTTAACAGAAAGTTTCTGGAATTTTCAGCAAGATCAAATAACTATCATCCAAGAAGATCCTATAGGTTTAACTTGGCACAAACAATAATTAAAACAAAAAACCACATCTAACCATAAGCTATATGGATTATTTATTCCTAAACAGAACCAAAAAGTAAGAAACTAAAATAAAATTGGGTTGCCTCCCAACAAGCGCTATCGTTTAACGCCCCTAGCTAGGCATAAAAGCAAGGATAGATCTAGGTATTGCCATCTTTGGCTTTCAATTTTTTAGCGGAATCATGCTCGAATCCGGGAGGTTCTTTACGTTTCCCTTCATATTCGGAAATTTTTAGATCTAAAGAATCCAAGCGCTTATTGCAAAGGGTAATCAACATATTCATGCGGTGAAGATTTCCGCTAACACTCTTAAGAGGTTCAAGAGACTTTTGTAAAGTCTTAGTTACTTCGCAAATCTTTTCAAAAACTTGTGTCTCTTCCTGGGTATGTTGTGGCCCCTTTTGTTGAGGTAGTGTTCCCACTACCTCCTCTATGATTTCATGTGCAATACTGGGATCTATTTCAATAAAATTTCCTTTGGCAACGCAATCCAAGAGTTGTCTATGGGACATATTTAGTCCAACGTAAAAGTTACATTTTCCTTTCCATTGTTTTGTTTAACCCTTTCTTGTGATCTATATGATCCAAGCAGAAATATTCTCCTGCTTATGTAAACACCCTGATGTATCACCTTGTCAGTAAGATAGTGTTACTATTGTTGATGACATTTCGGTAACCACCGATGGACGAGAACTTTGCCTACTGGTCCGCCTCGTTCAACGAGCAGGAAAATGGATCTCTTCGTCCCTCGCCCTTGGTACCTATGTTGTTGCCGACATGACTGTCAGACTATCCTCTGACATGCCTTGCTTACATGATCATGCAAGATGTCACCAACCTTCCTACTTTTAACCACATGGTGGGCCCATAACCCAAGTTCCACAGGATCGAAACCTGACTCTTCTGTACACCCCCTGTTCGCAAGGTTGTTACTCACGCGTGGCCTCATATGTAATTCATGGACCACCTTCCTAGTGATATATTCTAGTATCGAACACAAAACTTACCACATTGCTCTGGACCCCCCCCCCTTTACACTTTGTTTCAGGCATCAAACGATTGCCTGCCCACTCAAAACTTCCCATGATACCTTCTTACTTTACTCTTGATATTTTATTAAGTATCTATTCGAGAGCTATTTTCTACCACATTCCCTGAGTTATCTGCCAGATAGTCAACCTTGTAAGGTCCATAGTTTCGAAGTTACCCCTTGTGCTTTCGTAAGAACGATGAAATTTCTGAAGA
This sequence comes from Aegilops umbellulata, assembly GCA_032464435.1. Classification (NCBI taxonomy): domain Eukaryota; kingdom Viridiplantae; phylum Streptophyta; class Magnoliopsida; order Poales; family Poaceae; genus Aegilops; species Aegilops umbellulata. Next base: position 164,174,559 of record CP136055.1, on the reverse strand, counting down.
AAGGATGATGACTTTATCATGATGACCTGAAGCAGAGAAATGAAGACATCAAGGAAATGGATCGACCTCTTCGAGAAGAGCACCCAAGAACGAGAAGATTCGTTACAATTTCGTAACCAAATCCCTTCCCCCTTACTCCCGCTCCTAAATCTCGGGATGAGATTTCTTGTAGTGGAGGAGATTTGTAACATCCCCAGTATCACACTACAGTGATCACCCTTAGTTAATGCCATGTCAGCAAATTTAACAGTGTCTAATCATCATTTGCATCATATAGTTTTTCAAACTCCTAATTCAAACTTCAATTAAATTCAAAGGGGAAAATAAAAGTTGTTCAAATCAGAAACTAAAATGTTCATTAAATGGAAAATAATTCAGAGGCAGTTAAAAAATTGTAACCAACATTTTATGGATTAATTAAGTGGCACTAACAACCTGAAACATTGGCTAACAACAAAAATTAATAACCTTAAAATTATTTTAATTTAATTTTGAAATTATATTTTACCCAAACTAGTTTTTGGTGCTAGGATATATTGCACTGTCACTTATAACTAGCTCCCATATTTTATAAATACCATTTAGGTGTTAAACATTTTGCAAACAGAAAAATAAATAAAAGATAAAAAAACAGAAACCCCCCTGGGCCAAGTGGCCCAGCTAGCCTCGGCCACCCGACCGGCCCAGCCCACCACCCACCGCCCGGGTCACTTCTTCTCCCTGTTCCTCCGACCGGGGTAGCAACAGGGGCGAACCCCGCCGGACCCGTTCACCGGCGTCGGCAAGGGGATAAGGTCCCTGGCTCTCTCTCTCTCCCTCCCCTGCTCCACTCATTTCCCCGCGTCTCCCTCTCCTCGCAAACCCTAGCACGTCCAGTTACTCCCCGCACTCGCCCTCGCTCTCTGCTTCGCGCGTCCGAGCGCCGCCATGGACGCGCTCCGTTGAAGCTCGCGGCCACCGACCACCCCAAGCCTGGGGGGGTGGGGGTCGTCCATCCGCATTGCCGGGCTCGCCTTCGTCTTCCACGACGCTCGAACGAAGCCAGGGAGCACCATCGCGGACGCCCGCATTGCCACTTCCTCCACTACACGGCCGCCGCGGTCATCTCCGTCGATCTCCACCGTCGGCGCCTCCCGGCCTTGCCGAGCTCGTCCACGGCCTCCCCGGGGTGAGCCTCCGCCCGTTCCCCTTGTTTGCCCCTCTCCCCAACGCTGTTTGTCACCGTCCCCGACTCTGTCCGTTGGCCGCGGTCACGGCGCGCCCTGCGGCGCCTACACCTCGCACCACGGTCGCCCCATGTGCGCCCCGCGCCGCCCCCTGGCCGCGACCGGCCGCGCGCTGGCCGTCCTTTGGCCGCGCCTCGTGCGTGCACGCGTGCCCGCGTATCTGCTGCTTAGTGCTAGCTGCTGCTGCTTTACTGCTCTTACGCCGCCGCTGCTTGCTAGAACTGTTGCTTGCTTCGCGAGCCCCGCGATGGCCTCTGCTGCGACCCGCGTTGCTTGCCGCCCAGCTGCAGCTGCACCCGCCGGCGCCCGCCCACTGCCGCCGCATGCGCCCCGCCTTCGCCTGCCTTCGCCGCCAGGCCCCGCGCGCCCGCTGCCGAGCCCCGCTGTTCGCCGTCCCGCACCCCGTCGCCTTACCCGCCTGTCCACGTCGCCAGCGCCTGGCCGCGCCGGCCAGGGTCGCCGCCGCCCCCGCCTCCCAGCACCCGGCCACCCACTGGCCGCCGGCGCCCTCCCGCACGGGCGTGCAGCCCGACCAGAGAGGCCATCAGACTCTCTGGATCTGAGGCCGGCTTAAATTTCAATTAGGGCCTAATCGGGATTAATGCACTAACCCCCCTAGCTATTCAGTGCAAGACATGTGGGCCTTCGCTGTTAATTAAACTAGCTAAAAAAACTTAGTTAAATATCAGCCAATGACAGGTGGACCCCTGTCCAATTTGACCAAGTCAAACTGCTGACTGGACTAGCCTAGTCATTGACAGGAAGGTCCCACTGGACCCCTTTGACTGGTCAAACTGACCAGTCAACTGTTGACTAGGCCATTGACCTGGCCCCACGGTCAGCCTCCGGTGCATTGCCGGGTGCACTGGACTGGGTGCACCTAGCATTTTCATGTATATTTTCGAATTAAGTTTAATCCCATGAATTTCCAGAAAAGTAATAAAACTTTGAAAATCAATATAAAATAATCCGTAATTCGGATGAAAATACTTTGTACATGAAAGTTGCTTAGAATGACGAGACGAATCCGGATACGCAGCCCGTTCGTCCGCCACACACCCCTAGCATATCGAACACGCAACTTTCCCCCTCCGGTACATCTGTCAAAAACGCGAAACTTTGGGGATACTTTTCGGATGTTTCCCCCCTTTGCCGGTATCACCTAATACCACGTTAGGGCATACCTAGCACCGCGTATTACCTCGTTATGCTTTGGGATGCTTTGATTGCTCTGTTATTTATTGTGTTCCCCCTCCGTTACTTCTTTCCGGTAGACCCCGAGGCTGCCAACGACCCCCAGTTCGACTATGGTGTTGACGAACCTTCTTGCCAGAGCAACCAGGCAAGCCCCCCCTTTGATCACCAGACATCGCCTATTCTTCTCTATACTGCTTGCATTAGAGTAGTGTAGCATGTTACTGCTTTCAGTTAATCGTATATTGATGCATAGCCTGTCCTTGCTACTACTGTTGTTACCTTTACCTGCTATCCTACTGCTTAGTATAGGATGCTAGTGTTCCATCAGTGGCCCTACACTCTTGTCCGTCTGCCATGCTATACTACTGGGCCGTGATCACTTCGGGAGGTCATCACGGGCATATCCTATATACTTTACACTGTTACGTTACCTGTGATACTGCTCGGAGATGGGGGCTGAAGGGGCAGGTGGTTCCACCCAGGTAGTGGTGGGCCTGGGTTCCCGACGGCCCCCGACTGTTACTTTGTGGCGGAGCGACAGGGCAGGTAGAGACCACCTAGGAGAGAGGTGGGCCTGGCCCTGGTCGGCGTTCGCGGAAACTTAACACGCTTAACGAGATCTTGGTATTTTATCTGAGTCTGGCTACTGGCCTATACGCACTAACCAACTACGCAGGAACAGTTATGGGCACTCGACGTCAAGGTATCAGCCGAAGCCTTCGTGACGTCAGCGACTGAGCGGCGCGCGCCGCATTGGACCGTAAGCTCGCTGTCGGGGAAATCTGACTCCTCGAGCACCTATGGGGACGGAGCCCCTTCTCGGTTCGGCGAGGGGCGGAGGTCGCGCAAAGAGCGGATCGAGGCGAGGCACACGAGGGGTTTTTACCCAGCTTCGGAGCTCTCCGGAGAGATAATACTCCTACTGCTGCTTTGTGGATTGTATTGAGTTCTTGCTCGTCAGCGCTGAGTGCTACAGTACACACCAGCAGCTAACGGGATCGAGCGTGAGTGTTCTACTGTTCGTCCTCCTCCTCTACGTTGTGCATGGGCCTCCTTTTATATGCTCAAGGGGTCTCCAACAGGTGGCAACGTAGGCAAGGGCAAAGATGGCAAGGTGCTGCGGTAGGTACAGCTACCTACACAGTGTATCATACCTAACCCTGACGGCAGGGGAAAAGGGCATTAAATGCCTATCTACGTCACCCAGACGGTGCAGAAAAGGGACCGTCAGGGGCGCCACCGCTCTCCACGATGGCGATCTTGTCAGCGCCGCATGCCACAGTGTACCCCTGGCTGCACAGCCGCCCGCCACGTACGCCTGGAAGGGTCCCAGAGCGACACGTAGGTGGGTGTGCTGGAGCGCACATACAGAGTGGTGGCTTGCCGCGGCAAATGCCTTGCCGCGTCCGGGAGCTTGTCGCTCGCCGGGTCCTGCCGGGACGCGTGGCGCGTCGCGGCAAGTTCCTTGAGATGCTCTGGTTGGCCTTCCCGGCAAGCTCCTCTTGCCGGGGTCTTGTGCCTTGAGTGGCCTTCCCGGCAAGCTCCTCTTGCCGGGGACTTGTCTCCTTGGCTTAAATACTTTGTTCTTGAATGGCTCCAAAGGAACCACGGAGGACCTTGGTGGTCACCTGGCAAGCCTTGCCGCAGGACGCTGCGACTGCCCGTGCACAAGTTCGGGATACTAGGGTACCCCTACTCTAGTACACCGACAGGAGCCCCCAGGCCTGGTCCATACACGGTGTCGAGCGCTGTTGGGCCAGGCCCAAAACAGGGCACGGGCACGCGCGGCCTGGGTCACGTCGCATCTGACTCCGCATCCACCGCGCCCTCCCCGAACGACACGCGTGGATTGTGGCGTCGTGGGAGAGGTCGTGGGTGGTTCCTTTATTCGGAAAGGTGAAACGCCCGCCTCCTAGCGGTTCGCACCTTCCCCATAAACGGAGGGAGGTGTGGAGGCGTGGTCTCCGAGGCGTCCACTCCCCACGATCACGGGGTGGGGAGAGGTCGCCTCATCCGTCGCCTCAGTTCTGCACGCCTGCCATGCGGCCTCCATGCGCTTGGAGTGGCGAACGGTGGAGGCGGGAAACTGGGTCGTCACGGGTCGAGGCAGCGGATCGGGCCCAGTTCCCTGCTCCTTCCGTGTCTTGATTGGCTGAGCGGGGCGGCCGAGCCCCCACCCCGCTCCTTTATAAGGAGCGGGAGGGGGGGGACGAAAAACCGCATTCTTTCATCTCCTCTTTCCTTCAGCTTCTGCTCCCCTCTCTCTCATTCGCCATGGAGAAAGGGAACCCTGGTCCTTCGACGGTGGAGATGAGGGTCGCTGCTAGGCAACGCGTCCCTCCTTCCCCCGCACTTGTGGTGGCAGAGCCAACCGCAAGGGAAAGAGGGAGGGGACGAGGCCGCGGGCGAGGTCGAGGGCGAGGCCGAGGCGGTCGGGGAAGAGGTGGATGAGGCAGCTCGCCGGCCTCGCCTCCGCCAGCAGATCCTCTACCCGTGGCGGACCATATCGGGGACGACCCTTGCGAGTTCTTTGTCAGGCTGCGTCGGCCGCCTTGTCGTCGCCTTCGTCTCCCGACTCCATTTGCGAGCGAGATGGAGTTGGATCCGCCCGAGACATTGAGGTTGCACATGAGGGGCTGTGGAATCAGCGGTACGCGAGTCCGCGTTGATTTCCCGGCCCCTAATGTGATGTATCTTGGTTGAGGGTGGAAGACGTTCACCCGCATCCGCAACTTGACGGCGGGGCTCACCCTCCATTTTAAGATGATGGAGGGCGGTCTCCTCTCCGTCAAGGTCTTCGGGTGCTTCGGGACTCGGGCACGGTGCTGTGTGGAGAGCTCCTCCGATAGCGAAGGCTCCTCCTCGAGCGGGAGTGACGAGGAGGACAGCGACAGCGACGACGAGGGTGGCGGCCGGCAGGATGACGGGTCCGACTAGGTGTCGGGCGCCGCTCCGTGCGGCACCGGCGACCCCATCATCCGCGTCGCCGGCTCCTTGAGCTTCTCGGGGCCGTCTCCTTGGGCGGCTGGCATAGGGAGGCTGCGGAAGAGGAAGAGGGCAGGCGGCAAGACCGTCAACTCGGAGTACAAGGGCACGACGCCCTCGACAGCGTGCTGACATCCTGCCGCCTCGTCTTCGAGCCCTGCCTCCGGCGCCGCCATCACCATCCAGCCTTCGGACGACCACCGAGACGTTCTCTTGGTGTCTTCTGCTTCCCGTAGCTCGCCTAGGCGCCCCTTTTGCCCTTTTCGCCTCCTTGCCCTACCTCCTGAAGAGAGGGACAAACAAGGGATTATGGGCACCTTATCTCTTTTTAATTTGTAAGCCCTCGGGCCTTAGTTGCATTTAAAGCTTGTAATCCAATCATTCATGTTTTTCATTCTCTATGAACTGTACCTGAGCGGAATGCTTTTTAATGAAAAGGGGATGCTTGCCGGGTCACTTGTCTTGTGGGTGGAACCCACGTCAAGGAGCGAATCCTTTATATCTTTAAGATAGACACTTCCTTTCCCGGCAGCAGGCCCTGCCTTCTTCCCACGTCGCTCGACCTTTCTCGCGCTTTTGGCGGAGGCAGGGATGAGGCGGGTTCAGGATCCTCATTTCTTTCCTTTGCTGCCGCGACTATGACCAAACCTGGCCCCAGGGACTAGCCCTAGGGCCTTGAGGTAGGGGAGCACGGTAGCTTCTAGGAAGAAACGAGGTTTTGCATACCTCGGTCCATAAGAGAATGCATGATAAGGGATGAAAAACTTATCTGAGATTGCAGCCCCCGGCAACTCTGGTTTGCCGTGGGTGAATCTTTGTACTTGCAGCCCCCGGGAACACTGACTTGTCGGGACTGGCTTGCCGGGGTCCAGATGCTGGTCCGTCCTCCTTCTCTTTTTCGTCCTTAAGTGGTCCGGCCATGATATGCGGGCCCTGCGAACCAAGGGAAACGAAAGAACGGCAAAAGGACGCACACCCGACCTCTAAGCTAGGGGTTAGCCGCTATCAAGCACTATCAACCCTAACCAAGGACGAGACTCGACTCAGCATGCATGCTAAAACTTAGGGCGCCAGCTCTTCACTTATGCTCAGGGTCTGCGCCTGGCTTTGTACAAAGGATTACATGCAACAGCGGCAAAACTTGTACAAAAAGGTGGTTGCCGGACAGGGTCCGACAACCACGCCTTACGGGTAAAACTTACGAAGATGCTCGATATTCCAGGAGTTGCTCACCGGAATGCCATCTTCGGTCTCAAGGCGGACAGCGCCAGGCCTAGTGACTCGTTTCACCCGATAAGGGCCTGCCCACTTCGGCGTCAACTTGTTGGAATTCTTGGCGGAATGAACGCGCCGAAGAACAAGGTCGCCTTCCTCGAGACTTCTGGCGTTAACTTTGCGGCTATGGTAGCGGCGCAAAGCTTGCTGGTAGCGAGCAGCTCGCACAGCGGCCTGAAGATGATCTTCCTCAAGGAGCAGCACGTCATCTTATCGCAGCTGCTCTTGCTGAAGCTCATCATAAGCGAGCACTCGAGGTGACCCGTATACGAGTTCCGTGGGGATAACTGCCTCTGCTCCATAGACTAGAGCGAAAGGTGTCTGGCCAGTGGCTCGATTTGGCGTCGTCCTGATCGACCAAAGAACCACCGGCAGCTCCTCAATCCAGTTTCTTCCGCACTTGTGCAGCCTATCGAAAGTCCTGGTCTTGAGCCCACGCAGCACTTCAGCATTTGCCCTCTCCGCTTGACCGTTGCTCCTGGGGTGAGCAACAGAAGCGAAGCAGACCTTGGCGCCAAGATCTTGGACGTACTGCATGAAGGTGCGGCTCGTGAATTGCGTACCGTTGTCGGTGATGATCATGTTAGGGATACCGAAGCGGCAAACAATCGACCTGAAGAACTTGACTGCTGACTGTGCTGTCACCTTCCTCACTGGTTCCACTTCTGGCCACTTTGTGAACTTGTCGATTGCGACGTACAAGTACTCAAAGCCCCCGACTGCTCGGGGGAAGGGGCCGAGGATGTCGAGCCCCCAGACCAAAAATGGCCAGGATAAAGGGATCGTCTGGAGAGCTTGATCTGGCTGCTGTATCTGCTTCGAATGGAACTGGCACGCTTCACACTTGGTTACTTGTGCAGTTGCATCATGGAGGGCTGTCGGCCAAAAGAAACCTTGCCGGAAAGCTTTGCCGGCAAGTGCTCTTGTGCCAATGTGGTGACCACATATGCCTCCATGTATCTCTGCCAACAGCTTCTGTCCATCTTCCTGGTGAATACACTTAAATTTCACTCCGTTGAGTCTTCTTCTGTACAGTGCGTTGTCGACGAACTGGTACATACTTGACTGCCGGGCTACTCTTTCCGCTTCTTCTGGCTCTTCGGGAAGTTCTCCTATTTGGAGGAAACGGACGATCTGCTGCGCCCATGCTGGAGCTTGTGGCTCGACAACAAGGACTAAAGGCGTATCTGCTGCTGCGGGAACATCCGCTTCTACGGCGAGAACCTGCGGCTCAGCCGGAGCTTGACGATCCCCGGCAAGCTTGCCGGAGCAAAACTTGTCGGGAGCGTCTGCTTCAACGAAACAAACCCTGGGGCTTGTCGAAGCAGACTGCTCCTCAGCACTCTTGGCGTTGATCTTGGGGACCTTCTTGCAGCTCTAGAGGTCATGGCCCTTGGTGCGGTGGATCTTGCAGTACTGTTTGTTGGTGCCGTCCTGCTTGTCGGCGGCCGCCACAGCCTGGCAGTTGGCGCATGCGGCAACCTCCTTGCCGGAGCCACCATCTTTGGCTTTCTTGGCGCCACCGTCGTCGCCGGACTGCTCAACAACTAGCACATCTTTGCCTTTCCTCTTCCTGTTGTTCCGCCGCCGGTTTTTATTTGCCGGGGCAGCATCCTCACTGTCAGATCCTCCTGTTCCTGCATTCTCTCCAGGGAGTTTCCTCCCTTCCTCAGCACGTGCACACCTGTCGGCCAGGGCATACAGCTCACTGACATCTCTGATCTTGCACATCGCCATCTCCTCCCGCATCCTGCGGTTACGCATGTTCTAATGGAACGCGCTGATGACCGCAGCAGGGTGGACATCTAGGATGTTGCGTTGCACTTGGCTGAATCTCTGGATGTACTTGCGCAAGGGCTCTCCCTCCTTCTGGGCAAGCAGGTGAAGGTCACTCTCCTGGCCATGAGGTTTGTGGCCGCCCGTAAAGGCGCCGACAAACTGATGGCATAGGTCTGCCCAGGAAGATATGGAGTTTTCTGGCAAGTGCATGAGCCAGGACCTGATGTTGGGTCTGATTACCAGCGGGAAGTAGTTGGCAAGGATCTTGTCGTCTCGCCCCCCGGCAGCCTGCACCGCGATGGTGTAGATGCTGAGGAACTCTGACGGATGCAACCTGCCGTCGTACTTCTCCGGTACGTCTGGCTTGAAATTTTTCGTGCTGGGCCACTGGACTTGCCGCAACTCACGAGTAAATGCGGGGCAACCTACCGCATACGGCAGGTCGCCTAGTTCCCCTGTCGCATGCATGTCGACAGTGGGCCCAGCGCGCCGGTCCGACTGACACCGCGTTTCTCTTCGTCGCTCGATGCGAGTACGAGCGTCTTCTTGCTGTCGTTCGTGAAGAACTTGGCGCTGATCGCGGCGAGCTCGCGGATCTGATGAAGCGGTGGAGTCGCTGTCGCAGTGGACCCGACGAGTCGGTGATCTTGGCCTTCGGGGCGGAGAATGCACGGTGGTTGCACCCCCACCGGTCTTGTCGCCATCGGCTCGCACCTGGCTGGCTTGCCGCGGCTGTGATGTGGTCGGCTGCCGTGGAGTGTCGCCGTCGGCGAAGCCGATGAGGCTCTGAATGGTGGCCCTCCAGTCGTCGATCTTGTCTGGCATTGGAGGGAAGTCTAGGAGCAGTTGAGCTCGTGCCAAAGCTTCTGCTGGAGTGGCGGGTAGCGGTGGCAAACGGTGCGAGGAGCGGGATATGCTCGGACTTCCAACTATGTTAGAAGGAGCAGTATTCCGTCCAGGCGACCGTGCCTCGCTCGCGCCAGCACGTTGGCGTACATGCTGGCCTTGAGCATCCCGAGATCCGCCAGCTCGATTTGGGTCCAGCGAGCGTATGGTACCGTGAGTACCACGACGCTGCCGGTCCCGCGCTTCCTGGGATGGGCGCGGAGCATCCATGGACGCGCGGTCGTCGTGGGAGCCTGCTACACCGCCGACGGGCAGTGCAGCCTTGTCCTTGGACCTGGCGGCACCGTGGGCTCCCTCGTCGACGCCTGTTCTTCCGCCGGCGTCTTCCCCACCAGCTGTTTGCTCAGGCGGCGGTGGGTTCGACGCGGACGGAGCAGCCGCTTCTGAATCCTTCTTCTTCGGCGGCATGTCGATGAAGTCGATGGAGATCTAGCTCGTGTGAATGCCGGATCAGGTTCACACAACCTCCACGCCCCCTACCTGGCGCGCCAAAGATGTCGGGGAAATCTGACTCCTCGAGCACCTATGGGGACGGAGCCCCTTCTCGGTTCGGCGGGGGCGGAGGTCGCGCAAAGAGTGGATCAAGGCGAGGCACACGAGGGTTTTTTACCCAGCTTCGGAGCTCTCCGAAGAGATAATACTCCTACTGCTGCTTTGTGGATTGTATTGAGTTCTTGCTCGGGAGCGCTGAGTGCTACAGTATACACCAGCAGCTAACGGGACCGAGCATGAGTGTTCTAATGTTCGTCCTCCTCCTCTACGTTGTGCATGGGCCTCCTTTTATATGCTCAAGGGGTCTCCAATAGGTGGCAACGTAGGCAAGGGCAAAGATGGAAAGGTGTTGCGGTAGGTACAGCTACCTACACAGTGTATCATACCTAACCCTGACGGCAGGGGACAAGGGCATTAAATGCCTATCTACGTCGCCCAGACGGTGCAGAAAAGGGACTGTCAGGGGCGCCACCGCTCGCCACGATGGCGATCTTGTCAGCGCCGCATGCCACAGTGTACCCCTGGCTGCACAGCCGCCCGCCACGTACGCCTGGAAGGGTCCCAGAGCGACACATAGGTGGGTGTGCTGGAGCGCAGGTACAGAGTGGTGGCTTGCCGCGGCAAATGCCTTGCCGTGGCCGTTGTCTTGCCGCGTCCGGGAGCTTGTCGCTCGCCGGGTCCTGCCGGGACACGTGGCGTGTCGCGGCAAGTTCCTTGAGATGCTCTGGTTGGCCTTCCCGGCAAGCTCCTCTTGCCGGGGTCTTGTGTCTTGAGTGGCCTTCCCGGCAAGCTCCTCTTGCCGGGGACTTGTCTCCTTGGCTTAAATACTTTGTTCTTGAATGGCTCCAAAGGAACCACGGAGGACCTTGGTGGTCACCTGGCAAGCCTTGCCGCGGGACGCTGCGACTGCCCGTGCACAAGTTCGGGATACTAGGGTACCCCTACTCTAGTACACTGACACTCGTGCTTGTATTAAGGGAGCTAGGTCTGCTTCCGGCCGCGTACGCAACATGCAGGTGTGCTATGGGCGATGGGCCCAGACCCCTGTGCGCTTAGGATTAGACCGGCATGCTGACCTCTCTGTTGTGCCTAGGTATGGCTGCGACGTATTGATCTTCCGAGGCCGGGCATGACCCAGGAAAGTGTCTTCGGCCAAATGGGATCAAGCGTGTTGGGTTATGTGGTGCACCCCTGCAGGGAAGTTAATCTATTCAAATAGCCGTGATCTTCGGTAACAGGACGACTTGGAGTTGTACCTTGACCTTATGATAACTAGAACCGGATACTTAATAAAACACACCCTTTCAAGTGCCAGATATAACCCGGTGATCGCTCTCTAACAGGGTGACGAGGAGCGGATCGCCGGGTAGGATTATGCTATGCGATGCTACTTGGTGAACTTACCATCTACTCTCTTCTACATGCTGCAAGATGGAGGTGGCCTGAAGCGTAGTCTTCGACAGGATTAGCTATCCCCCTCTTATTCTGTCATTCTGCAGTTCAGTCCACCGATATGGCCCTTTACACATATACCCATGCATATGTAGTGTAGCTCCTTGCTTGCGAGTACTTTGGATGAGTGCTCACGGTTGCCTTGTTCCCCCTTTTCCCCTTTTCTTTACCGGATTGCTGCGACCAGACGATGGAGCCCAGGATCCAGACGCCACCGTCGACGATGACTCCTACTACACCGGAGGTGCCTACTACTACGTACAGCCCGCTGACGATGACCAGGAGTAGTTAGGAGGATCCCAGGCAGCTGGCCTGCGCCTCGTTCGATCTGTATCCCAGTTTGTGCTAGCCTTCTTAAGGCAATCTTGTTTAACTTATGTCTATACTCAGATATTGTTGCTTCCACTGACTCATCTATGATCGAGCACTTGTATTCGAGCCCTCGAGGCCCCTGGCTTGTATTATGATGCTTGTATGACTTATTTATGTTTTAGAGTTGTGTTGTGATATCTTCCCGTGAGTCCCTGATCTTGATCGTAAACGTTTGCGTGCATGATTAGTGTACGATTGAATCGGGGGCGTCACATGAGGCCTGCACGGCAGCACGGCCGGCTACGGGAGGAGGGAGCAGGCAGTCCCGCAGTGCTTGTTTGAGCGGCTGGAGCAGGAAGAGCAGAGATTGAAAAAGCACGACGGTCGTTGGATGGACTCAACAGTCACTACTCTCGTGTGTTGACTAAGTTGACACGACATTGCGTGTGCGTCAACCTTTTTTTACGAAGCGTACGCGTCAACGTATAGTAGGCGCACAAGTCAGCCTCAAATGTGTGGAAAATAGCATACAACCTATCTACCATTATTTCTAATAATTTACAACCCATTTGCTAATTCTTAAGATTTTTTGGAGCCCGTCTTCTTTTTGTTAGTATTGCAGCCCATATTGTGGCCATGGTTAAAAATTATACGAAATTTTCCATATTTCGATGCGGTCAACTGTTTTTAATCCCGAAATTTCGAGTCACATTCAAACTACTTTGAAAAATAAATTTATATAAATATAAAATCCAGATAATAGTCCACGCATAAAAGTCAATGGAATTAAAATCTTGTAATGAAAAAGAAATTGAAACTAATTCCCGGTTTGGTGTGCTTTAAAAATGTACATCCATTTCTCATTACTCATAGCCCATTTTCTAGGCAAGCCGAATGAAACTATCCGCGTCTTGAAAGATTTGCAGCCCAGCAGTGCTGACAAAGCAAGTAGGCCTCGTTTGGGTATTTCTTTAAAAAAAAGTAGAACTGGGCTAGCCATTTTTAGCAAGAAAAAATCACAACTGGGCTCATGATGTGGTAAACATAAATAAAACCCTGGCTAGACGGGCCACAGCCCCCGCACAGCCCCGTTGTTACCCTGATCCGTCACTAAAACTAGTACAAATAACAACTGCTTGTTCCTAAAAAAAGTAAATAACAACTCCGCGACCTGCTGGGTCTTTGGTGTCAGCCGCTTGTTATGTAATTCTCTCGTTTATTGACTACGTTGACAATGGCGTGAGCCCCAGATATCCAGCCATTAGGAGGAACCATTTTTTTGGGCTTGTAATAACGGGGCACTTGCTTGCGTACTGCCATGACCCTGGTGGGTCCCTACTGTCATCCTCTCCACGTACAGTCATCTCCTTGTTCCTCTCGGTTGTTGACGATGTTGACAATGCAAGAGGGCGGCGCATCGCGCATGGTGAGCTAACCAAGGTGGAGGATAACTGCGAGGCCTCGGATGGAGCGAACAGGAGCCGTGGAAGATGCGCCGGTCCAGTCGCAGACGGAGAGGAGTACGAGGGTTGACTAGTTCGGGTGCGGGTGCGTGTTGGGGCTGACGTCGCTGGAGAATAACAGGACGTGTGGGGGAATAGAGGGAGGGACTGGCCAACGTTGGAGGGTACGGTAGGGCAGCGGAGGCGCAGCCAGCCGTGGGAGGCAGGAGCAGGCGGAACCGATGAGGTGGTTTGGTTTGGGCGGCTGGAGGAAGAAGACAAGAGATAGAAGATACACGACAGATGTTGGATTTCAATCCAAGGGCTGGTAGGCAGAATCGTTCGTTGACTATTATCTAGTAAGTCGACACCACCTTGGATAGGCTTTTTCCTCATGGGTCCCAAATGTCAGAATCCAAATCTGTCACAGTCACGCAGCCTTTCTTATGAAAATTTACTGCCCATTTGGTGTGCTATTTCAAAATAAGTTTGTGGGTGCTGGTGGGGGTTAATCACCTGGGTTCTGTAATGCACAATGAGCTCAAGAAGCCGGCGAGAGTGATGTTATTTCCCTTGGTTGGGATTTGTTACAATATTCCACTCTTAATTAAACGAATGGCAAGCCATTTGCCTTGTTTCAAAGAAAATTTGACAGTCACAGCCGAGTTGAAAAGGGCAAAAACATCTAACTCCAGCTTACAAACTATACAAAAGCACGATGGTTAGTTGTTCATCAGGTTTAGACAAAACCCAGATTGAAAAGGGCAACAACATCTAACTCCAGCACTGTTTTCGGCAGTCACAGTCAAATGGATCGGTCAGGTGCATAGAATGAACATCCTAGGTCGTAAAATTTACTGTATTATGACCACAAGATGTTGTAAATAGAAGCCCAACACATTCAGAAGCTCTTTTGTCCACCTGAAACTCCTTTTTTTTCTCTTCGACATACCCATCCGTCAAAACCATGCAGCTGATGAACTTAAGCCTGATGGACAATAGTAACCTCGCATTCAGCAGGAAGAATGTGACAAATCTAGTGTTTGCATGGTTGGCTACATATCGTTCTAGCGTTATTGTCTTCAATCGAGTGTCATGAGAAGTGAGAAAATCCCGATGCTTACGAATCCATCATTGGTTATAACTTTCTTACCCCGTCCTGTTGCCTAAATAGACATGAAGATTGAAAACAGTTAAGGTCTAAAAAAAGAGTGTCGAAAGAGCAACAGTTGAGCGGTTAATTCTAGTACACTATATGTGGGGTTCCAATGTGCGTGAAATTATCACCTTTATATACAACTTCTCCAGACATGGAAAGCATTGCAGGAAGCCAGTAATCTTGTTCAGATCAAAACTATTAATTTGGATATATAAGATCTTGACAGAATACAGCACCATTGATAGGCTATCCATGGAGAAACTCTTCAATGAGCATAGAACATAATATTAGTACAAAATGTGTACTCCAAGACTATATATAACTTATGCACAGAAATTTAAAATGCAGCTTACAGTTACAAGTGTAGATGATAATATACAGTACCTGAAGAACTGTGGAGCCAAACACCATCTTGAAATGAGCACAGAGATCATGTATTACACCCAAGGTCTCCAGTTTAGGCGCAGAGAGGATGGTTATTTGCGATGGTGAATAACTAGAATCAAGGATCAACCTTTGAAGTGAAGGAGCATCTTGGATGATGAGCTGTCTTCTGTCAAAAGAAATTCCAATTCTTACAAGGTTAGGCGACTTTATTTGGAGACAACTGATTCTAATGATTATTATTTTTGAGAGGACAACTAATTCTAATTATGAAAACAAGCACCAAGAACTCTAGGGCAGGGCAACTGGAGTGGATGATGTTGTGCAATGAGGCCTCCGATATATGAAACCGCACAAGTGAAAGTTTTTTGAGAAATGGGAGTTGAAGGTTTAGTACCAGATTGTCTGGTAGGTAGCACAACGCAAAGGTGTCAGTGTGGAGAGAGGAGGAAAACCGCGAGATGGACATCGGTGCCGAGGGCACAAGTACATGGCGTTCGGTATCTGGTAGGTGATTTCATGGGGAATAGTAGAACTCAAGCAGCTGTAGTTCAGTGAATTCAGGGGATTTCAGCCAGGCGTCCACCATGCAGGGCATGGTATGCTTGCTCGGGTAGCATGATGGGATGCAGAGGCTTTGAACGGAGCCCTGGTGGGAGGAGATAATGGCTCTGGGGAGTTCAAAATCATTGAAGAGAGATAGCTGACGACAGTCGAGATTAAAGGGGCACGGCGCGCCATAGAGGGCACCACCGAATTGAGAGGACTTGGGTGCGGCAGCAATCCTTGGTGGGGAGAAGCGAGATGATCCCCCCAAGGATGGCGTCTCGGAGATCGCTTATGCAGTCCACCCAAGATTCTACGGGTTCCTGGGATCCGGTGGGGGCGGGCTCGCCGCTTCTTCCTACGCTGCCGGGTGCGGGATCTGCAACAGGCATCGCCGTTGGTGGGAGCCTCATCTTCTTGGCACTGGGGTCAGCCGACTCCATTTTCCTCGAGGGCATAGCGTAGAGCTTGTGGATTTGAGCAGAGTAACGAATGACGAGCCTAGTTGTAGTGCTGGAACTGCGTTATATCGACTAGAGGGGGGGTGAATAGGCGATTTTTATGAAATTCTTCACTGAGGAATTTGCTCGTGAGGAAATTCCTTAGCGAAGAATTACTAGCAGTGGAATAAGTACTCAGATGAAAACATAACAAAATCCAGGCATAGTCATCATGATGAAATGAAGACAAACACTGAGTACAGAAAGCGTAAACACAGGATAACACTAGATGAAGACAAAACAGACTGAAGAAATTGAACTGAGGAAATTGAGAAAGTCTTCAGTCAAAGTCTTCAAACACAGATATGAACAAACACACAACACAGTAATGAAGAAATGAAAGTGTTGAGGAAATAGAACCAGTAAGCTTGGTGAAGACAATGATTTGGTAGACCAGTTCCAACTATTGTCTCAGTTGTACATCTGGTTGGAGCGGCTGAGTATTTAAACTCGAGGGCACCTAGTCCCGGACACACAGTCCTCACCGTATTCTCCTTGAGCTAAGGACACTCCTCGCCCAATCACTCGTGGTAAGTCTTCAGGCGACTTCCAAACCTTCACAGATTTGGTCACTCGGCGATCCACAATTCCTCTTGGATGCTCTAGACCTTGACGCCTAACCGTCTGGAAGAAGCACAGTCTTCAAAGGTAACAAGCGTCGGATCCACGCAGGATCAATTTCTTCAGTGATGCTCAATCACTTTGGGTTTGTAGGTGTTTGGGTTTGGGTTTGGATTTTCCTCACTTGATGATTTTCGCTCAAAGTCCTCGGAGGATGGGTTGCTCTCAAATGACAAGTGTCAAGTTCACGCGGAGCAGCCAACCAGCTAGTGGTTGTAGGGGGCGGCTATTTATAGCCTAGGGAGCAGCCCGACATGATAAGACATAAATGCCCTTCAATGATATGACCATTATGTGGACATGATATTTTGGGACAGCTGGCGCGTAGCACAGCAACGGTCGGAAATTTGAGGTACAAATTCCTCAGGGCTATCATGTTCCTCATTGTGTAGGCAATTCGCACTGGCGAATTCCTAACTCCTCAGTCAGAGCAAAGTCCTCAGTGACCAGAAGAACTGTGTCTCTGTCACTGAAGAAATTGACTGATCTGTATGAAATTTCCAATGGCTTCACTCGAAGGGATTGGTAGGTGTAGGATTTGAGTTGAGCATCACATGGAAATTTTATCCTTAGTATTTCCTCGACCCCCTTTAACAATACGGTGTTTCCTATGACTCAAGAAAGAGAAAATGAAACTACGAAAACAAAAGTCTTCACGCTTCATGTTCCTCGAATGAATACCAAGTCTTCAAGGTCACACCAATTTCTTCACTTTCAAAGTCTTCAGAAAGTCTTCAAAATATCAAAGTCTTCAGTCGAAGAAATTCATTTTTAGGGGTCGACTTTCTCTGTAAATATCAAACTCCTCATAGACTTATAGACCTGTGTACACTCATAAACGCATTACATACTTAACCTATAAGTCTTCAATACACCAAAATCACTAAGGGGCACTAGATGCACTTACAATCTCCCCCTATTTGGTGATTGATGACAACATAGGTTAAGTTTTCAACGGGGATAAATATATGAAGTGTAAATACTGATATTGAGGAATTTGATTGCAAGATATAGAAGAACTCCCCCTGAAGATGTGCATAGTGAGGAATTTGCTTTTGAAGCAATGCACATTTGAAGAGTTGAATCATGGAGATGTCCCCCTATATCTTGTAATTCATACACGCATTTTATATATAGTATGAAGAATTTGAAATGCATGATGAAATATGGTGCCTGATGAAATTCCGCATGCGTACAATAATATCATTGAGGAATAAGCATGCAGAATAGCGCATCAAAAGTATCAAAGCATAGTGCAACAAAAGTATCAGCGCACCATCGAGTTTAAGATTACAACTCGATCCAATGAAAGTTTCAGAAGAACGAGAGTTGTAACTTAGCAAAAAAACAAATATGCCCTTATTATAGACCCGCTTGAAGACTAACTCAGATTTCTCCCCCTTTGTCATCAAATGACCAAAAGGATCGAAACTGAGGACTAACGCCCCTGAAGATTTTCAAGTTGATGAAGGAGCGCCAGCGTTGTTGGGGTCGGTCGTTGAAGTAGGGCCTACTGCAGTGTCATCCAAGTCTTCATTTTCATCAGTCTCACGTGATGAAGAATATGAGCTGGCCACCAAAGAAGGAACCTTGACCTTGTATTTCTTTGGAGGAGGTGCAAACCAGTCAAAATCTTCTTTGAGACCCATTTTCTCCAAATCTTCAGCACTGTACATTTTAGACAGAACAGCCCAGGTGCGGTTGAGGGTTTCATGAAGGTAGTAATGGTCTTTCTTCACTGCATTGTGTGTGGAAGTCATGTTGTGAAGAATTGAACCAAACTAACGCTTGACCCATTTGTGATTGCGATCAACCTTTTGATGAAGACTGAGGAGTAACTCACGGTCAGTCATCACCCTGGGTGCTGTGGCTTGAGGATTTTGCTTGGCAGTGTTGGCAGTAGAGTCATGTGTGGCAGAGTCATCATTGGTGGAATAAGAAGCAGCCTTGCGAAATTGACCATCTAATGGACGAATGCCTTCATCGATCATAGCAGTGGCCTTGCCCTTTTCTTCAGCTGAGGAAAATGTCCGTTTGAGGACTTCAATGGGAGGCAAGTAGCTGCAGTGGTTGAGAGTTTCAGCTTTGTAGTTGAGTGAAGACCTTGTCCTGATGAATCTCATTATCCAAGGTGCATAGGGCTTCAGCTCAAATGGTGACATAGCAATGTTGGCCAGAGTCCTCATGAAGAAATCATGGAAGTTGACGGGAACGCCATGAATGATGTTGAAAAGCATGTTCTTCATGATGCCAATGACTTCTTCATCACTTGAGTCGTGGCCCTTGATGGGACTCATTGTCTTCGTCAGAATGCGATAGACAGTCCTTGGCACATATAACAATTCCTTGACGAGGAATTTGGTTCGAGGTGCTTGCCCTGGCTTCAGAGGCTTCATCAGCACTTGCATATAGTGATTTGAAAGCTCAGGTTCGTTGTAAACACAACGTGCATCTTCAGTGGGTGGACTCAGAGGAAGGACACGAAGCAATTCAGATGCTGGGGCCTTATGATGTGTGTTCTTAGTCATCTAGTCCAGAACCCATGAATTCACATCTTCAGGGTTGCCGGTGATGTGCAACGTTGCATAGAACTGAAGAATGAGTTCTTCATTCCAATCGCATATGTCTGTGCAGAAATTGAGCAGCCCGGCGTCGTGAAGAACACTGAGGACTGGCGTGAAGCACGGCAAAGACTCCATATCCACGTGAGGAATATGTGCATGGTCGAAGACTTTGTCTTTGTTGTAAAGCACTGAGGAATAGAAATTGGCTTGGCTGGCTGTCCAGAAACGCCTCTTCCTTATGCGAGCAGAGTCATATGGGTTGTATTCAGTGAAGAACACGTGCTCGCCATAGGAGTCTTCAGCCTTGAATCTCTGTTTTCGTGAGAACGGATCCTTTGGCCTTGGCAGAGGAGTGTCAGTGAGTTGCATCACGACCTCAGGAATCACAATCTCAGGTTCTTCAGGCTGAGGAATTTCAGGATTTTCCTCAGGTGCAGTCACCTTTTCAGCTTCAGCAGTAGTTTCTTCAGCACTAGTGGCTGGAATTTCTTCATTCACAGATGCAGTGGGATGAGTTTCTTTAGAGCCCATTGGAACAGTTGGTGCAGGGGAGTGAGGAATTTGCTGCAATGGGGTGAAGAGTGGGGAATTTGGATGCTGATTTTCCCAAAAGTCGTCATTCATCAACGGAGTTGTGCTTCCAATATCCACATCTTCATCATCGATTTCTTCAACACCAGCCTCTTCAGCATCAAACTGAGGCATTGGTGATGAGACCATTGGGGTTGAAGGGATTGTATCCACTTCAATTTCTTCATCAATCTGCTCTGAGGAAGCAGCAGATTGAGTTTCTTCATCTGATCCACTTGGGATCTCATAATCTTCACCAAAAGGAACAAGGTCCTTTGATGGCATGGAGGAGATAGGAATGGCATCAATGGGATTTGCAAACGAGCTGGTCATGGGCTTCATCTTCTTGGGAGCTGAAGATTCTGAAGCTTGTGATGCTTTCCTCTTCTTCACTGCAGCTCGCTCTGCAGCCTTGGTCTTCTTCACATCTAGTGCAGAGGGAAGAATAGGAGTTGGAGTAGGTGCAGGTGGAGCTGAGGAATCTGGTTGATTTTCCTCAGGCGCAACTGATGCAGTTGCCCTGGTTTCTTCAATCTCTTCAGGCGCACCTCTAGTGGATGCCCTGGCAATTTCATCAGCGGCTGGAGCAGAGTCATCAGCCTTGGAGCTGGCATTTTCTTCAGCAGCCTGAACTTCATCAGCGGTGCTGGCATGTTCTTCAGTGGGCTGAACAGATGCTTCAGCTTGAGGAACTTCTTGCTGCGTTGGAGCTGCAACATTGGTGAATTTCTCAGTCAGTTTCACAAACCTGACTTTTGCTCCTTTCCAGTCAGCATAGTATGCATCAAAGTCATCGCTGAGGGCTTTGATGTCAGCCTGCATCTTGATGAGTTCTTCAGGCTTCATTGTGAGAACATTTTTCCTTAGCAGTTTCTCTTTCCTGTACTGCGATTTCTTGATCTGCCTGGCCCTATCATATTTCCACTTCTCCTCTTGGATGAAGTGAGTCAGCATGTGACTTTGGCCAGGTGTCAGCTTGAAGTCAGGCATAGGTGTGTTGGGATCCTTATGCCAGATATTGATGTAATCAAGGATCGCCCTTGGATCCAACAGTAGGGGCACAGGTGTGCCTTTGGCTTTAGCAGCCCTTTCTTGGCGGTCTCTGATGATTTCAGCAAGTTCTTCTTCATCAGCTTCATCATCATCAGATGGTACAGTAAAGACTACCTGCTTCTTGTAGGGACTTGGGCGATTACCGCGTCCAGCAGTAGCCTTTTTCTTCAGCAGAGAGGGTCCAGCTGAGGAACTAGCTGAGACACCAGAGGCAATAGAGATGCCAGTAGTCCTTTGGCACGAGGCCAGATGCACAGGTGCTGAGGACTTAGTCGGAATAGCTGAGGACTGTGGAGGAGGTGCTGAGGACTTTGGTGGAGCAGGAGCAGCATGAGGAATTTGCTTTGAAGATTTTGAAGATTCTGGCCGTGAGGGCGTTGATGTGGAAGCACTTGGCTTGCGAGCGGGCTTCTTGAGCATCGCTTTCTTCGGCTTGACAGAAGCCTCAGTGGCAGCAGCAGCAACAGAGTCTTCATTGAATTTCCCCACTGCTTCTCGGGCTTGCCTTGCCAGTTTAGCTTGGCGCTTGGCCCATTCTTCAGGAAAATCCTCACCGCGTTTGATGCTAGTGGGATCAGCCACTTGGCCAGGTGCCAATGGGGCTCTTAGGCATGGAGGGTTTAGTGCGAATTTCTTCATGTACTTTGGAGTAACATATTTGGAGCCAGTTTTTTTGAGCTATGCTGTGGAAATAAGCTCCTATGAAAATAAGCTCAAGATAAGCTCATGTGGAAATAACCTCCATAGAATAAGCTAGCCAGTTCTTTTCGGTGCCCGTTTGTTCAGCTTATGTGTGGTATGATCAGTGAAAAGTCTGTAATGCCCTTGAACTATATTGTTGTTCACATTAAACGATATTGTGCTATTGTTTTTATCATTTTTCTGCCTATGTAAACAATATATAATGCTTTGAACATTATGGCAGAGAGCAACCTTCTTGTATTACCACAACATATATACTGATGATTTGAAC
Organism: Aegilops umbellulata; assembly: GCA_032464435.1. NCBI lineage: Eukaryota > Viridiplantae > Streptophyta > Magnoliopsida > Poales > Poaceae > Aegilops > Aegilops umbellulata. The sequence goes on along the minus strand of CP136055.1, from coordinate 164,153,123 downwards.
AATCAGATCAAACCACATCCAAAACCCAATCACACGAATCATCTACTTCTAGGAGGGGAGGGGGAACGAGGTCCTTCCGCCGGATTGCGGCGTCCGCGGCCGGAGTTGAGCACCCGCTGGATCGATCTGGAGTAACTGGTAGGAGACCGGGGCGGCAGGGGTACCCTCGAGGGAGGAGCAGCGGCGGGGGATGGAGGCCTACCCGCCGTCCATGCGCTCGCCCGAGGGAGGAGCAGCAGCAGAGGAGCAGGGCACCGGCGGCGGCGGCGGCTAGCTGGAACCCTAGCGGCAGCGGCTAGCTGGAACCCTAGCGGCAGCGGCGCCTCTGTTTTGCGGGAGCTCGATGCGGGATGGGAACGACCGAGCGAGAGCCTGTTTTTTTTGCGGGAGCTAAACTGGGACTTGGCGGTGGCATTTTTGCTATAAATTGGGCAAACAACAGGGCCACATAGCTATACCCCTTCGGGGTTAAGTCAGAAGCTGCGGGAAGCTCCTCCCACCCAGCTTTTTCTCATTGTGAAGGGAAGAGTGATGGAAATAAGCTGAGCTAGCTTTTCCAAATCCAGTTCTTTTGAGCTTTTGGCTTATTTTGACAATAAGCTGAAATAAGCTAGAAAAGAACTGGCCCTTGTACTCCCTCCATTCACGTGCCCATCTCCGTTCAATCTTCTGAATGCGCACCTTGCGCTGATTTTTATCTTCCTCAGGAGGTGTGCAATACCCAACATAGATGTCCTCAGGTATTTCAAAAGCTGTCATAACCTCAGGCTTCTTTCCTCCTTTCTGTGGCCTTTTACCTTCAGACATTTTCTTCAGATGAGGAATTTGAACAATTGAATTCTCTGAAGAAGTATGCAACTTTTCTTCGAGGAATGCTGCAAATGAGTTAAGTTGATGAGATCCTAATGATTCAGCAGCGGACATGTGTACCTGTGAACAGAGTATAGTTGCGAGGAATTTGGAGAGGTCATATGCGTTCTCAGAGGGTTTTTCATAAAGAACAAGTTTGAGGAATTTGACCAGATTCGTCTTGAGGAATTTCACTAAGCGCTTTATATCTTAGGTTCCAGAGTTGTATAGATCGAGGATCCACACAATTGAGGAATCTTGAAGAAAATGAGGCTTAGGGAAATGAATCAAGAACAGATAACATGTGAGGTGTTTTGTGTGTGAGAATTTGAAGAATAAAACACCTTTGAAGATTTTGTAGAAAAGTTTTGAATCAAAGAGGGCAGTAAAATTAGCTTTTAATTACCCTGAATGAAGAACACGACGAACTGTGAGTTGGAACAGGGAAGTTCATCGATGCAGATCTTCCACGCCCTAACTTGGTGGAGGAAGACGTCTACAGCGGCGGCGGAGGTGAAGATTTCCGCGTCGGCGCGAGTACGACGGCAATGAGGTCGAGGCAGTGAAGCTTTTCCTCACCGGCGACGATGGAGTAGCGGCGGCGCTAGGGTTTGGAAGCTCAAGCGGGGGAGTGAGATCGAGCGGGGTAAAAGAAGTGAGGACAGCGACAGGGGTATCTATAGCCATGGTGAAAAAACTGCTCGCCCGAAGATTTAGGACGAACATGCCCTTGGCCGTTCTCCTTCTTGCGACATGTGTCACCCACGTACTGTGTAGTGGAGATCGTGTAAGATCGTGGGTGGATAAAATAATGCATTGTGGGATGCGAAACGGTTTGAGCGGCAAAACCGAAAGATTGGATAACATTAGTTTAACGTTCCGTTCGCAATTTCTTCAGCTGACAAGGACACAGTGAAGAATTTGAACGAGTTTCAAATAGAACGCACATGAAGAATTTGTGAATAGATTGGATTGAGTATAGCATAGAGGGGAAGGGTCCGATCACATTCACTTAGCAGAAAGACCAACTTGAAGAAATAGCTATAAGTGAATGATGTAGAGGACATAAACTTATATATATATAGCCAATGAAGAAAAACGACAGCATAAGTGAAGATTTTGCAAGTTGAAGAATTTGAAAAACTGAGGAATTTCAAAAATGAGGAAAAACTCAAATTAAAGATTTTCAACTTTGTGGTGGCGTGACCCACCGTATAAGAATGATGATTTCAGACACCGCGTACAATTGTCGTAGGGTTCTGAGAATCAAATTCTTCATTAATTTCTTCACACTTAGAGTGTTATTCTTCATTGATTGAAGAAAAACGTTTCTTCATGTGTTGCACATCTAAGTCATCAATTTTGCATAAGTGTTAGGATGAGTGCCTTTTCAAAGTACATTCAAAGACTCTAAGATATTTAGCTCACACCGCAACTTGCTAAATCTCTTCTCATCCAAGGGCTTAGTGAAGATATCGGCTAGCTGTTCTTCAGTCTTCACATGCTCAATAGAAATGTCGCCCTTCAACACATGATCACGAATAAAATGATGACAAATCTGAATGTGCTTTGTCTTCGAGTGCTGATCTGGGTTGTGAGCAATCTTGATGGCACTCTCATTGTCACAGAGGAGAGGCACATTCTTCACGCTGATACTATAGTCCTTGAGTGTTTGCTTCATCCATAGTAATTGAGCACAGCAAGAACCAGCAGCAATGTACTCAGCTTCAACAGTAGACAGTGATACGCAGTTCTGTTTCTTCGAGGACCAACAAACCAAAGATCGTCCGAGGAAATGACAAGTACCAGATGTTGACTTGCGGTCCACACGGTCACCAGCATAGTCAGAGTCTGAATATCCAATGAGATCAAAATCCGAGCCCTTGGGATACCATAATCCTAGTGTTGGTGTGTGAGCTAGATATCGAAGAATATGCTTCACAGCCTTATGGTGTGATTCCTTCGGTGCAGCTTGAAATCGGGCACACATGCAAACACTAAGCATTATATCTGGCCTAGATGCACATAAGTACAATAAAGAGCCAATCATGGAGCGGTATACCTTATGATCGAAGTCAATACCATTTTCATCAGTGCATAGATGACCATTTGTGGGCATAGGAATTTTGAAGCCTTTGCAATCTTGCATGCCGAATTTCTTCAGGACATCCTTGAGGTATTTCTCCTGAGATATGAATATGCCATTTCGCTGTTGATGAATTTGAAGACCTAAGAAGAATTTCAACTCTCCCATCATAGACATTTGATATTCTTCGCTCATCATATAGGCAAATTCATCACTATAACGTTGGTCAGTACAACCAAAGATGGTATCATCAACATATATTTGGCACACAAACAGTTCGCCATCATATGATTTAGTAAAGAGAGTGGGATTGAGTGAACCGGGTGTGAAGCCTTTCTTCATGAAGATTCCTTCAATGTATCATACCACGCCCGTGGGGCCTGCTTGAGGCCATAGAGGGCCTTGTTAAGTCTGAAGACTTTATCAGGATGTTTTGGATCTTCAAAACCTGGGGGTTGAGCAACATATACTTCTTCCTCAAGCTTACCATTGAGGAATGCACTTTTCACATCTATTTGGTATAAGATGATATCATGATGTTTAGCATAAGCAAGCAATATGCGAATAGCCTCAAGTCTAGCAACAGGTGCAAAAGTTTCATCGAAATCAATTCCTTCAACCTGTGTGTAGCCTTGAGCTACTAGTTGTGCCTTATTCCTCACCACAACACCATTTTCATCTTGCTTGTTGCGGTAGATCCACTTTGTGCCAATGATGTTATGCTTGCGAGGATCGGGACGATTGACTAGTTCCCATACGTTGTTGAGCTTGAACTGATGTAATTCTTCTTGCATGGCTTGAATCCACTCAGCCTCCAGAAATGCTTCATCTACCTTAGTGGGCTCTATGATAGAGACAAAGGCAAAGTGCCCACAAAAGTTAGATAAATGTGAAGCTTTTGAGCGTGTGAGAGGACCTGGTGCTCTAATGTCATCGATGATCTTATCCACTTGCACTTCTTTTGCAACGCGAGGGTGAGCTGGTTGTCGTTGAGGAATTTGATCAGCATTTTCTTAAGCATCAATTTCCTCAGCATTTTCTTCAGGTTCATCAGCTCGACGTTCTTCACGTTCTGAAATGAATTCTTCAGCAGATTCTTCAGTAGGAATGACATCTTCAGTAGCCTTGTGCTTGATAGCATCCTCAGGTGTTGGTTCATCTAACACAGAAGGTAGGTGCTCTCTTTGCGAGCCATTAGTTTCATCGAACCGCACATCTACAGTTTCAACAATCTTGTGAAGAACATTGTTGAAGACTCTATAGGTGTGCGAGTCCTTCCCGTAACCAAGCATAAAACCTTCATGTGCTTTCGGTGCAAATTTAGAGTCGTGATGAGGATCATCCAGCATTTAGCACAGAAGACTTTGAAATAACTCACATTGGGTTTCTTGTCAGTGAGGAGTTCATAGGCGGTCTTCTTGAAGAATTTGTGAAGATATACTCTGTTGATGATATGGCACGCAGTATCAATTGCATCAACCCAGAAACGACGAGGGGTTTTGTACTCATCGAGCATAGTGCGAGCCATCTCAGCAAGAGTCCTGTTCTTGCGCTCCACGACGCCATTCTGTTGAGGAGTATAAGGAGCAGATAACTCATGAGTAATACCAAGTTCATCAAGATAGTCATCGAGACCCGAATTCTTGAACTCGGTGCCATTGCCACTTCTGATGTGCTTGATCTTCACACCAAAGTTGGTTGAAGCCCTCGAGGAAAATCGTTTGAAGACTTCCTGCACTTCAGTTTTGTAAGAGACAAGGTGTACCCATGCGTAACGAGAGTAATCATCAACAATAACAAAGCCATATTGTGATGCTTCATTTGAAACAGAGGAATAATGATTAGGACCAAAGAGATCCATGTGAAGCAATTCGAATGGACGAGTAGTGGTCATGATAGTCTTCGTTGGATGCTTGGCCTTTGTCATCTTTCCAGCTTCACAGGCACCGCACAAGTGATCCTTGAGGAATTTGACATTCTCAATGTCAATGGCATGCTTCTTCTTCGCAAGCGTGTTCAAATTCCTCATGCCTGCATGACCAAGTCGTCGATGCCATAGCCATCCTTCTGAAGCTTTTGCATGTAGGCACACGGCTGGTTGTGAATCTGCAGAGAAATCAACAATATACAAGTCTCCTCTCCTAAAGCCTTCGAAGACTTTGGAATTGTCAGCTTCCATAATCACAACACAACGATACTTGACAAAGACAACAACCATATCAAGATCACAAAGCATTGAGACAGACATAAGGTTGTATCCTAAGGACTCAACAAGCACGACTTTGTCCATGTGTCGATCCTTTGTGATACCAACTTTACCTAGACCCAATACCTGACTTTTGCTTTTATCAGCGAAGATGATATGCTTCATATGTGACGATGATAAGGGAGCATCCATCAAAAGATTCTTGTCACCAGTCATGTGATTTGTACACCCACTATCAAGTACCCACTCAGTGGCTTTGGGTTGATCATCCTGCAGATGAATTAGTGCAACTTACGACCTCATATACTTCAGCAGTGAAGAATATGATATCACAATTCATCAGATCAATTTTATCAAGCAGTAGAATGGATAAAGCAGAGGGAGGACGTGTGAAATGAAAGTTCATTTCATCATGGTTAGCCTGCGTCCTTTCAGGCATTTTGTTAGGTCCCCAGCAAATTCTTCAGACGTGACAATACATCTGGAGACCTGACCCTGCAGAAGAGATTAGTTCTTTTTCTTCACCACCCACATCTAAAGGGGTGGCAAATAGTTCATCACTCTGCGAGCTCCATATGAGAATGGTGGCAAAGCAGCCAAACCATTTCGTTTCACATAAGAGGGATTAGGGTAAGCATATGCATAAGCAGAGAAATTCTTCGAGGACATATGAACATAATGATTAGAAGAATAATGCTCATATTCATAGCCCTTGGCTCTTCCCTGCGAAACAGAGTTGTTAGCACGATGATGTTCATATGAGGACTTTGATCCATGTGAGGAATTTGATCCCCTTGAGGAATTTGGTCCGTATGAGGACTTGGATCCATATGAAGAATTTGGTCTATGTGAAGAATTTGATCTGGGGTTCCTTTTCTTCACAGGTGGTGTCATGAGGACATTCACCTGAAGACTTTTAAGGCACCTTTTGGGAACCCAGATTTTCTTGATAGGGGAACCGTTCCTGCGGTTAGTGCCAACATATCTAGCAAATACTTCACCATTCTGATTTTTGAACAGTTTATAGTTGGAGTCAAATGACTCATCAGAAGAATGAGAAGATTCACATGTATAGCCAGATAAATTAGATGGATCAACTGGAGGTCCCTTTGCAGCAACCCATGAGGTTTTGGGGTACTGCTCAGGCTTCCAATATGTACCATCAGCATTGAGTTTCCTCTCAAATGCAATACCCTCTTTCCTAGGGTTCCTGTTGAGGATCTGCTTTTTAAGCACATCACAAAGAGTCTGATGACCTTTGAGGCTTTTGTACATGCCTGTCATGTACAATTCCTTCAGCCCTGCATCGTCAGTAATACTGGCAATGTCCTCAGATGAGGAATTAGTGATAGCAGAGACAGGTGAAGAACTTGTAACATTTGAAGCATTTGAACATTCAGGTGAAGAATTAGGAGATTCTCGTTCAATGCATTTTAAACATGGAGGAATAAATTCTTCCTGAGCAGCGCTGATTTGTTGAGCAAGTAATGAACCGCGCTCCTTCTGAAGATCTTCATAACTCACTCTTATTTTCTCAAAATCGGACAAGAGAGAGTTATGCTGATCTTGAAGGGAGTCATACTTAGAGTGAAGTCTCTGAAGACTTTCAGCCAAAGCTTGTGATTGATCCATTTCTTCACTCAACATATCATTGCTCTTACTTAGCATGTTGTTAGCCCTTTCCAAAGCTCTTTGTTGTTTAGCAGCAAGAGAAGCAAGTTTGACATAGCTGGGTCCAAATTCATCACTGGATTCAGACAGATAGCATTCAGTTACCTGTTCACCATCTGCCATGAGGCATGGTGAGGAGGATGATGATTCTGATTCAAATGTCATTGACTTGAGAGATTCCTTGAAGTCCTCGAACCAAGGATCATGACAGGTTCGATGGCCTTCATAGACATCAGAGAGACGGTCCCAGATAAGCTTCGCCTGATCGAGATGCATGATGTTTCTGAACTGGTTTCGAGACAGACTGGAGCAGATGATGGCCTTCGCTGTGAGATTGAGTTGAGTGTACTTGCGAATGTCATCAGCTTCCGCCATCTTGCACAGATCGGTCAGACCATTCTCAGTGACGGTCCATAGCTCGCTGTCCATCACCATGAGACGCTTCTTCATCATAGCCTTCCATTTGGGATACTCGTGGCCGTCAAAGATGGGGCATGGCACTTTCTTCATATCTGCAGTCGACATAACTAAAACTCCAGGCGGTTAAACCAAAATCACACAGAACAAGGGAGTACCTTGCTCTGATACCAATTGAAAGTGCGTTATATCGACTAGAGGGGGGTGAATAGGCGATTTTTATGAAATTCTTCACTGAGGAATTTGCTCGTGAGGAAATTCCTTAGCGAAGAACTACTAGCAGTGGAATAAGTACTCAGATGAAAACATAACAGAATCCAGGCATAGTCATCATGATGAAATGAAGACAAAGACTGAGTACAGAAAGCGTAAACACAGGATAACACTAGATGAAGACAAAACAGACTGAAGAAATTGAACTGAGGAAATTGAGAAAGTCTTCAATCAAAGTCTTCAAACACAGATATGGACAAACACACAACACAGTAATGAGGAAATGAAAGTGTTGAGGAAATAGAACCAGTAAGCTTGGTGAAGACAATGATTTGGTAGACCAGTTCCAACTGTTGTCTCAGTTGTACATCTGGTTGGAGCGGCTGAGTATTTAAACTCGAGGGCACCTAGTCCCGGACACACAGTCCTCACCGTATTCTCCTTGAGCTAAGGACACACAGTCCTCGCCCAATCACTCGTGGTAAGTCTTCAGGTGACTTCCAAACCTTCACAGATTTGGTCACTCGGCGATCCACAATTCCTCTTGGATGCTCTAGACCTTGACGCCTAACCGTCTGGAAGAAGCACAGTCTTCAAAGGTAACAAGCGTCGGATCCACGCAGGATCAATTTCTTCAGTGATGCTCAATCACTTTGGGTTTGTAGGTGTTTGGGTTTGGGTTTGGATTTTCCTCACTTGATGATTTTCGCTCAAAGTCCTCGGAGGATGGGTTGCTCTCAAATGACAAGTGTCAAGTTCACGCGGAGCAGCCAACCAGCTAGTGGTTGTAGGGGGCAGCTATTTATAGCCTAGGGAGCAGCCCGACATGATAAGACATAAATGCCCTTCAATGATATGACCGTTATGTGGACAAGATATTTTGGGACAGCTGGCGCGTAGCACAGCAACGGTCGGAAATTTGAGGTACAAATTCCTCAGGGCTATCATGTTCCTCACTGTGTAGGCAATTCGCACTGGCGAATTCCTAACTCCTCAGTCAGAGCAAAGTCCTCAGTGACCAGAAGAACTGCGTCTCTGTCACTGAAGAAATTGACTGATCTGTATGAGATTTCCAATGGCTTCACTCGAAGGGATTGGTAGGTGTAGGATTTGAGTTGAGCATCACATGGAAATTTTCTCCTTAGTATTTCCTGGACCCCCTTTAACAGTACGGTGTTTCCTATGACTCAAGAAAGAGAAAATGAAACTACGAAAACAAAAGTCTTCACGCTTCATGTTCCTCGAATGAATACCAAGTCTTCAAGGTCACACCAATATCTTCACTTTCAAAGTCTTCAGAAAGTCTTAAAAATATCAAAGTCTTCAGTCGAAGAACTTCATTTTTAGGGGTCGACTTTCTCTGTAAATATCAAACTCCTCATAGACTTATAGACCTGTGTACACTCATAAACGCATTAGATACTTAACCTATAAGTCTTCAATACACCAAAATCACTAAGGGGCACTAGATGCACTTACAAGTGCGAGTGAAGAAGAAGGGGAGCTGGGGGTTTTCTGTAGTAGGGAGGAAGAAGGGAGTTGGGGTTTTCTGTAGGAGTGAGGTGAGGAGTTTGGGGGTACGAGTGGAGCGGGCTGACATGAGGTGGGTGGGAGTGAGGAGGAAGAAGGGCACCCAGGTTTTTTGGTGGGTGGTGTGCTGGGTGTGGGTAGCGCCTCTCATTAAGTAAATATATGGGCTTTTGAATTGATTTTATTATTTACTAGGGTGGATAGGCTGTTTTTTCTTGGGCCCAGAGAAACAATTACTACTAGTATAGTGGAGACACTCTACAGCTACCCAGAAAAACAATTACTACTAGTACAGTGGATACACTACCACTTCTGGATCCTCTGAGGTCATCGAAACATCTCCCTCTACTGAATGCCTTTTTTACTTTCGTTCACCGACATGCGGGCCATGCAGCGCGCGGGCCCAAATGACATCCACCAAATTAGAAGGCAGTATGCAAGCGGAGAGTCACCCCGGTTGTAGAGTGGCAGTAACAAGCCGTCGTATCACAAAACCCCACCTCCCCGTAGTCTAATTTTGACCAGAAGCAACCATCATTTCACTCTTCGCTGAATTCCCTTCTCCCTAACTGTCTTCAAGAAAGCCAACACTCGCATCTGCCACTGTTCTTCTCTCCCAATGAAGGGAAGGTAAGCGGATCTGTGATGTTGGTATATCTTCGTTCAGAGAAAAAAAAGAACTTTTGCAAAGCAGTAACCGATCCTCACTCTCTTTTTTGTTTCATTGTCATTGCGATTGTGTTTTCCTTTCAGTGGTCTCCTAGTATTCATCAGTTTCATGATGGACCAAGGAGAACCAGGCAAAGATCTGCCAATGTTGGAGCAGACGCAGGAGGCTGATCCCCATGTGACAGAGAGCTCCAAGAAGATGGAGGCAGACACCGAGCCGACCCCAGATACGCTCAAGACCACTACTGAGATGGTCAACGCCCCATATGAGGTTACAGCCCCCGTGGCCCTGCAGGAGTAGTTTTCCCCCTTCGAGGATGTGCCCCCCCCCTGCTGAGCTGCCCAAGGTGATTTTCTTCTTTGCCGATCTCGATTGTTGTTTTTCATCTAAGTATGTGGTGATGAATAATGCAAAATTTTATTAGCTTTGATGCCATGCTACCTTCCCCGTCATGCATACTTTTGACTCTACATAGTGGTTTAAATAACTTGTGTTTCTTATACTGGAAAGTTCAAAATTTGTTTCTATGTCAATTAGAGCCCTAATGCAGACAAGGATTGTGTGATTGTACATGTCACTCGCTATGAGGCAGATGAACTGAATATACGCACTGGGAAAACAGAGTTCTTAGGCTTTTGGATCCTAGAAGCCATTTGCACTTATACCAATGTCGAGATGTATTCCAGCCTCACTGTTGTCAGGTGTGTCATCCAGAGTGTATTGAAGCACAAGAAGTTCAAAGCTACTCCTTCGTTTGTGAGGCGTACTGTTCTTGTCAAGCTTACGCAGGAAGATAACGTGGCATGCCTCCACAAACAAGTTTATGAGTGGCAAGTGAGGGAGTCCTGGATTATGGGGTCCTCGGGTGTCCGGGCTATGTAACCTGGGCAGGACTGATGGGCCGTGGAGATACAAGATAGAAGGCCTTCCCCCGTGTCCGGATGGGACTCTCCTTTGCGTGGATGGCAATTTTGGCATTTGGATGTATAGTTTCCTTCCTCTATAAACCGACTCTGTACAACCCTAGGCCCCTCCGGTTTATATATAAACCGGAGGGTTTAGTCCGTAGAAGCTATGAGAATTTACATAGGCTAGACATCTAGGGTTTAGACATTACGATCTCGAGGTAGATCAACTCTTGTAACCCCTATACTCATCAAAGTTGAAAGTGCTAGTTATCGACTAGAAGGGGGGTGAATAGGCGATTTTTATGGAAGTCTTCAAAACATGGAAGTTTTGAAGACAAACTATAGAAATGAACCAATTGAAATGTAGCGGAAGATAAACTACACTAAGCAAGCCATAGTCAAGTGTGCAATAACGTGAGAGTACGAAGACTAATAGCAGCTAGGTAGTAAGGATCAGGATGGAAGATAGTATGAAGCCAAACAACAATAGTAGTCAAGCAATGAAGTCAAACAGATACAACAAACAGGCAATGACTTCACGAAGACAAACTCTAAGTAAAGGGAGGGAGAAGATAGAACCAGTCCCTTGTTGAAGACACATGATTTGTTGGACCAGTTCCAGCTGTTGTGACAATTGTACGTCTGGTTAGGGAGGCTGAGATTCAACTCAGAAGACCTCGTCTTCACCTTATTCCCCTTGAGCTAAGGACACACAGTCCTCGCCCAATCACTCTGGTAAGTCTTCAAGGTAGACTTCCGAACCTTCACAGACTTCGTTCACCGGCAATCCACAATGACTCTTGGATGCTCAGAACGCGACACCTAACCGGCTGGAGGATTCACAGTCCTCAAGTGTAATAAGCCTTCAGGTCACGCAGACAGAAAGACTTCAGTGATGCCTAACACTCTTTGGCTCTGGGTGTTTGGGCTTTGTCCTCGCAATGATTTCTCTCTCTCAAAGGCTTCGAGGTGGGTTGCTCTCAAACGAAAAAAGCCGTGTACTAACTCTGAGTAGCTACCAATTTATGGTGTAGGGGGTGGGCTATTTATAGCCACTAGGCAACCCGACCTGATATGTCCGAAATGACCCTGGGTCACTAAGGAACTGACACGTGTTCCAATGGTCAGATTTCAAACACACACGACAACTTTACTTGGGTTGCAAGCAAAGCTGACTTATCCAACTCTGGATAAGATTTGCTCTCATTGTCTTCGCTCGAAGACATAGGATTTGGTTGAGCATCACTTCAGTCACTCTGACTTTGTTCACTTGGACCCCACTTAACAGTACGGTGGTTCCTATGACTCAACAAAGAAGAAAAGGAAACAACGAAACGACTAAGTCTTCGTGCTCCATAGTCTTCAATCAGTGTCTTCTCATGTCATAGTCTTCAATATGAATATCTTCTCATACCACCATTGTCGTCAATGTCTTCATACATATTTAGGGGTCATCTCCGGTAGGTAAACTGAATCAATGAGGGACTACTACCTGTGTTATCCTGCAATTCTCACAAACACATTAGTCCCTCAACCAAATTTGTCATCAATACTCCAAAACTAACTAGGGGTGGCACTAGATGCACTTACAATCTCCCCCTTTTTGGTGATTGATGACAAACTGGTTGAAGTTTCCAACGGGGATAAAGTATGTGAAATTGTAAAGGATAGGGTATTGTCTTCATAAGTGGCAAAGGCTCCCCCTGAAGATGTGCATATAAGTAATTTGCTTTTGGAATGCAAATGCACATGGCAGGTTGTACTTGTGGAGATCCTCTTCAACTTATGACGACAATTCATCATGCATGACAAGATATAATGAAAATAATGACATGCATAATGAAAAATGGACGTCTGCAAGATGACCTAAGTGCGGAAGTTATCATCGCACATGCGGAATTTATCATCGCATCACAGAATAGCAAATAAGTAGCTGACGACCATCAAGTTTAAGTGTTACAACTCAAAGAACCAAATGTATCAAAAACGAGAGTTGTAAACACTAGGCAAAATATAAAGCAACCGCCCATATGGACCCGCTTGAAGACTATCAAACTCATATGCTTCTCCCCCTTTTGTCAGTAATGACCAAAAAGGTTTGAAGACATAGAGTATCTACTCGTTCCCATGAGGAGTAGGTGAAGCAGCAGGGCCGTCGGTGTTGTTTGGCGGTGCAGACGAACTTGGTGCAGTGTCGATGCGTGCAGAAGTAGGGGGCGGTGAAGTAGCATCATCTTCATCATCGATCACTCTAGCGTTCACAGTTGCCGCGGAGGAAGAATAGTCAGAGTCTTCAAGGGATGGAGTTCGACGTAGGACAGCATTTCGTGGAGGAGTGGAGTCAAACTTGAAATTTTCAGTGAAGCCATCGTCTTGAAGATCTGCTTCAGCACTAAGCAGGGTCAAACTCTTCCATGATCGTCGACAAGTTTCATGGGCGACAAAGGCATTTTTGGTGGCAAGGTTGCGAATCATGTTGACGTCCACCAAGAGGCTTTGCATTTGGCGCTTCAGCCAGTCATGATGCTTATCTTGTTTCTGATGAAGGGCAACCAGAAGCTCTCGGTCATTGAGAACACGAGATCGCTTCTTAGGCCTTTGGGCAATGGTGCTTTCAGTAGCTTCAGTATGCGCACGGTGAGGCAAGTGAGTAATTCCAGCCAATGGATAGATGCGAGCGACAACTTGAACGCCTTCAATGTTTTGCGTGAAGCTTTGATGGTCAGCATTCTGGAGACTAAGAGGCTCCTTGGCAGGCTCTGGATATATGGCTTCAACAGACAGATCAACTTCTGGCAAAAATATGATATGATTGCGTGCAGAGGGTTGATAGTTGAAGGAAGAGTGGAGCTTGATCAGACGCATGATCCAGTGAGCATAGAACTTCAGACCAAATATGTCAGACCCTGATGCAGCAAGTTGGCGGATAAAGAAGTCTTGGGCATTGAAGCATTTGCCATGAAGAATATGAAAGACCAATGTCTTCATTATGCCTTCCAGCTTGGCATGTGGAGAATGTCCTTTGATGGGCCGGAGAGTTTGCCTGATAATGTGATAGATGGTGCGGGGCAGATACTCAAGGTCTTCAACAAAGAACTCTTTGGGGTATTCAGCATCTGGAGGCAAAGGCTTCATCATGCTAAGCATCTGACTCATATTGGGCTCAGGCTTGTGGAAGATGCTCTCACACCTTTCTTCATGGTGTACGGCGCAGAGGCTGTCTTGCCCTACGACATTATTCATGACTCACCTCGAGTGCGCATGTATGAAGAGCAAGAAGCCGAGCTCGATCGACAGGACGACCTAGATGGCCTGGAGGATGAGCGCGATGTTGCAAAAGCCCGTTCCGCATTTTATCAACAACAGGCTCGGAGATACCAAAGCAGAGAAGTGTGGGCAAAAACTTATAACGTCGGTGAGCTCGTTTTATGCCTCCCAGAGAAGAAAAAGGACAAGCTCAAACCAAAATGGGAAGGTCCCTTCATTATAGATGAAGTTCTCACTCGAGGAGCCTACCGCCTTCGCAATGCATCGGATAATCGCTTAGAGCCGAACCCTTGGAACGCTGCTCAGCTTCAAAGATTCTACGCATAAGTCCGTCCACACTTCTTATTCGTTCCTTTGTCTCCTCTTCAATTTTTCTTTTTTCTTGTTTTTATACGTTTTCCATGATGTGTTCGGATAAGCCGAACACTTGAGGGGTACACATCCTTAAAATGTACACACCTCACCATGACTGGGGGCTTCTATAAGTAGAGGCTTATTATTATCCCGAGCCTAGAGCTCACAATATATGTGTCGTTTGCCGATATACATCGTTTTTGCCATTATATGCACCTCTATGACTTAAGTTTTTGCCAAGCTGGGTTGCCTTGCTCCTGTGGTTATGCCCTATGTTCCCGATTGTTCGGCTAGGGCATAAAGAGAGTACCTCTGCGATTGTTACAACCGGGTTATCGAGACATGCACCACAGACGGGTGAAGTCGAAAGCTAGCGTTCTTAAGGGAATAATTTATCGGCAATCAAACGACAGATTGTTGCCGTATTACAACCACTTTAAGCACTATGAGATAGTTCTTCGTATTATGGATCACACACCCCGACACATGTAATCATAGTATGCCGACCCAAGGAAAGTAACCCTTAATGGAACTATTTTCCTTGGAAGATGTTTCTTACATACGCAATATAACATACATCCCAAACTCAAATTTTTGTCTGTTCGAGCACAATGACTGGGTTGCCTGGTTTCCGGATATAATAAATACTTACTTTTCATTTCGAATAAGTATCCGAAAATACTCCACCATTTTGGGTTAAAGTCGAAAGCCTGTGATGGCAAATCATTTCACATGTTCGGATAAAGGATGATCATAAATGTACATTGATACATTAAGTCAAAAACCTATTCCTCATCTATTCTATCTATAAGACTGTCTAACCTTCAGTCTTCCTGCGAATATTTCGTAGCTATCATTACTTGATCATACACCAAATTTAATGGGATTTCTTTCCCATCTGGTCCCTGTGGTCCTATTCGGGCCATATGATTTGGGTCCAGTTTAGTGAAGCATGTCTTCACCATGGCCCAGGCTTCTCGTGCGCCTTCATGGCCGGCAGATGTCTTCCATAGCTCGAACTGGCACCGGGCACCTTTCAACAGGTTTGCCAGGCCCTCCATACTTTCTGGAGGGGTATCAGATGGCCATAACGCCTTCACCATACTCTTCATGGCTTTCCGGGCCCGAGCATGCACCGCGGACAACTCCTTTAGCACGTCGCCTTGAAATCTAGATACTTCCTCTTTCGGCCGACCAGTTAACAGAAATGCAGCAACAGATTCATGATATTCCGCATTGTGGACTAAACATGAGCACCTAGGGTGGTTCTAAATAAGACTGGAAGACATACCGAACATGCCGACCTTCAGCTTTTCATTCTCCTTCCGAACGGCCGATAACTGAGCCTTCAAGCTCTCTATATCTTCAGATTGTTTGTCCCTTCCCTCCTCGAGATTTTTCTCCCTAGATGCGCCCATCGCGATCTTTTTTAATTCCGCCAGTTTGGCAGTGGCCGCGTTCAGTTGCGTCTGGTTTGTGTTCAGCTCCTGGGCTAGCATAGTGTTCTTTTCTTTCAGAACCTGCACATATTATCGATCCTTAAATCGGTTGGCTTCACCGCT
This sequence comes from Aegilops umbellulata, assembly GCA_032464435.1. Classification (NCBI taxonomy): domain Eukaryota; kingdom Viridiplantae; phylum Streptophyta; class Magnoliopsida; order Poales; family Poaceae; genus Aegilops; species Aegilops umbellulata. The sequence continues at coordinate 164,137,390 of CP136055.1, read as the reverse complement.
TCAAGTCTCGGGGGCTACTGGCATATGACTATATAAATTGCATAAAATTTTACATGTATGTCCTTCGAGAACAACTAAGTGACTCGGGCAAGTCCGTCTCGAGCCGCTCGGATGTATGCATCCACCGAACTAAGTGCGGAAATTCTTGCTCAGAAAAGACCGGAGCGCGCATGCACTATTTCAATCGACGATGATTCATCATGCTCTCTACTTCGGAGTTCATGACAGATACGTCATCCGAATCCTCATGAGACGGTGGAATTGGCATTGCATCGGTTCTCGCCCCAGTTGGCGAGTTCGGCACCGGATTGGCTAACATCCAGCTAGCAGGGCGCTTTCCTACTATCTGCCACGTGTTTCTCCTGACATCAAGAAGAAAGGAGACTTTGAACAATCCGGACTCATACCCAGACATGTATCAAAGCGGATATACCTCTTGGACGGCTGTGCAGTCTCTGCAGCATTCCCCGTCCCTTTTCTTTTCGAATGACTACCCCGTGTAGGGGTTGCCCTGGTGGAGGTGCGGGCCACCGAGCGTCGATCCTGTTAAAATTTGGATCAGCATTATGGGTATAAGTACAGATAGGGATTTCCTTTTAAGATCCCTCCAAATACTCACGATGCAGAAGGGATAGAGGCGGGGGTAGTCAGCGGTTATAGCCACTTCGGAGCCGTCAAGGCTCGTTTGATAAAATACCCCGTCATCAAACTCTATATATATGTCCGGATCCTCGCAAAAGCCGGGGTCTTTCTCACGGTTATGATCCTCTGGTTGGGGAGCGGGACAGTTGACATCCTCGGTCATCTTCCTCCATGACTGTTTGTGGCAACAAAGGGCAAGTTCGATAGCGTCGGTAACGGCAATAAAATAAAACACAAACGATCGAAATCTTACCCATTCAATAGGGGTGTACATGGAATAAGCCTCCCGGCAGTTTAACCAGAGAAAATCTTCTTTCTCACCCTTATACAGATCAACCAAGATTGTGTCCAGTTCGGCTGGGGTATCCTGACCCTTCCATCTATAACGGGAAGCGTCGTCTTCTCCGTTGTAACACCATAAGGGAGTTACTCTGGATTGGAGAGGCTGGACACATCTCTTTATTGTGATCGCCATGACCTCGACTATCGAGAGTTTGGTATGGGCTAGCAACCTGACCTTGCTGACCAACCTCTTTATCTCCGCACTATCCTCTTCCTTGGGATTTCGGGGACGCCAACTGAGGCGCTTCTTTAAAGGAGTACTGGAAAATTCAGGGAGACCATGCCGAACTGGGTCCGGCAGCGGGACGTTGTCCATATAGAACCATTCCAAAGACCACTGCGGGTATACCTCTTTGGGAGTTCGTATGAGGTATCCGGATCCGGCTATACGCCATACTTTGGCACCGCCCACTTCAAATATGGAACCTCCTCGATGGCGGGGAACGAGGCAAAAGAACTTTCTCCATAGTTTGAAATGGGCCTCGATGCTTAAGAATAGCTCGCAGAGGGCAACAAAACCTGAGATGTGCATAATCGAACCTGGGGTGAGGTTGTGCAGTTGGATGCCGTAAAACTCCAATAACTCCCTGAGAAAGGGATGGATTGGAAATCCTAGGCCCCGCAGCAGGAATGGGACGAAGCACACCCTCTCCTCCTTATTGGGGTTGGGAAAGTTCTCAGCCATCACGTCGTTACCGATTGAGGCCAAAACAGCTCGAACGAAGACTAGATCTGTGAGGGGAAGGTAGCCCTGCGTCTGGAGTCGGCTCAGCTAAAGATGAGGTGCGGAGCAGCTCTGCCAATCGCCCTCTTGAGGGCCATGAGGGCGTGAATAAGAGCATGGGGCGCTGGCCATGATGGAAGGTTTGTTCGTAGCTAAGCTTGGCGGTTTTCCTTTTGCGCAATGTGAGATGGCATTGGGAGATCTACATCTCCTTATATAGATGCCATCCAAGCGCAGTGAGGGGCTTATTTGCAAAAAAGGATGGACCATTCATATTCACTTGGCGCGCCGAAGTCAAAGCGACAACGGGGAGGAAGCACAAGAGGCAGAAACATCTAGGTCATGGCCAGACTGTCATTGGTCCAAAGTACAATGAAGAACCCGCCTTGCAAAGCCGAAGACATAATCTGGATGATATGTCATCACTGAAGGCAAGTTCGGGGGCTACTGAGGGGGTCCTAGATTATGGGGTCCTCGGGTGTCCGGGCTATGTAACATGGGTCAGACTGATGGGTCGTGGAGATACAAGATAGAAGGCCTTCCCTCGTGTCCGTACGGGATTCTCCTTTGCGTGGATGGCAAGTTTGGCGTCTGGATGTATAGTTTCCTTCCTCTGTAAACCGACTCTGTACAACCCTAGGCCCCTCTGGTGTCTATATAAAACAGAGGGTTTAGTCTGTAGAGGCTATCAGAATTTACATAGGCTAGGTATGTAGGGCTTAGGCATTACGATCTTGAGGTAGATCAACTCTTGTAACCCCTATACTCATCAAAGTCAATCAAGCATGAAGTAGAGTATTACCTCCATTAAGAGGGTCCGAACCTAGGTAAACATCGTGTCCCCTTTGTCTCCTGTTACCTTTGATCCTTAGACGCATAGTTCGGTACCCCCTACCCGAGAACGGCCGGTTTTGACACCGACGGCAAGGCCACAAGGTTATCTTCAGGAAGGTTCACAACATTGAGCTGTTGCCGGACGTCCTCGATGATGTTCATGGCAAGGTCCGTCTTGTGTGCATCCCAAATTAGATCACGGCATGAAATAGTTTTCCTAGCTAGTGTTTAATAGTATTTTTGATTGTGTCTAATTATCTGAACCTTCCCTATTATCGAGCCCTCTAGGGCTATTACTCTGTTTGAATCTGTCTATGGGAATTGCTGCTACTTGTGTGCCCGTGAATCATGTGAGAATCATCCTAATTGTTGCCGAAACAGATGCGTCCTCACTATTTTTTTCATGAATATGGCATGGTAAGACATAAGTTGTCACGGTTTATCATACGAGCAGTGTTTTTTTGATTAAATAGAGTACTCGTTCGAGAACTATGCACCGACGTATACATACGGTACGTAAGGCTATTTAAGTACTTGTAAACACTGTTGGTGCTACCCCACTTGTAAGCAGTTGTGCAAAACACGGCACATTGGCTCAGCTCACTTCAACACTAGGCTATCGACCAGCTAACAATCAATAATCTGTTGTCTAACATATAAGCAATGACGTATCTTGTTACAGTGGTTCATGCAGTTAACTGAGGCCACAATGTAAATTCCAAACGTTCACACGCTAGTCCAGCGTTCATGTGGAACATTCACATTAAACTCGGATTCATAAATTACTTGAAAAGCATAAGTGAAGCAATTTTATACATCTCAATGATTCATAGAACATAACAAACATATACTAGTTCACAGCAAAAGACAAAGTCGTGAGAAGGTTTACAAATCAGGATAAATCAAGCAAGGCTTCTCTAAGCAAAGGGCCTCCTTAGGTAGGCTTTAATTTCCTGGAGTTCACTCTAGTTTTCCTTGTTGCCACCATCCAGGGTTAGGTTCTCTCATTCCAGAATAACCAATTATAATTATGTTCTCACTTGGAATGCTGAACTAAACCATGTAGTGTACTGACCATCTGAACTTCTTGTGCATCTCCACTAAATTTAAGCACTGTTATTTGCAGAAATAAGCAGACCACAATGCCTCTTGTCCACGCACCTTTCCCAAAAACCTCCATGCAGACGTGCCAGCTAGTCCCCATTCCATGGATGAACTGGTAGAAAGTGCATTACATACTAGGATGCAGTTGTTTTTGCTCGTCCCTACACTACAATCAGGAAGAAAAACGTACGAATCAACTTCTTGTAGATTGCGTTGGTCATTCTACCTAGTTACTACCAATGTAGGAATACCTGGAAGACAGGTGGTTAGAGGACGACAGCTAGCAATAGCCATCTCATTTTGTGCAGTTCTACTAAAACTGAGGTGTGTACTTTTGATTGCACAGATAGAAACGATATGGAGACGGACATCCCTGTTTCCGCAAATATGAAATACGGTTATTTCAACAGTGACAGTTATTTGCAGTGGCATATGATTAACATCAGCATCTATTGTGTTATAATTTGCACTACATTGACAGTATGAAAGTTCCCTTAAGTAAGTAGCATCACATCACATCAACACAGCCACTAGATTAACATGCAGAACAATAGCATTAGTATTACTGCCATGAGAGTAGCACATGGTCAGTAAATGTGCAATCAAATTTGTGCAGTTCCACTGGGATGAAGCAATGTTAGCGGCGAGATATTTAAGTGTAACTGCAAAAACACAATTCATGGGAAATAAAGCAAGATGGAAGCACTTCATAAAATGGTGGTGGCATTGCTTCAATTTATCGACGGCACTAGACCATTACTTAATAGTGACATTAGGTGGCATTGCTTAATGCTTCATGTCATTTTACATTAACGGTAGCGATATGGGCGTAGGGACGGCAGGGGAATAAAGTGGTGAGGCAGATGTGGTTGCCGAGAGCGGCAAACACTCAGGCAGCATGTCTGCATTTGTCCCATTTTTATCTCCTCGGTGACATTTTCCTATGTGAGCATAGGAAATCTAGACCTGCTCATTCTCATTTGCGTTGTCCCCCAACACCCCTCACTTTATTTCCTTTTTTGACCAAGAGATAGGTCCACATCCCCCCACCCTTCGCCATCCACCATGCTTTCTTTGCCTTTTCAACCAAGAGACCGGTTGGGTAGCCAGTATCTACTACTTTCCCCCGTTTCCTCTTACAACCAAGTCCTAGATTCATGCTACAGCTTTCCCACTTTCTTCCCAGTTTGAACCAACTCTTAAATTTGACTTTATGAACTAGATTTACTTCTAATAATAGTAAAAGTCTAGGTGGCTTTGGAATAGCCGACGGAAGTAGAAAATAACCCACACGCAGCCACGTGGGGAGCTAGGGTAGTATAGCAAGGCAGGTTTCGAAGGAATATATACCTGAGGGTTGTCGGCATGTGGCAAAGACGGCGTCGGGAGACCGCATCTTGGCCACAATACCGCGGGGAGGAAGAAGGGGTCGGAGGCCCTCCTTAGCCGGCGCTGTCTTGGAGAGAACGGCACGGCCACCGATCGGGACATGCGGGAAGCCGTTGGTCTCCTCCCTCGCCACCGACGACCGCGTGAATGATGCACCTACACCCCTGCCCCGGTCAAGGTGGTCCGGCTGGATTTGTGACCAGACGTGAGCAGAGAGAGAGAGTGTGTGTGGCCACCTATGTCTTGCTTAGATCTGGAGAGGATGAGAGAGTGAAAGAGAGTAACCCTAGTAAAGCAAGCGCTGAGGTTCCTGCTTATATATATAGTGGAGTGATTTTGTTGTACTAGCCGTTATTAAATTGAATACGCGTGAACCACTATTTTCATTTAAAGTTCAAGTAAAAATAAAACTCGATCAATAACGTGCCACCGCGTCCAGGACGCACTATACTGTATCATTCACGTGCGGTCCCCGACCCTCCATCAAGTTGAAAACTAGACTAGTCAAAATGGCAATTGGGATGCCTCTTTGTAAACAAATGCGCTCCTAGCTTCAAAAAAATGCGCTCCTATGTGTACCCGCGAGTGGGTGTGATAGAACTAGTGCATGCGTGCACCGCTTCTCTTCATGAGAGTACAATATACTATGCCGGAAGAACGTTCGCCACAAGAGTAATAGTATAAGTATGTGACGTGTGAGTTAAAATAAAAGGTGCGCTACGTCTTTTATTTTTAGGAGTTCTGAGGGTAGGGTGTGAAGAGCACATATGTGTGTGACGTCAACCTACAGATAGACGGTGGGTGCGAGAGGACTTGGGAGAGTCGTGACTCGTGAGGGTGCATGTGTGCATGAGAGAGAGGGGGCACCTATCAATGCAATGCATCTGTCCGTAAATCATATCTGACAAACGTTCGCCACAAGCCGTTTCCTGATGAATGTCATAAGAACCATTAGATCGGCATCCGACAGTGTCAGTTTTGCCATGTCATTTAACAGAACAACCACTCCTCCGAAACACAAATCTTCCACATGAGTGTTAGCAACTGCCGTATGCTCCTCCATCCGTTCCAAAATGTAGTGCATATAGCTTTATTGAAAATTTGAACCTCGCAAACTTTTACCGAGTTTTCGTCTACCAAAATGCACATATAGAATACCCATTATATATCATTTCATTCATCCTCGAGAGGTAACTATAAATATGGGGGAGGAGTATACAAAGAAAGACCGTCGTATCACCTGCAGCAACTTCAACCATCCTTTGGTGTGGAGGAATATCATAGGAACTCTATATGATATGATTTTTATAGGATTTTTCCTTTAGAGCCAATTGGTTCATAGGAATAAATTCATATACTCCACATTTCAAAGGAAAATAAACATGATATCATTTTTATAGCTTTAGAGCCACTTGGTTCATATGAATGGATTCCTATACTCCCACAATTTCGAAGGAAAATAAACATTAGCGTATATTCAATAGAAAAGTTCCTATGATGTGAACCAAATGGCATCTCTTTTCTAATCCCTCTCCATAGGAATTGAGATACATGTCATCTATTGCTAGATTCAATAGAAAAGTTCCTATGATGTGAATCAAATGACATCTCTTTTCCAATCCCTGCTCATAGGAATTGAGATACATGTCAGCTCTTTCCCTACAACTTCCATGCATACTTCTTTTATTCCTAAATAGCTAGTACAACCCACTAGTAGCTTTTTTCCTGGACATGCAACTATGGCACAAGAACACGTCATGCATGCAAGTCGTAAATCACATTGTTTTTGTACTCTATGCATGCAAGCACCACATCATCAATTCGTGCATGTTACTCATAAGTTATTTCTTGCATTAGATTTTGTATTGACAATGTATGTGTTGGTCACATGCACACATATGTAGTTCACATTCACATTTTTGTTAGAAATGTCATTCTTTTAACTGCAATTCCTTTTTTCTCTTTGTACTTATTACATTTTCATTTTAAGCATACATTCACTTCCCATTAGTTATAGATGTTTTTGGAGGAACTTTTATGCATCATTTTGAGTACCAAATTTCACGTGGCCGCGTGTATATCAAAATGCGGGGCCCATGCATCATTGCCTTTCGGTCGAACCTACGTCCACAATTTTGTATGTATATCTCCACTGGTCCCCGAACCCAAAATGTTGCCTCGTTCACGTATAACCAAGCGGCCCACACATATTAAGGCGTCGACTCGAACCCAATCCCTCTCCCATTTACTACGCCATGGCCCCGCACGCCTAGTACTCCTACAAACCCTACCGCCGCACGCATCATCGGTTTTCTTCAAGAGGACGAGGGAGAAGCGGATTTGTAGTGGAGGTGCTTTAAAAAAAAGATTTGTAGTGGAGGCTCCTACCCTAGGGTGCCCTATGTAGCTACCACACGCATCATTGGTTTTCTCTTTTCTTTATGCTCTTGCGCCCTAGAGTGAAATGATGGTTGCTTCGTCCGTCCAGCTTAATGCGGGAAAGGTGGGGCTTTGTGATTTGACCCCTCATCTCTCATTTACTACTACTGCTGCGCTATGACTGGGTGCCGCCAAGTCCAACCGCTGCTCCGAACTGTAATTTGGTGCATCGCACATGGAACAAGATGGTGGATGAGCCACATGTCGGCCAAAGGGGTCATGTTAAGTGTGTCGTCATTTCGTGTGCGGACTTACCCTGCTTGAGTTGCTACACCAACACGACAGGAGCAACGTACCACTTGGTTTTGCTCCTTGGTGAATCCCGGCTATATTGATCTAAAAGATACTACTCCCTCCGTCTTAGTTTATAGGGCGTGCACGTAGTTCTAGGTCATCCATTTGACTAACTAAATATGAGTTACTATGTCACAAAAAGTATATCATTGGATTCTTAAGCGGATGTAGTTTCTAAACATATATTGTTCATCACATATATAGCAAGTTAAATTCTCAACCTAGAACGACGTGCATGCCCTATAAAATGATACAGAGGAATTAGTAAAAATGAGGTGATTTTACCGAGCGGTGGGCGGGGGAGCATGGCCTGTCATGCGGTCCCACGTGTCATGATGTACCAAGGCGATGCGCATCCCTCTTGAGGCAGAACAATGGCAGAAGCAATACGTGGTTTTCTTGAAGGAGATGATGGCGAAGCGGATTCAGCAAAGTGTGAAATAATGGTTGCTTCGTCCGTCTGGGAAGGTGCGGCATTGTGATTTAACTTCTCATTGCTCATTACTACTACTGAGGCGCTATGCTGGGGTGCGTCCCCCTGCTGTTCTGCACTGTTATTTCGTGCATGACACGTCGACCCGGTTGCTATCTGTCCCACTTGTCAGCGAGAGGAAGTACACAATTCATGAAAGCGAGCGTCCCCACTCTTTTAGTACGACGGAGGAGTACAAGACACGGCTTGGTTTTTGCTGCTTCACACGATCCATCGATACAAACCCAGACTAAAAAAGGCGAGGGCAGGTCTTTTCCCACGCGGCAGGTAGGGGAGGTTGGCATAGTCTGTTCGAGGCAACGAGGCAGGAAGGGAAACAAGCAAATAAAGCTTGAGCGACTTAGTTTTGGGAAAATCTAATTTTATGGAGTATGTGCCCACTATGGAGGTAGTACTACTTACTACTCCCTCCTTTCCGGCTTATAGGGCTCATCTAAAAGAATTCATTTTTCCATTTTATAAGTGTCAATTCTACTAGTAGTACCATCACATGTTTGGATGTGGAGGTGCATTAAATCACCCGATGCAAGCACTATCAAGAGAAAACTCACCAATGCATGTAGAGGTTCATGGAAATTTAGTGGTCATGCATGCATTCGTTGTAATTAATGCGTCGGTAAACATAAATTTTTGAGAAAGACAAGAGTACTAATTACTTGTGCAAACTATGAAATTAATTCCACCACTCACCGTCTACCTTGGTTGGAGAGATTTTGAAATTGAGCCATAAACCGGAAAGGAGGGAGTAGTAACATAGCCTAGGGTAGCTTGCTGCACCACGGACTCCAAGGAAATTGTTGTAGTACTACTCCTATGTACCACTTTACTACTCCTACCAGTACTAAAAGACATATATTTCAAACAATATGATAATATCTCTAACCAAGGTAGGGACGAGGAGTAAATTGAGGGAGTAGTAAAATTTTCTCCTCGTCCTGTGAGCCACCGCGCGCATGGGCGAGGGAGCGGGCGTAGGCGTAGTAAGCAAGCTTCTCCTCGTCCCGCGACTCTGCGAGCCAACGCGCCCGTGGGTGGGGGAGACGGTGTACTAAGAAAGCTTCTCCTCGTTCTGCGAGTTGACGGTACACATCAAAAGTAACATGTACAGAGCATCTCCAGTGTATAGAGCCTTGCCTCTAAGGTAGGCCCCACATGGTTTGCCTCATATCAAATTAAAAAACCACAATGTATAGAGACTCTAACCAGCCTCTAAGGTGGGCCCTAGTAGAAATTAAAAAAGTATTGATTAGCAACACATTTGTCCAATCAGTAATATTTCTCTTGTACTCCTACTTTCTTATGCTTCCTAAGGCTGACAATTGGGACCAGATGGATTGTTACATTGTTAGAGGCAACCTCTAAGGTTAGACGCGATGCTAGCCACTTTTTTGTTAGAGGCAGTTCATGCAATGTATAGAGGCCTGCCTCTAAGAGGAGAGATGGCTTAGAGGAAACAAAAAGCATGCATTGTGGATGCCCTAAGTGCCTGCTTTCTGGTCTATATGACTCAATTTAAAATCCACAATGCATCCATAATAGATGCTTAGTGGTGGAATAAGTTTGTTACTTCCATAGTTCGCAAAAGTACTAAGCATGTGAGATGGTGAACGGAGGGAGTACGATACCATTAGTACTACAGTTCTTTTGGAAGGGTTGTAGTAGTCCCTCCCATTCACATGTTCACATTTCAAGCTTCAATAAAAATGTTGCACGCAAGGATTAAGAGAAACATTGGCAATGCATGTACTCCCTCAATCCATATAGGGTATAAAATGTGTTTTGGAGGCTAACTTTGACCGCATGTTAGAGCAATAATATGACATCCAACTTACAAAAATCTTACCGTCAAATCCATACGTGGTCATTATATTGCTAACACATGCATGTGTTGCAATTAGTACATAGATACAGTAGTAAACACTCACTATCTAGTAGTACTAGTAGTACTCTACACTACTACTACTATGAGGCCATCCAACTGTGTCCCGGGCTCCTGGAAGAAGACAGCGGATACCGATTATTCGTTCATATTTAATTTTTTTTCACACAGCAAAATATCTCTACTCTTATAAAAAAACGAGTTGGTGATGATGGTGTGCCTGCCATCTTGTAATATAGACCATCTGATCTATATCTGACGGATAGAAAGCAAACTATGATAATTTTACAAAAGATACCCACACCTCTCTCCACATTTACAGATAAGGCCTTGCATCCTCCAGCGCGCGCTTTGGAGAGGAGCTCACACAAGTCTTTTGGATCTTGGCCTGTGTAGCCAAAATATTGGCGACCCTTTTGTCTACCGGTGCATTTGCCACCGATGAACGAGGAATAGCTCGGGTGCTCATGCATCCTCTAGTGCGCGTTGGAGACGAGCTCGAACGAGCTGTGCTTTTTTTATCCCACCATGCTGCCCGAACCAGCCGCTATGCCATCCAACTGTAGCTGCACACATTCTGACAACAACTCAACCAACCGGAGGAAATTCATGCAAGCACGGCGATATTTCATATAAACAATGACGGAATTCATAAAAAAACCGGCTTTTCATACAAACATGACGGATTTCATTACATTCAAATCAACTAACCAGTGCTAGTCCTAAACAGCACATGTATAATAATACCTAGCCTAAATGGTCGCACGCCGATCCATTTGTCTTCCTCATGTCCGGCAGCATGATCACCGGACTGCCGGGAGCCCCGGAGGTATATGCTTCAGCGCAAAGGATGGCTCGCTTCCCCACTACCCAACTGACATTGTTGGATGATGCCCAAGATGGAGGTGGAAGGGGGCTTCTCCGCTTTCGTGGAGCCCATGCGGGGTCAACGAAGGTCCTAGCAACAAAAGGATCCGACAAGATACCTGTTGTGTACGTCGGTGTCGCCTCCGCGGTGGCCTTCATGGGACCCAAGCAGCGATGGCCTCCCGTGTTCTACTTCTCCTTGATGATGGCGGCGAACGCAGAGGCGCGGGCCACCGACTCGTCGCTCTCCGCGCACCCGACTTCTATCTCTACTTGCATGGCAAGGCCGCAGGCATGGGAGTCTCGGCCACAAAAATGGGAGACGCGGTCGCAGACATGGGAGGCGGGGTACAAGGCGGTGGCATGGACGGCAGTGACAACGCCCGTGCTCCCCACCGAGTCAGCGTGGATCAGCTCACCGCTCCTCATCGAGCTGGCCTGGAGCGGCGAGTTGTTGAACCATGCGCCGGCTTGGGGCAGCAATTGGCTCCGTCGGGCGAGGGAAGGGAGGTGGATCAGTGAGCTGCATAGCTCGTATTCGGCGGGCTCGACGAGCCACCCAGCCGGCTTGGATGCCGGATAACTAATCGTTGTAAGCCATTGTAAGAGTGGAAAAAATGGTGAAGGAGGAGATAGGGGAGCGGCGGAGGTGTGCAATTCTTGGCCGGCGTCTGGCCTCGTTTAAATAGGAGATTAAATAGACGGCGGGCGGGCGGAGCTCGGCCGGTGTTGCGTTTAATGCCGGCCCGGTCTTGAACGTACGTGTGTACGGACTGGGTTTCTCGGCTTCCACACGGGTTTCATGGAGGCGTTTGAATGCGGCAAGGAGGCATATTCAGCCGGGCATGCAGCGAGCAGTGCCCTCGACTCTGACGTACGACAACATGTCGTTCTTCCACTGACGTGTGGGCTCGTTGGGTACCTGGCCTGCATGTCAGTGACCCAACGCAGGCAGCGCACGGTAGAGTAGCTTTTGGTGGGCCAGGGCAATTAGAAGCGGGCATTTCATAAACCGATGATTGTTCATTGAGTGTGACGTCATCTATTTCATGTAGATAATCCTACTATATAATGTAACAGAATTTTAAAATTTTCATATATACGTTGATAGCCCGTTCGATGCATTGTGATTCATAAAGACCGCTGCAAACATCAATGTTCTGCTTATCACAGACAAGATTGATTAATACTCATAACAATATGTCCTTAACAAAGGATGGATGCACGTATAGGTTGAGTGTGTGTCATGCGTCGTGTGCTATGTGCATGCAGGCGTGCGAGTATTGTGTGCGTACATGTGTACGTTTCGATGTTGCATGCATGTGTGCGTGCATGCGTGCGTTCGTGAGTGCATGTGTACGTGTCAGTGTTGCACGCCTGCATGTGTGCGTGTGTTCGTGCAAGTGTTGTGTGCGTGTGTCAGGACCCCGATCCTAAGTCACACCACCGATCTAGCATGTAACACATCATATCACTTTGCGGCCTCATGCACGGTATTCCATCGGGTGCCACCTTACCTGGCCCGGGACCGTTTGCGCCTTTCGGCTCACGTATATGATAGTGTCGCTAGCATCCATATGACAAAGAACCCGGGCCGACATGGCTAGTCGTGAACCCAAAGCGGCACTAACCCATGGGGACAGGCATACATGAATCAACTTCTAGCATGTCGGTCAACAGCGTGTGAATCCGGGCTGTAGCACTGGGCTAACAGGACTCCGGTAACCTGGGCTATAGCAGGCTAGGCAGGACTCCGGATGTCACCACGTGACATTTCCCCAAAGGGACAGACACAGGAACGAAGTGAATCACATGCCGGCCAGTCAAGTGTCCTGAGCAGTAGTGCTGGGCTAGCAGGACTCCGGTGAACCGGGCTGTAGCGGACTACTATGGCTCATGGAAGCACAAGACTAAATTTCCCCATAAGAGAGGCTACCATGGATAAACAACTAGGTTGTCGGATCCCACACATACAAAGCATTTCAATCATACACACAATATGCTCGATATGTGTAAATACAACATGGCATCACAACATAGCTCTACGACTCAAGTATTTATTCATTAGGCTCCGAGGAGCGAGATATTACAAACATGGGTCTCATGACCCAACATTCAGAGCATACAAGCAACAAGCACATGCGGAAGCTTAACATGTCTGAGTACAGACATCTATAAATGAAAAAGGCTGAGAAGCCTGACTACCTACCAGATCCTGCCGAGGGCACAAGATCGTAGCTGAGGTAAGAAGCTAAACGTCGAAGTCCACGCGGAACTACTAGTGAGACTGAAGTCTCTCTGCAAAACATAAAATAGGCAAACGTCAGTACAAATCTACCCAGCAAGACTTACATCAAAACTATCTACATATGCATCGGTATCAATAAAGGGGGGCGGTGGAGTTTAACTGCAGCAAGCCAGCTTTGACTCGGTGGCTATCCTGAACTACGACTGCAATTAACTCTTCTGAGGTGGCGCACATGAGTCCACAAATTCACCATATCAATACACCACTATGGATCCGCTCCCGTCTCCCTACGAGAACGCCATCCATAGCAATCACGCTTATCTTGCGCATTTTAGAGTATCCACTTTCACTTGTCTATGAACTATGCAAGGGGTCCAGGTTTCCATATCCGAGGAATCCGGCTATTCGAATAGATAATGATAACCCTGCAGGGGTGTACTTCTTCACACACGCTCTCGCCACTTACCACCATGTACACGTCATGTACCTCGGCAACCTTCAAGTGGAAGCCTGGCGAGGGAGTCGGCCACGACAAGGAGATCCGGCCGGGGTGTCGCTCACGGCCCCAAACGATGTGAGCAGGGTTCCCAAGCCCACCAACCGGGTGCCACTTGGTACACCGTGCCACTGTGCCTAGTCTATCCCAAGCCCACCTGTACCGGGTGCCACTTGGTAGACTACTAACACTACCTACAAACACCAGAAACTAGTTGCAACTCCTGGACAGAGATCAAGTTGATTAATAAGTCGAGAGGGGTCGAGTTACCGGAACCCAATGTGTGGTAGTAATTGTTCATGGATCACAAACATAGAACTCAGTTCCTGAGGACGGCTGCAGTGAGACAACCCACCATGTACTCCTACATGGCCTCTCACCGCTACCTTTACCAAATCGTGTTCACACACTTAGCTCACAACAGTAGGACATGTTCACCACATTCCAATTCATCCCTGATGAATCAGACCTGACTCAACTCTAAGCAGTAGCAGGCATGACAAACAAGCATGAATGAGTAGGCACATCAGGGCTCAAACAACTCCTACTCATGCTAGTGGGTTTCATCTATTTACTGTGGCAATGACAGGTCATGCAGAGGAAAAGGGGTTCAGCTACCGCAGCATGTAACAGTTGAATCGATGTTGTCCTAATGCAGTAAAAGAGAGCAGGAGCGAGAGAGTGGGATTGTATCGGAATGAACAAGGGGGTTTTGCTTGCCTGGCACTTCTGAAGATAATATAGTTCTTCATCGGTGTCATCGATCACAGCGTCGGAACAACGTCTACCGAGGGGGGAACAACACCGGCAACAGAGAAAGAAACACAATCAATGCAATGCACAATATGATGCATGATCATGACATGGTAAAATGAGTGTGTTGAGCTAATGCAACTACAACCAGATGGGTTTGAGCTATTTTGAACCAAAGATTCAAAGTTCAAACTCATTTGTGATCTTAAATAGTGCTTTATCATGTTTTGCACTAAACAGCAAGTTAACTTGTTTAAACATGCATGAAACTGGTACAGATTGATAGATTGGATTTTTCTAATCATTTTTCATATATAACTTATTTCATTCTGAGCTATAGATTAATTTCTATGATTTTTAGAAGTTTTGGCTATTTTCTGGAATTTCCTATACAAGAATAAATCCAAAAAAACCTATTACTGCGTCAGCATTGCGTCACCCTGACCTCAGCAGGTCAACAGGCGCGGTCCAGGTCAAACCTGACCAGTGGGGTCGACACGTCAGTGACACAAGTAACTAACGGGGTTAAATAATTCTAACTAATCAAATTAACAGCCACTGGGCCCACTGTCAGTGTCAGCAGGGGTAATTAGTCCTAAACTAATCTAGTCAGGGGCGGGTCCCACGTGTGTTGACTCCAGGGAGGTCAAACCCCTGGTCAGCAGGGTCAAACCCACCGGCGACTCGACGCCGGCGAGGTATCAGACGCGGCGGAGGCCTCGGATTTGGTCCTCCGGTGACCAAATCGCCGGTGGAGACGTGCTACGCGTAGCTGGGGAGCTGCCGCATCCAGTGGTGCAAGTGGTTGGACACGGGAACGCCAGAAACGACGCCGGCGAGCTCGACAGCGGCGGCCGGAGTTCGGACGGGGTTGGGTTCGACACTACGATGCACGGGAGAAGGAGCTGGTGGTGGCTACGGGCTCCTGGTGCTGCGCTGAGCACAACGGTGAGCTTGGCTTTGAGCCACTGTGGCTCTAGCCACGACGTCGCCATGGCCGGCGGCAGGGAGCTTTCGGGTGCGGTGGAAATGGCGACTACAGAGGCCAAACGAGCACGGGAGCTAGGGGAGAGGAAGAGGAGCTCACAGCAGGGTCGGAGAGGGGGTCAGCGAGCTCGGGGAGGCCCTATGGACGATGAATCGGCGGAGACGATCTCCGGTGCCCGACGGTGAAGACGACGATGCTGGCGATGTTCCAGGGCTTCCGGGCTTGCCTCCATTTGCTTGGAGCTCCAGGAAGATGCGGCGGAGCCGATGGCCACAGCGGGGAGGCGAGGCAGTGGCGCTGGGGACGGCAGCGGCCAGCGGCGGCGACGGGGCGCTCGGGTCGGCAAGAGGGCGAGGGAGAGGACGAACAGAGGGGGGAGCGAATGTGAAGGCTCTGGGGTCCGCATGGCGCACCTAGCGACGTCCAGGGGCAAGCGGCAAGCATGAGGTGGCTGGCGCGTGCGCGCGCGTCGGGCACACGCCCTCCTGCCTACTGGCGGGAGGTTGAAGATGGTGGCGGCTGCGGTGGGCTGGGCCGCACAGTGCTGGACCAGCACAGAAGCTGGGCCGGCTCTGGTGGGCTTGCATAGGTAAGCACTTCTCTCTCTCTCTCTCTCTCTCTCTCTCTCATTTGTTTCTGTTTTCTATTTTGTTTCTCTGTTTTGGTTTAGTAATAATGCTAAACCATTTCATAAAATCCTGGAAATAATTATGGGTGCTTTCTGAATTATTCCAGTGACCCTTAACGATTTCCATCATTTTTGGAGCATCTAAAATATATATAGCATTTAAATAGCCCCAATTCAAATATGTTTGGATTAATTCAAGGTCCAAATATGTCCTGCAAAAAATGTGAACCATTTTTGGTAGATGCTTCCACCTTGATCCAGAAATGATGAACATTTTTAAAGGGCATTTTGAAATCATTGAAAAATATTTTGGTTGATCCTATTTGAATTCCTTTTGATGCTAGGGTTTGAACATCCCCATTTCCAATTTCCATGGAAGTTAAACATGATGCAAGAAAGATGCAACACTAGGCAGCACCAGAAGCTAGGGATGTGACAGCGTGCATGTGTACGTGCGGCGTGAGGCTACACGTCAGTCGACTGACTTTTTCATCTCTGGTCAGTTGATTTTCCAGCCGTTGGATACGAAATCAAGGGCATGCAGTTTGTCTTCAACCTCCACCTCCTGAGCCGCCAGCCACCACCGGCCGAACCGACGGCGCTCCCGCGCTGCCTCGCGGCCACGCCCGCCCGAAACCACTCCCCACCACCGGTCTGCCGCCGCCCCAGCCATCCCTCTAGCCCCCCCCCCCCCCCGCACCGGTCGTTTATATTTATATTTTAATTTTAATGGTATCATCACAAGGCAATCCTTGTCCACTGTGGTTAGGGGCGCAGGCTACCAACTAGAGGTCTCACGACTTCAAATCCCCACCAACCATTAATTTATTACCATTTCTGTCTTTCATATACGCACTAACGGGTGAGCCCTATGGTAATGTGCGCTGCTGAATGTGGACCATTTCACTAGTCAATTGATCGTGTCATCAACAAATTACGGAGTTGTATGGTGAGCCAGTGACCGTATGATCACCATAAAATGTAATTTATTAACACAGTACAAACTCAAACTACCATTTCTTTCTTTCATATGCGCGTTGATAGGGTGGGCCCCATGGTTAAACGCGCTGATGGTGCAACACTAGTTGCGCCACGTGGAACGTTTGACTGGTCAATTGATAGTGTCATCAACAAAATACGGAGTTGTACGGGTGAGCCAGTGACCGTATAATCATGACATGTATTTTTTAACACGGTACAGATGCAAGCACTCATATATACGCGCAAACACCCACCGATATAAGCGCACACACGCAGACCCTATCCCTATGAGCACCTTCGAGAGAGTGAGCCATCATATGATCTTGAGATTTTACGAAGTCACCATAGGTGCCTCGTAGTCGACGGAACGTCTCCTCCCACTGAATGCACATCGCCGGAAAATACTGAATTTAATCCAGGATAAATGCGAGCACTAGGACTTTAAACCTGGTGGGCTGGGGAAACCACTGTCCTCCTAACCATCCAACCACAGGTTGGTTAGCACCACAAAATGTATATGGTGACCGTGATGAGCTTATTCTGAAGTCCAGTGACCATATCGTGCTTTTGCTTCAAATACAATGACTGTAAGTGTCGTCAAAAAAATACGGAGCACGCATCAAATACAATGTTCGTCGGTGTCATCAAAAAAATACGGAGACCGTATAGTGCTTTCGCTTGAAATACAGTGACCATATAGTGCTTTCGCTTGAAATACAGTGACCGTCACGCGTGAATGTGTTAGGGGCATGCCTACTTTTAGAGGGCCGAGGATAGTTTGTGTGCGTACGGGAAAGTGGTGTAGAAAGAGGGGGTGTTCGATGGAGACAAGGAGAGATATGCCCTTCGTTTCTCTTTCCTGTGACAAATATTTTAGGAGAAAATACAAACATTCACAATGCAGAACAAATATTATTGGATGCACCATGCAATTAACTTTCATGTATAACATTGTACTATTGTATATGCTTATTTTCTTAGTGGCCCATTGCGTGTGGGGTGTGATGGGCACATCATTTCTAGTTGTGGTGGGTCAATGTGAAGACTCATGGGTCGGTTCCATCCTGCACCACATAGGTTGGACCGAGAGGCATTATACGAAGACCCATGTGGAGAAGTCAGGGTACAAGACGAAGCTACCAGAGACGTGGAGGACTCTATCCCCGCTGATGATAAGCCGACTATATATGATTTGTAACCCTAGACCCCGAGTATGTTATAGAATCCCGGGGGCTAGTTCGTCGATAGTGTACACACACGCACAATGCCTGGTATTCACATGTACTTTGTACACACCCCTATCACAAATATACAATACCAGGAGTAGGCTTTTTCCTCAACTGCAAGGGCCCGGACTTGGGTAAAACTTTGCCTCGTATTATCATCCAGCCTAACAGTCAGGGATATCATACCGAATGATCTGATGGAATCATATCTGCCAACTACTAAGAGAGAGGTGTGTATGTTGCGGGGGGGGGGGGGGGACACCCATACTCTATTGAATTATAGCATGTGCATGTGTTTATTTCATATTATCGATCCATAGAGTGAGAATTATTTGAAATCCAGACATTGCAATTCATATATAAACATTAATTAGTGCACTCCTTGTTGTTAGTGTGAAGCACTTTATACATTTGTCACTTACATGGATACATTCCAAATTGCTAGCTACGAAATAGAATACATGTTGAATTCAACATAAAGGGGGTTTCGAAGATTCGAATTCATAGGAAGTGCATTCATCTATTTGAATCTGAGATAATGGCATTTGCAAATCAGATCTAAAAGGGGGCATCAATCTTTGTTGTGCGTTTGAACATGCTATATATTCATACGCATGTCTAACTATTTTTTTGCAACCAAGGAGATTATATCTGGAACCATGCATGAACTGAGATAAGTTGCATATTTTTTAATATATACTCATGTACAATGTATATTCAAATGTACCCCCTCCATTCCAAAATAATCTTAGTTTTAGGATTTTCAAGAGTCAAGATTTGTGAAGTTTGACAAATCCTGAAAGTTCAATTCAAGAGAACCGAAAACGTTAATGCTTCTGCTCCCAAATATTCGAAGCGCCAAATAAGCCTCTGGTCACCCGAAACTGCGTGAGACTAATGTTGGTTGGTAGGAAATTACTATCCTGACTCTGGCCCGTGTAGCCTATTGGCCCGATGTCCAAAGGTCTAAACCGGGGTAGGTTTGTAAATTCACCAAGACGCTAGTCTCAACCGCCTCCAAGAAGCATTCATACGCCGTAGGCGCCTAAACACCCATGTGCTCGGCCAAAATCTATCCCGCCCACCATTTGGGACACTTGAGATTACTATCCTACCCCCAACCCGCAATATGCCCGAAATTTTAGATGGGGGCAAAGTTTGTAACTTCCCCCAAATTTCAAACAAGCGCATCCCAAACCAAAACATTATTCCCCCTTAGTTCCCCCTCCCTCTGTTTCCCCATTCATACTCCGTGGGCGCCAAAACTCCCTCTCCACCAGCTACGAAACCCCAACCTCCTCCGTCCTCCACCCCATCGCGCCCAATCCACCGCCGCCCTCCTCCATCACGCCAGAGCCAGTACCCCGATGCCGTCGTCCAACGCAACCGCAACCACAACACCCTCAAGGACTTAGCAGCTGAAGCTGAGGCAGAGCTGCCTCCACGACGCTGACACCGACGTGCGCCGTACCAGAACCACTTCGACCAACCGTCCACCGCACCAGAGCTGTTCATGCTACGCCGTAGTTCGCCGCCTCGGATCTGGTTCCCCGCCACCGACAGACGGCCACCGCACCACACTCAACAACTTGGCCATGGGTTCGTCAAAGGCTCCACCGTCCTCCACAACTTCTCGTTTCCAGCGAACCACAAGAAGATCGTTGGAAAAAACAGAAGGAGGACACAACACTGCTAGCAGAAAGAGGTACTCCTCTTCCCTTATTTGTGCAAATCTTATGTCTCTGCTCACACCGTATTCATCCCACGAAAGAAACTAGGTGAGCGCTTCTTACTGCATCTTCTTCGTGATACTAAATGCACAAGGTTTCCTCCCATTTACTATTTCACCTTGGCTAGAGGTCAGTAGCCTGCCTGGATTTCAATTCAGGGTCAGTTGATTCGCAATTAAAAGAAGCAGCACCCGCTTAGGCACGCGGAGCACCTAGTCCGCCTGTTCACCGGGGAAGCGGCGCATCCGTGTCTATCATGGGTGTGGAGCACAGGAGCTGCTTGCGCCCGATCTGGAGGTCGGTGGGGCTTGAAGGGATGGTCAGGGCGGTGCCAAGCACGGCGGTGCGGTGAGGTTAAGGGGAGGGCGGAGGTAGGGGATTGGGCCGGTAGTCGCTGGCGTTTTGAGGAAGATCATCAACACTGACTGGTTGGAGGTAGATGAAGGCGATCTGCTCATTCTTTGTGCATCAGATGGTGCAGAAAAAATGGACTGACCTATTTTTTTAGTCGACTGTTATTTTCATAGGACCACACCTTGTGGTGTGCTGGAGGAGCATCTGCATTTCCCAGCCATCCCTGTGCTCATATTTCAAAATCCTAGAATTTAGTAATTTCGTGTGCCATGCAAGTTGTAGAGCTATCATATGTCTCCCGTCATTTGTTTCTCACCGACCTGCTATCTGCTACTTTTACATTGTACTACTTGTGCACACACTTCACCCATACTCACACTATTGTTTTTTTATGCATGGGTATTTCAGACTCTGACGTAGTGTTGATGAATACAAAAAAGAAAAGACAGAAGTCGCTCTGGTGTAATTCAAAGATAAGCACTAAGCCTTTCAGCGCTCTAAAGGGTGTAGTGTCAGCAGATGGAGACAGTAAGTATAGCTCTGCAGTTGATGATCTCAATTGCCACACACAACCATCCCAGGTGCTTGCTTTAACTTCACGCTGTCAAATGTGGTTGCATGTTGCATATGGTGTCTAGCTTGTATTGCTTCCAATTTGGTTAAATTGCATCTGCTTACTTTACACATTATACCTTTGATAATGACATGCCTTCCTGTTTTTGATACATGCTACATATGTCTATTAACCATGTTCGTACATCAAGTTAATGCTCTTTTGTATCCCTCAGCAATCACTTATGATGAGACAGTCACCCTAGTGGGTTACTATGAGACGCGCTACTCGTTTAAAGAGTGCAGTGTCATCCTCCCCACATGATTCTCAAGAAACAGCAAGGCTAAATGAAGATTGCCAACGTAGCTCTCTAGTTGATGACCGCAATTCCCCTACACCACCATCGTAGGTGCTTGCTCTTACTTGGCAATGTGATATGTGGTTGCATGTTGCATATGGTGTCTAGCATGTAATGCTTCTAATTAGGGTAAATTGCATCTGCTTAGTTAACACATTATACCTGTGAATATGACATGCCTTCCTGTTTTGGTACATACTACGTCTTTCTATTAACCATGTTCTTACATCAAACCACTTTTCTTGTGTATCCCTCATCAATCACTTCTGATGAGACACCTTCATGTTGGCAGTGTAATATTGACTGCATCTTGCGTATCATTTCAAACATGTATTGCCTCTAATCTGTTGAAGTGCCACTTATAATGAGACATATCTAACTTGGTAGAGTGATTTTGGTTGCATCTTTCATATGGTGTCTAGATTGCATTACTTCCAGTTTGTTGAAATGCCTTCTGCTTAGCGTTTTTCGTACATATTCCATCCTCCTACAATGTGGTTGCCATACATAAAAGTTGTGTTCGTCAGTATCATGCATCAACGAATTTGGAAGTGTGAATTTCATTCCTTTTTCTTGTGTATGACAAGGCAAAATCTAAAAGGACGAAGGCACGGAATGATGGTGGTCCTCTGGAGCAACCGAAACATATGATCTCTGCAGATTCTCCTGCTACTCCTACTGCAGTGCAAGTTCCAAATCTCATCTCCCCTACTCCACAACCCCAGGTGCTTGCTCTAACATGGCAGTGTGATATCTGGTTGCATGTTGCATATGGTGCCTAGCTTGTATTGCTCCTAATTTGTTAAATTGCATCTCCTTAGCTTACACATTGTACATGTGAATATGACACATCTTCCTGTTTTTGGTACATACTACATCTGCCTATCACACCATGTTCTTACATCAGACTATTTTTCTTGTGTATCCTACATATATCGCTTATGATGAGACAGTCACGCCCATGGGTTGGTATGAGACGCGCTACTCTTATAAAGAGTGCAGTTTCACCATATCCACATGATTCTCAAGAAACAACGAGCCTAAATGAAGATATTGAACGTAGCTCTATACTTGAAGACCGCACTTCCCCTACACCACCATCGCAGGTGCTTGCTCTAACTTCACAGTGTGATATGTGGTTGCATGTTGCATACGGTGTCTAGCTTGTAATGCTTCTATTTAGGGTAAATTGCATCTGCTTAGTTTACACATTATACTTGTGAATACGACATGACTTCCTATTTTTGTACATACTACATCTATCTGTTAACCATGTTCTTACATGAAACTACCTCTCTTCTGTATCCTGCATCAATCACTTATGATGAGACACCTTTATTCATTGCATATTGCATATTATTTCTAGCCTGTTGCCATGTATTGCTTCTAATTTGGTCAAATACATTTATTAGGCCACCCTTTTAATTTGGCAGAGTGATATTGGTTTCATCTTTCATATGGTTTCTAGCTTGCATCCCTTCTAACTAGTTCAAACACCTTGTGCTTAGTTTACACTTTATACATCATACATGTCAATATGTCATGTCGTCCTATTTTTCATACATATTCCATTCTCCTATCATGTGGCTGCCTTACATGAAAGTAGTGTTCGTCGTATCATGCATCAATGAGTTCTGAAGAGAAAATTTTATTCCTTTTTCTTGTGGGTTTGACTTGACAAGGCAAAATCAAAAAAGAGGAAGGGAAAGAGTAAGGAAGGCAATGATCGTGGTCCTCTGCAGCAACGTAAACGGAGCATCTGTATGAATTTTTTCCTTGTACTTCTAGTGCATTACAAGTTCCAAGTCTCCGCTCCCCTACTCCACCATCCAAGGTGCTTGCTATAACTTGGCAGTGTGATATCTGGTTGCATGTTGCATATGGTGTCTATCTTGTATTGCTCCTAATTAGTGTAAACTGCATCTGCTTAGCTTACACATGATACGTGTGAATATGACACACTTCCCTATTTTTGGTACATTGTATATCTGTCTATC